>CAMTDV010000002.1:44765210-45352145 GCA_947069175.1 Scalesia atractyloides | reverse complement strand
TTAATTCACTAAGCTGCAGTCAGATTTACCGCTTTCTGACTGCAGTCTACGGAAGAATTTATTTAAAAATCACTGATCGTCCGATTAACAAAATTCCAGTTGGAGTTGCCCGGAAATTTCCATACCTAGTTGCTGTACAAAAATCATGACTCAACTCCCTACTGATTTTAAAATCCAACCTGATAAACAATCAACAAAATTCCAGCATTTCAACAGCTTTAGCTACTGAACTTGTTTAGCCTTTAAAAATATCAAACGACTTCAGAAAATTATGAATCCAGCGCCACTAGATTCCTTATTCAAATCTCTACGTTCTAGACATCAGAAAATCCGTTTTTCGACAACTAACGACCAAGTTACAGCCAGATGAAGTCGGCTGTAACTATTACTCAGCATCTTGTTTCAGCATTATTGTTACCATTAACTCGTGTAATCCCGTTCATGCGATTAATCTAGGCGATCAAGAACTGATTTTTAATCATAGACTAATACTAATAACCTATCCATGCAAACCCTAGTTCTTACTTCTAGTTATTACAACCAAAACACACTTGTAACCTGTGATTTCCGAAAACAATTCTGCATATGAACAAGCACCAAAACAGCCGATTATTTACAGCACTTATAATCCGAAACTATACCATCATGCGATCTGAGAACAGCAACAATCAAGACACATATATCCGAAACAACTAGCCATTCAAGCATACATATAATCCGAGACAACTAAACATTCAAGCATACATATAATCCGAAACAACTTAAACATTCAAGCATACATATAATCCGAAACATGATCTTGAAATCAGAGATAACTTCAAATCTTTTAATAACAAGTTAAACGAACCGTGAATATGATGAGGGAAGATGGCGAGGGCTGCTGCTTGCTGCGACCGAGAGAAAGAAAAACTGATCTCGCGACCGAGACTGAACGGGACTGAAGGTAACCGGCTGTTAGCGACCGAGAGAGTGGCTAAGCTGTTTGTGATCGTGATGGAGTGTATCAAAACTGATCTGGCGATCAAGGGAACAAGTAAAGGGCTGTTTGCGGTTGAATGGACTGAACAAGCTGATCAGATGAAGGCTGTTTTGCGATTGAATGGACTGAACAAGCTGATCAGATGAAGGCTGTTTTGCGATTGAATGGACTGAACAAGCTGCCGACGGCAGTGAAACTCTAGGGTTTTGTATTTTTGAATGAACATGCATGGGTTTGTATTTATAGGCGCAAGGGGGACAAGGTTACGGTTTGGTTTGGGTTTATGGCCGAGGGACTTGGGTGGGTTCGGTTTGGGTTTGATCTTGGCCGAAACTTGTTTGGGCTTGTTCTCGGTTTGTGTTTAATTCTCGTTCTCGACCGAATACTTGAGTTAAGGTTTAAAACTTGTTAACTCCTAGAGTCACAATGAATCACTTTGGTTCGTGTCGCGGTTCGGTTTCGTGTACATATCTACAATAATTACTTTATAACTAAACAATCACACAAACACTTATCACGTATTCATTTAATTCGTACACGTTCATACACATAGCATATACTTTATTCGACAAGTGTCACGTGTAAGTTATCCGAAAAACCCGGGATATCACAGAAGGGCTTCAGGTTCCACTTGAAGATCTTCAAATCAACGAGACCCTACACTTCGTGGAAAAACCGGTCGAAATCATGGACCGAGGAATCAAGCAATTGAGGCGCAGTCGAATTCCCATAGTCAAGGTTCGATGGGAAGGCAAACGTGGTGCCGAATTTACTTGGGAACTCGAAAGTGATATGAAGACTAAGTGCCCGCACCTATCGTTACAGCTTCCTCTGAATAAATTTCAGGACAAAATTTCCTAAAGGAGGGGAGACTGTAACGCCTCGCTTTTCATACCTTCCTTAATTAGAAGGGATTGTTCTATTTCTATTTTTTTGGAAACTTGCATTCGTATTTCTTTTTCCCAATTTTGTAATCCGAGACTTGAATCGTAATAAAATTTATACTTGATACATGCTTGTCTTACATACATTCAATCGTTGAATTCATGCAAACTACTTGTTATACGTGCAAAGATTTATGCATTCATACACGTTATATGCCTAAAACCTGAATAATCGACTCGTTTACCAAGCAGAGTCTCATGCAAAAAATAGCAAATTAAACTAAGTCCAAGGACAAAAAGTGATAAAAACCAAAGAACCTTCTGGAATAACCTGCCTCGTGGCCCGCGACCGACCCCTTAGAAGCCTCTCGCGGCCCGCCAGACCTCTAGCAGCCCGCGACCGAGCCACCTTTACCCTCTCTCGGCCCGCGAGAGGGGCATAATCCGAAAATGTTGGTTTCAAGCTCATTGATTGGCCAATTTTGTGTTTCTTGCATTTATTACCCCCCAACTAACACCCTCCCAATTTTACCTATAAATACCACACTCCATCTCCTCTTATTTCACACCTCAATCTTCTCTTCTCTCTAAAAAGCTCTAAGAGCTCCTCTTCTCTAAAAGATCAAGACTTCAAAAAGTGAGTTCTAACTCACCTCTCTCCTTTTGATCTTCTTCCTTCTTACTACTTGAAACACCTTTTGGAATGTCTCCATAAGTCTTCCATGGAAGACCAACTTGGAACATCACCATATCTAAGGTCCCAAGTGTAAGAGCTTTGTTTGGTTTTAATAGGGCTTTACCCACAAGTGTCGTATCCTTCCAAGCTTGTTCTCGAAACAAGACTTGAGTTGGTAGAGTGTGATCACTTGGAAGCCTTGGCTATCCTACCTTCGATCCACCACCTCACTTGATGTTTTCGTTTACTTTTATCTTTTACTTTTATGTTTAAAGCGTACTCATGACCATCCTTTCGTCCTTATGACGACTTGCGCATTGGTAAACTATACGAGAGTTTTTAAAAGGAAGGTTATCCTCCTACCTCCATGCATGACTTCTATGAAATTACATGATGTTTATGATTCACTTATTACGTATGCTATATAATATATGTATACACTCGCTAACCGAACTCTTGATGGTAATCAAATGATTGTCCGTTATGATACTAGGTTGCATCACCTACGTACTTAATCTCTCGTTACGATTCTAATGGGTATCATAACCCATGAAAACACATCAACCCGAACGGTTATTATAGTGTCAAAAACGATTGTTAAGTCTAGATGATTACTTTTCGTATAAACTACTTTATTGTATTTTATTCCTAATCCTTCGTTATCATTCGAATACTTACCAACCCATTTTTCCTCTTGTAGGATTGGTGCCTTTTCCCTCCTCCCAAACTCTTCACGAGACTAACAAGTGGAAGCTCGCAAAACTGTGAGTACACTTGACCCATTTTCCTTTTACACAATTTGGGTTGTAACATGTTAACATACAAAAACACACAATTACATGCACTACATACTTTATACACTCAATCTTTCATACATGCTTACTGTTATACTTTGGTACATGCTAAATTCATACATGCTTATTGTCATTAACTTAGGTAGCCCCAACTTAACATATATAGCGCTATAGGAGTAGCACATCGTCCGTCGAGGTATTGTTAAGTCTCAAAGCTGATGCATTCTTGTTACATTCATACTTTAGTCTCGTTACTTTGTGTGACGAGGGCCACATTCATTCTTGGATACTTGGGTTTGACAATTAGTATTGCATGCTAGCCTACCTTGTATACAATTGCATGTGGATTTGAGTAAACTCTTTTATACTTATGCTATGCACTTAAACTTGTGTACTCGTCAATACTTTTGTATTGAACTATACTTTTAACATGTTCCAGGTTGATGATGATGCTTATGAAAAATCTAGTAGGGACGACATAGAAACGCACCTAGAATGTTAGGCTTTCATGTTGTAATTTTGTTGAAGTTATTGTATTTTGATTTTTGTTGTAATTGACAATTTGATATATGAAATGAATGATTCTTGATTTAAATATTTCGCAAATAGTGTTATGATGCATTGAGCAATCTATTTCGTCTCTCTCTGATATTTCCACCATCGATTGGGGTGTGACACTAGCTCCTCAGATTGCAAGTCCCAATTCAATGATATATCTAACAACCTGCAAGTATGCAGACAAGTGTATTAGCAATAAAGCTGACGAGTTCGCAGTTTAGTTCAACGTAAATCATATAAGTGTCTAGTATAAAGATATGTTATGAATAATAAACTCGGTACCGATATGACTGTTATGTCTGTTGTGCCCTTATTAATGTCTATCAACATTGATCAAAAGTGTTTAAGGTCCTTAGTTCACGCCCGACTCCCAGCACAGTGTGAGGTTTGTCAAACCTAATAGTGCTATCAACTAATACCCGGTTGCCTCCCAGGCAACTAGCTCGGTAGTAAGTAGGGACTTTCATGATAGAGTTTGAGTTTATTAACTAACATCGAATTTAAACCATACAGTTAAAGGTATTCCTCTCAAGAATATTAGTTTGTCCCCCTGGGATGCATGCTTGTGAAAGAGTAATGAACTCACCTTAGTTGCTCGGTAAGTGTTAACGTGCTTCTACGTGTTAATAAAGTGTTGGTCCGTTACACACGGCCTAACGTACAATAACGAATGAGTATGTAATTAAGTAGGGTTTGCAATACCCTAAGTGTCCAAACAACCAAGTCATTGTTGTGACCAGATTAACATGTTTTATCATACAATAGCACACAGTTGATCCTCTAGTTGGTGACAATTAGTGGTTCAAAGAGACTCGGGTGTCAAGGTTATCAATAAACACGGACATCACATATACCCAGTTAAGCTCGGACTCTGGGGTTAACCTCGGACCCATGTACATATATAACCTCGGAACAAGCTCATCACATAAACTCGGAATCATCACCACCTTAAACTCGAGACCCATATAATAAACTCGGACATAAACATTTCATTCAAATTCAAACACTTACTTTATGCTCGGACATATGCTCTAAACTCGGAACATGAATGTAAGTTCGGATATCATCACAAATTCAGACTCAAGCATTACATTTCAACAAATTAGGACTATAAACAGAATCATCAAACTCGGACTCCTGGTCCCTTCCTAAATTCATACATATACAAACTCATATATGTAAATTCGGACCAACATGTATAAGCTTGGATCCCTATACTTAATCATTATAAACTCGGGCACAAACATGTGATAAACTCGGAAAGATAGGTGTTATTACAAAACTCGGAACCAACATGTTATCCTCATTCATAAACTTGGAAACTGATAACCTCGGACTTCGTGACTTCACAAAGTCTGACGATTATCTCTGGACTAACACATTATTCTCAAATTAACAATACAGAAAACCTCAGTTTTCAATGAAACATTTTTACGATCAAAACCCTAATCTCATGAACCAACAATGTCACGAATCATAACAACGAACTAGCAGTTTTATCATGTTAATAGCATCATTAATCTTTGATACACAATTTACACATTCATGTACAATCAATCACACATTCATCGTACATAATCAATTAATCACATATGATTGTTTGGATGTCTAGGGTTTGCATGAATCAAATGAACAAGAATAACAAAGTATAACACAAGCACTTACCTTAGATTGATTTAGGGTTTGTTCTAGGAGAATTGGAAGAATCGAGATGGTGATTATGAGGAGTGTTTAGGGTTTCTAGTATTTTATTAGAGTTTCAATAATAACTGTAAACACCCTTACAAAATAACTCACACCAAAAGCACATAAATCATGCGATTCACATTTAAAACACATAATTTACGTATTTGTCATGTTACGCATAAGTTTTGTATAAACCGTCCATTTATAGTTATTTTTCATGACAGTCACCAACGTCTAGAGAGTTAACTTGTGTGCACGTTCCGGTAATTCCCCGAATTACCAATGTAGACTCATTTAACGAACCCTAGTTAAATGAAATACTATGAATGTATGTCCAAATTAACTGTGGTTAGGTTAAAGTATTAACCTGAAATAACGGGTTGTCACATAAAGACAGTGGTGAATTGCTTTTGTGCCCCTTCACTTACTTAGTCAGTTGTAGTTGAATTTCTCCCGACATGTCGCATGGTTTATTGTGTGTAGTTCTAGAGACCTAGGGCCTATCTTCCAAGTGGTTTACGACGATGAAAGATAATGAACAAAACCACATGATACGATAAAGATAAAGATTTATGATATGAATGTGATAAGATGAAAAGATAAAGATTAGATAAGGTTGCTTAAAACGATAGGCGCGGTCTTAGAATTGTTTACTTGATCATGTTGTGGTGTTTGGATCATAACTTGCAATTATATTAGACGAATGATTTGATTACTTATATCATACCTTATTGTTTTCATAATTTTACCCTTTATCTTACTCAGCTTTAAAAGCTAACACTTGTTTTTGAAAATCGATGTGTATATGATTGTTAAACATGAAGCTGGTGAGGAATGGGTAGAGGAACTATGAACGACGAGTAACACCCAACTTATATAATATGATAATTAACTTTTTTAGAATGAGGTTTTATGATTTAAACTAATGACTGGGAGGGAGTTTCTAATACAAATGAATATTTTTAAAATCTTATACTTTAGTTTAAAAATTCAGGGTATCAAAGTGCTGGTCTAAATGGCTAATGAAATTAATTTTTTCTGTTAAGATTGCTCGTTTAGTATTGCTCATAAAAGAGAAACCGCAAGTACTATTAATGTATTTATTATGGTTATTATTATTTATGTAACTATTATTATCATTTTTATCATTGATATTTTTTTATTATAATCTTAGTTTATATATATAGGGGGGTGTTTAAATGTGAACGCTAAATATCGCGAGAATCATGAGAACAAATGAAAAAACTACAAGAACTTGGTCAAAACAATTCAAATTCAAAATTTTTTTTTACACTTATCATTACTATTTAAATAAAATGTTAGAAATTTAATTTACACGTTTAAATTTACGTGAATTCGTAAATAAAGAAAATTTACATATGCGTAAGTTTGTCATTTACACATGTGTAAAGTTGTTATATCTACACATGTGTAAAAAATCTAATAAGATTCACTTTCAGAGGATAAATGAATTATTTGATGTTGTAACTTAATTACAATGAGGTTTGTATAAAAAAACATTGGTTTTGATTGGTTTTGTTATGGTTCTCGCAATATTTAGCGTTCTCAAGATATCCCTCCCCTATATATATATATATATATATATAGGGGAGGGTATAAAAGAGAATGTTAAATATCGCGAGAATCGTGAGAACGAATGAAAAAACCATTAGAACTTGGTCAAAAACAAGTGAAATTCAACATTTCTTTTTATACTTTTCATTATTATTCGAATACAATTCTAGAAAATAAAAGTTACACATTCAAATTTTGCGTTAATTAGAAAATAAAGAAAATTTACACATGTGTAAGTTTGTCATTTACACATGTGTAAATTTGTTATATTTACACATGTGTAAACAATCTAATAAGAGTGATTTTGAGAGGAGAAATGAATTATTTGATGTTGTATTCTAATTAAAATGATGATTATTTTTTAAAAAATGGTTTTGATTTGTTTCCTCGTTCGTTCTCATGGTTCTCGCAATATTTAGCGTTCTCAAGATAACCCTCATATATATATCGGTTCAAATGAGAACCACCACGAGTTGTGAGAATCGTGATAACTTTTCCTTCCTACGCGAGTTCAGCAAAATGTTTTTTGCACAAACATTGATGAAAATATTATAAACACGCCTGTAAAGAAAAAGTAAGAAAAAATTGTTGGGTCGGTAGTTTTGACAGATTCAAGTTTTTTTACGAACTAGTGTAAATTTTGTACCAATATAAATATTTTTTACGCCTCATGTAACATGTGGGTATGCGGCATTTTTTTATTTTTTTTTTGTTAAAACAAGTTATTTTTTTATGATTTTTGAGAATTTTTTTTTTGCAAATACCGTATGTATGGCCTAGTTCTTATGATTCTCATAACTCGTGATGTTCTGATTTTAACCCATCCCTATATATATATATATATATAATATATGTATTAAGTATATACTGAAAAATGTAGATTGATTAATAATACTATAGTAATTCTTTATGTAATTTTTTTAAGTTTCAGATTTATTAATTATTATATTATTATATTTAACATTATATTATGTTCAATTTTACTTAACTTTTAAGATATGGTTTCTTACTTTGAATATGACCCTATAACGTTCCTAATTTAATTTGCGTTATATATAGTTTTTTTTTTTCAAATCGAGTTGTGACTAGTAATGTACAAGTAACCAAATCACAAACATACATGTTAATAATGGTATCTCACATTTAGAATTTAAGATCTAGGTTTTTTTAAAGTTATAAGTTGACATCATTACTATTTTCGTTATTCTAACTTCCGAATATACTATACTATTGCAACATGCATTACTTATATCAATGTTTTGATAAAAGTTTTGTTTAGAATCGAACACGTAAAATATAATTTATTATTTTGTTCTTTACCATGGTTATATGAACCAATACTGTATGAACAACTTCAGGAGCCACACAATTATTTATTAATATGGTTTCCAATATTGATTTGGTTGAAATTCTGGTCTTACAATATTGATTATGTTCAAAATAAATTGATGCCGTGATGAACCAAATTGATTCTCACCAAACAACATCAATAATAACTAATATATGTTTTAATGATTTCGATAGACGTAAAAGACGTGTCGATATCCTTTGAACATATAAAAACTTTATTTTTTTTGGATTTCACTTTCTGTTGCTATACATAGTATCGATACCATACTAATTCCGGCTAAATTCTCACCGCAACACGCAAGGGAATTCTATTATATACGTTAAAAATATACATTCATGAATATTAAGTTTATATTTTTTTAATTTCATTTTCACCCTTGTACTTTATATAATTTACGTTTTAACCCATTTAATGTTTTTAAATTTGATTTTTCTCTTATAACTTGTGCTTGTTTGTTATCTAAAAAATGTATACCCAGTTAAGCTCGGACTCTGGGGTTAACCTCGAACCCATGTACATATATAACCTCGGAACAAGCTCATCATAGAAACTCGGAATCATCACCACCTTAAACTCGGGACCCATATAATAAACTTGGACATCAACGTTTCATTCAAATTCGAACACTTACTTTATGCTCGGACATATGCTCTAAACTCGGAACATGCATGTAAGTTCGGATATCATCAAAATTCGGACTCAAGCATTACATATCAAAAATCAGGACTATAAACATATTCATCAAAATCGGACTCCTGGTCCCTTCATAAATTCGGACATATACAAACTCATATATGTAAATTCAGACCAACATGTATAAGCTCGGATCCCTATACTTAATCATTATAAACTCGGACACAAACATGTGATAAACTCAGAAAGATAGGCGTTATTACAAAACTCGGAACCAACATGTTATCCTCATTCATAAACCTGGAAACTGATAACCTCGGACTTCGTGACTTCACAAAGTCTGACGATTATCTCTGGACTAAAACATTATTCTCAAATTAACAATACAGAAACCTCAGTTTTCAACGAAACAGTTTTACGATCAAAACCCTAATCTCATGAACCAACAATGTCACGAATCATAACAACGAACTAGCAGTTTTATCATGTTAATAGCATCATTAATCTTTTATAAACAATTTACACATTCACGTACAATCAATCACACATTCATCGTACATAATCAATTAATCACATATGATTGTTTGGATGTCTAGGGTTTGCATGAATCAAATGAACAAGAATAACAAAGTATAACATAAACATTTACCTTAGATTGATTTAGGGTTTGTTCTAGGAGAATTGGAAGAATCGAGATTGATGATTATGTGTGAAACTTGTGTAGCCGGATGATTAGAGAAATGATTTAGAGAAAACTGTCGTATGATGATTATGAGGAGTGTTTAGGGTTTCTAGTATTTTATTATAGTTTCATAATAACTTAAACACCCTTACTAAATAACTTTCACACAAAAAGCACATAAATCATGCAATTCACATTTAAAACACATAATTCACGTATTTGTCATGTTACACATAAGTTTCGTATAAATCGTCCTTTTATAGTTATTATTCATGTTAGTCACCAACGTCTAGAGAGTTAACTTGTGTGCGCGTTGTCACACCCTGACCCGCAGCGAAAATGGTAGTCGGGGCATGATTGGGTTTTCATCAAAGCTCATGACATTTACTATTTGAAAATTTCATATTTATTAATCCAAATTAAAAGGGGTAATTCCAACAAACACATAAATCAAACAAGGACACAATGTTCCAATCATGACATTTAAGTAACTCTTTATTTTTCTTCTAAGGCCCAATCCTATGTGTTCCATGCTTCAACCTGTTCACCTGTATCATGTGTAAAAATAGAGGTTTGGGTCAACAAAAGTTGGCGAGTGAATTTCGTTTAAATATTTGAAAGAAAAGATATGTTTTTTTTAATTTAAATGTAAAAAATGTGCATAAACCAAATATGAGCAAACGTATAGGTAAAACAATTCACAAACCACATAAGCATCTAGCAATGTACACATGATTATGATAAATGATAAACTTTGAGATCAAGGCTCACTCAAACGGAACCGATCTAATGAGACAAGCGATGCTCAACTCGTATCCAACGAGGAACTGATGGGCCTAATGTGAATGATTGCACTTAAATGAGAAAAATAAATAATGAGCTGTGAGATCAATGCTCAATCAAACGGAGCCGATCTAATGAGGCACGCGATGCTCAACTCGTATCCAACGAGGAACTGATGGGCCTAATGTGACAGCTTGACTGCATTGAGAAAGTATAACCACAAATAACAATAAACAAAATATCACATAGCACGTTAATTCATATAATGGTAGTAGCACAAATGTTTGAAAATAATATTTAAATGAAACGACACATGATACACCCTAAAACATGAATAAAAAGTAGAAGTTTGTAAGAATTCACTCACAGTGGGTGCGTTCTTGGATTGACGACGAATGCGCAAGATTTAAGATTTCAACCGACGAGAGAAAACTAACCTAAATAATCACGTAATGATACAATAAATATAAAACTTTTATTTGAATTTAATATTTCTAATTAATGTTTTTTATTAGATTTTTAAGTCTATTTTTATTGTATTTATTACACTTTTAAAACTTGAAAAGTCTTATTTTGGAGCATTTTTAGGGATTTTTCAATTAAAAAATTAAAAAAAATAAGAAATAAAAAATATTAACCCTTGTCAGGGTCTGACCGGTCAAACCGGTTTGACTTTGGAATTATTGGCATGTGTGAGGATCAAACTCGTGACCTCCTGTATACGTGCACGCAGCTCTACCAACTAAGCTACGTGTCTAACCTGAAATAATCTTGATTTTAATTATATATATATATATACTAACTAAGTTATATCATAAATTCTTTTAATTAAAAAGGTTTTGTATAACATCAAACCGTTGTACTCTGCTGGAGTCGAACCCGCGCCCATACGATAAGTTGCACACAACCCTTCCAACTTGGCTGTGTGACTAACCCATAATATTCCAAATTTATATTAAATTTATATACATACTAATTGTTAATATCTAAAAGTATTAAAAATTTTGGTTTAAATCGGAGATAGGCAGTGTGTTTAAGTTTCGAACCCGGGCAACTGTTTTTGTATTGCACACAGTCCACCACTGGACTATGTGTCTAACCCGGTTATATCTCGAAATTTAATTATATTTATAAACTATAAGAACATCATCTTCTTCATGTATAAAAACCCAGAAACTTGACCCGCCTGATTAACTTCGAAGATTACTATGATTCAACAATGCTGATGATTTGAAAAAACATAAAAAGGAAAGTTCAAGTGTTTATACTGATCCGACGTGATGCGACTGCTCGGTGATGTTTTCCGGCGACACACCAATTTCCGGCGAAGTGGTTTGACTGAACAGAAAGTTCTTCTAAGAGTTTTTTTAGAGAATGAATGAGATTGAGCAAGTTCAAACAAGGCTTAAAGTTCACTATTTACAGGCAATTGCTGGCTTGAGTTTTGGTTTCGGTTTCTAAAGGTTTTGGTCAAAGATTTTAAATGCTCCCATGATTTCATAACCGAATTAACCATAACTGAGTATTAATACATGTTCGGAGAAAGAATTTCTTCAGTTAAACCAAAATTTAAATGGGTATTTATGATAAATTGGAAGTTACAGCCGTTTTACAGGTGGGTTTCTTTGAAGATGGTCTTAGAGTGTTGTTTCGATGTAAGAGTTATTTGTTTTAGAATAAATTCAAATATGTGTGTGTAGTCTAGTGGTGTGTTGTGTGTGTTGAATGGGTGGAGACCTAGGTTCGATACCCGTGGTCTACACTTTTGTTATTATTATTATTATTATTATTATTATTATTATTATTATTATTATTATTATATTATTTATTACTTATTTTTATTTATTACATTATTATTTTAACTCTATTGCTTTATTTATTATTAAATACTAACAATAATATAACATAATTTTAAACTTTCAACGTATTTGCGTAACGAACATCGTACGTATATTTGGATTACAAAACGGAGCGGGTTTTAGAGCCCGTTTAACGACAAACGTTACACGCGTTCCGGTAATTCCCTGAATTACCTATGTAGACTCATTTAACTTACCCTAGTTAAATGAAGTACTATGAATATTGTCCAGATTAACTGTGGTTAGGTTAAAGTATTAACCTGAAATTGCGGGTTGTCACATAAAGACATCGGTGAATTGCTTTTGTGCTCCTTCACTTACTTAGTCAGTTGTAGTCGAATTTCTCCCGACATGTCGCATGGTTTATTGTGTGTAGTTCTAGAGACCTAAGGACTATCTTCCAAGTGGTTTACGACGATGAAAGATAATGAACAAAACCACATGATACGATAAAGATAAAGATATATGATATGAATGTGATAAGATGAAAAGATAAAGATTAGATAAGGTTGCTTAAAACGATAGGCGCGGTCTTAGAATTGTTTACTTGATCATGTTGTAGTGTTTGGATCATAACTTGCAATTATATTAGACGAATGATTTGATTACTTAAATCATACCTTATTGTTTTCATAATTTTACCCTTTACCTTACTCAGCTTTAAAAGCTAACACTTGTTTTTGAAAATCGATGTGTATATGACTGTTAGACATGAAGCTGGTGAGGAATGGGTAGAGGAACTATGAACGACGAGTAACACCCAACTTATATAATATGATAATTAACTTTTTTTAGAATGAGGTTTTATGATTTAAACTAATGACCGGGAGGGAGTTTCTATTACAAATGAATATTTTTAAAATCTTATACTTTAGTTTAAAAATTCAGGGTATCAAACTGCTGGTCTAAATGGCTAATGAAATTAATTTTTTCTGTTAAGATTGCTCGTTTAGTATTGCTCATAAAAGAGAAACCACAAGTACTATTAATGTATTTATTATGGTTATTATTATTTATTTAACTATTATTATCATTTTTATTATTGATATTTTTTTATTTTATTTGTATAATTATTGTTTTATTATTATAATCTTAGTTGATATATATATATATATATATATATATATATATACATATAATATATATACATATATATATAGGTAGAGGTTCATGTGAGAAAATTTAAAAGTGTGAGAAGGATAAGAAAGATTATGGAGGTGACATGTGTCTCTTTTTATTTCGTTAGTTTAAGGGTATAAGTGTAATTTAACTAATAAAATCTAATTATGGAATTATAGAATGAATATATGCAATCGATTTTTGGCAGTTATTGTAGGGATTTTCGAATTTGAAATAACACCCTAACTCATAAAAACACCACAACATGTATATTGAAGGCATAGATCTTATAAAGAACAGAAATATAACTCATAAGAACACCCTAACTCATAAAAACACCACAACATGTATATTGAAGGCATACATCTTATAAAGAACAGAAATATAACAAAAATAACACCATAACTCACAAAAATAACACAACAGTTTTATTGAAGGCACACATCTTATAAAGAACACCCTAACATTGAATATAACAGAAATAACACCCGAATATAACACTCGTCAACACTTTAATCAAAACTAAAGCATAAATAACACCCTAAATATATAAAAACAGAAATAACTCTACATAAGTATATCAATATGGTACTCGTATTAAAGATTAAAAAACACTCGCTATTATGGTGTAATTTTTTTTAAAAAAGAGTTCATATAAAAAGTTGTTGATGTTTAAAAAAGAAGGGGGGAACTTTGCATATGTATTAATGTTAGTTTCTTAATTTAAAAATATTAAATTTACTTTTGTACCCTTAATCTAGAAAATTAGTTAGTTTAATAGTCAACATTATTTACAGAATTGCCACTATGATCTCAACCATTAGATTAAATATCTAATGGTTTAGATTCTTTCTTATCATTCTTACACTTTTAAATTTTCTCACAATAACCTCACCATATATATATATATATATATATATAGGGCTCGGATCAAATGAGAACCACCACGAGTTGTGAGAACCGTGATAACTTTTTCTTCTCCCGCGAGTTAAGCAAATTTTTTTTTGCACAAATGTAGATAAAAATATTATAAACACATCTGTAAAAAAAGTAAAAAAAATAGTTGGGTCGGTAGTTTTAACAGATGCAAGTTTTTTTACACGCTGGTGTAAATTTTATATGAATATAAATATTTTTTTACGCCTCATATAAATGTACGGCATTTTTTATTTTTTTTCTCGCTGAAACAAGTGATTTCTTTTATGATTTTTCATATTTTTTTTGCAAATACCTTTTCTATGGCCTAGTTCTCACGGTTCTCATAACTTTTGTTGGTTCTCATTTTAACTCATCCCTATGTATTAAGTATATACTGAAAAATCTAGATTGATAATAATATAATAGTAATTCTTTAGTTAAAGTTTTTAAGTTTTGTTTTGATTATAATAATTATTATATTAATTTTATAGTATATTTAATTTTACTTTTATAACTTTTAAGATATGGTGTCTTACTTTGAATATGACCCTGTGATGTGCCTAATTTAATCTGCGTCTATATATAGTTTTTTTTTCAAATCGAGTTGTGACTAGTAATATACAAGGTATCTCACATTTAGGATTTAAGATTTAGGTTTTATTTTTTAAAGTTATAAGTTGACGTCATTACTATTTTCATTATTCTAGTTCCGAATATACTGTTGCAACATGCATTACTTTTATCAATGTTTTGATAAAGTTTGTTTAAAATCGAACACGTAAAATATAATTTATTATTTTGTTCTTTATCATCGTTAAATGAACCAATACCGTATGAACAACTTCAGGAGCGACACAATTATTTATTATTATGGTTTCCAATATTGATTTGGTTGAAATTCTGGTCTTACAATATTGATTATATTCAAAATAAATTGGTGCCGTGATGAACCAAATTGATTCTAACCAAACTACATCAATACTAACCAATATATGTTTTAATGGTTTCGATAGATGTAAAGGACGCGTCGATATCCTTTGAACATATCAAAACTTTATTTTTTTTGGATTTCACTTTCTATTGCATACCGGTATAGATTCCATCTAATACCGGCTAAATTCTCACCACAACACGCAAGGGAATTCCATTATATACATTAAAAATATACATTCATGAATATTATGTTTATAATTTTTTAATTTCATTTTCTCCCTTGTACTTTATATAATTTACGTTTTAACCCATTTAATGTTTTTAAATTTGGTTTTTCTCTTATAACTTGTGTTTGTTTGTTATTTAAAAAAACTGTATACCTAGTTAAGCTCGGACTCTTGGGTTAACCTCGGACCCATGTACATATATAACCTCGGAACAAGCTCATCAAATAAACTAGGATCATCACCACCTCAAACTCGGAACCCATATAATAAACTTGGACATCAACATTTATTCAAATTCGGACATTTACTGTGAAAACCGACAAAATAATGGTAATTTTCGTACAACTTAACAACCATATTATACAATTTATTGTGTTCGTTACGACTTAATTAATACATGATTAGGTCGCGTAAAGTCTAGCAATCATAGGACATGGTTAAATATGTCAAACAACATCGTTACATTCATCACGTTGCGAGAAAACAACAAACTATGTCCAAATATGTTGGCAAAATGCTGAAAACACTATTCATCCGGAACACACTATTCATGACAGCAAGTTTTAAAACTGTCGGAACGAGCAATGAATGGCACGAAAGCATTATGGTTGAAATACAAATAAAAATCCCTAGTTAGGGACATTAAATACAAAAACACTTTAACTTTCTGGAAAACACGTGTCGTTAAAATTCTTCCGAATCGTGTTAGAATATAATAAAGTAAATTGTTCAGAACGCCAAAACTCAACACTTTAAGGGACATAGGACTCGTATATAATGTTATACACCCTAAACAAGCTTGGGATATCAACGGAATATCCTAAACATAAGCTTCCGACTATACACAATAACGGATACAACTTGTCTGATACCGATCCGACGAACTAGTAGGAAACATCCTTACCATCCTAACACCTAAACAGATCATCCAGTGAACTAGTTAAGCGTATTTCATGTCCGAAACAACATTGGTGGTGCCGTATAATAAGCCGAGATGACGTTTCCGGTACTAAAGCACACTTTCCATATATTGTCCGAAAGTGACCCGACGACCGATCTAATAATATTTTTACCACTCGAAACTAACACAACTAGTCAAGGGAATTAATTTATACTAGTTAACATCTAAAACCCCTAATTACTACCTAATGATGCAAGACCAATCACTAATCAATATACTTAACTAAACCGCCTAAATATCTACCATTTCTTACACATGTTAAAAATAAATATGTTACACTTAGCCCCCCATTCAAGAATTCGGTTAGCAAGTGGGCCCCACCCACTTGTTTCTTTGTTGAAAAATGCAAGGTTTCAAAGGATAAGAGCATGGTGAGAAAGATTTGATGGATTTGTAAGATGATGGTCATGAATTATAAATATCACCATTTGCTCACATATTCATTTATATAAAAAAAACCTAACACTCCTTCCTCCCTCATCTCACGCCACCATCAACACCACCATACACCACCTTTTTGCCACCACTAAAAACCCTAAATTAAACCATTTCATGACCCCTAAAGAAAGGTGCAAGCATGGAAGGTCATTAGGAGCTTATTCTTGTCATCTTGGAAGCCTTATTTCCTTCACCATCTTCATCATAATCTTGAAAAATTGTAAGACTCTATTTCACTAAATCTAAGCTTGTTATAATATGTAGATTAGTAAAGTACATGTTAAATCATATTGAACAAAAAATAATCAAAGCTTAAAACCCTAACCCCACCTTAAAAGTACTCTAAAAATAATGGATAATGTAGTGATGATGTTATTATGTGCTAGATGATACTTTTACATATGTTAATCTTGTTAATGTAGGTTGTTTAAGTATATGATCTTGCATGATTAAGAACAAAAATGATGATTTAAACATATTAATGTTTAAATCTAGACAAAATCATCCATCCCATGATCCATGAACTTTACTATAATTTAAAAGTGAGTTATAACTTATATGTGATTTTTAAAGAGACTAAAACCATAATTTTCACTAAGAGCATCTTAAAAAGTGGTTTAAACTAGTTGTTAAATGGAAGAATAAGATGGACGTTCATAAGAAAAAAAGTTGATTTTAATGATCTTGCCAACTAATATAAAAGTGTCATCATATATATCTTAAAAATGTAACTAGAAAAATATATAAAGTTCATGGAGCATGAGGATATTCATGTGCAAGTTTATGCATGCAAAATTGATAGATTGAAACTTGAATTGAGTTAATTATGATTAAGGGATTTAAACATGCTTAAAATACGTTTTAAAAACGTGGAAAACGCTATAGTTTAGGGGACACTATGGCAAAATTTTTCTAAAATCTAATCGCGATTAAAGTATGATTAACGGGGTGATTAATGGGACTAAACGCGATTAGTGGCCTAATCTTACAAGAACTTCTATAAACACTCATATATAATTATAAGTTAAAGTGAGTTATAAAAAGTGAAATGGAAATTATATAAGTATAAATATATTCTTAAATGAAAATATATACATGTTTAAAATACACCAACTTATGTGTATAAATACTTTGTACAATTATGTGTATGTATTAGAAGTTAGGAAGAATACTAACTAAAATACAAATACACTACACAAACAATCTCCAAATACGCGATGGCGAACAAGTAAAAAAATTCATAAGGAACTAAATACATGCACAAAGTCATATAACACTTTGACACGAAGCAGCGGACGACGAACAACCGGACATCGGGTAAATCGTTATAAAACCTTATATTACGGACAAAATATATATATACATGTAACCAAAAACCGACATGAATTATCAAATATACGACCCAACGAAGTAAATGCGTAGCCATCCGAAACGGTCGCCACATCATCACAACACGGGGTGAATACCTATCACGGAAAATGCTTGGGCGTTCCAACAAGAAAATATATAGCAACAAGTTCTACGACGAACTCTAAAAATAATGTTGGTTAAAAATCTATATATATTTAACACTTAAAACTTTGGAAAGTATAAAACAAAGAGTCACTAATTATACCCATGTAAAAGCATATACGTATAAAATACGCTCGAAATACGCTTATGGTAAATACAAGATACTGGGATTTGTAATGGGCTAGTAAAAGCCCATTAATATATAATAAGTTGGGCTAGGCCTACTAACGTATAAAATGGGCTAAGGACCATTTTAAAACATAACATTGGGCTAAGTCCATTAACAAGTCGAATGGGCTAAGCCCAACATCATAATACATTGGTCTAGGCCCACTTACATAACTTTAATGGGATGGGCTCATTCATACACAATTCATTTGGGCTGGGCCCATATACACAAAGATACCAAATAATACGGTATACAAATACGTATAAATACAGTATAATTACCAAATAATATGGTATACAAATACGTATAAATACAGTATAAATACCCAATAATACGGTATACTAATACGTATAAATACACAAAAGAATAGTATAAAAGTACGTATAAATACAGTATAAAATACGTATAAATACCAATGGAACGGTATACAAATACAAGTACGAATACGGTATACATACACGTATAAAAGTACTTAAGTACATAGTGATGTACTCATATATACTTGTTAAAGTATACTCACGCAAAGAATAGCATGCAAATACATCAACGTATTTACGATGTTAAAAATAAATATTTTTAGCACTTCTAAATATAAAAGGCATACAACATGAAGAACAAATACTCATACTTAAGCCGAACATGTCATTACGAGTGAACGAGGTTCACTAGACTCAAGATGTATATATTTTGGGTACATATATATATGAATATATATACATTATATATATAGTATATATAATATGTATATATATATTATATGTATATATAATATGTATATATATATGTGTATATATATATATATATCACACATAACGGTCGTAAGCCGTGCGTGGCATGGAGACTCTCATGGGCTAGGTCCACCATGCCGTGTGGATCACGGAGACTCAAATAGGCTATACCCATTCTCACTTGTGCGAGACACAAAGACTCTTATGGGCTAGGCCCACTTATACTCGTGCGAGGCACGAGGCTCACGAAGGGGAAGGCCCATTCATACACTCGATGGATACGAAATATATATATAAAAGAAGTGTATATATATTAAAACAAAAATACGAAACACATGCCAACATATTAAAAATACATAAGGGATCCTAATACTTAACTTATACAATAACGTTCAAGATGAACAACGTGTACACATTTAACATTAACTCAAGTGTCTAACGAGTTAGAGCACTTGTAGGTTGATATGCTCTTTGGATACCCGAATTGCTAGCATATATTCCAGGACGCAAAACAGTGAGTTCATGTCTCCCTTTTCTCTTAAATGTTTTCGGTTTATAACTCTCGGGGGATATACATGTTTTTGATGGTGTGGTTCAGCTATGGAATGAAATATTAGATCATGTGCGAATAGGGTGTCTCTTAAGTGCCATTAATCTTTTGATCGAGGAACAAGAGTGGTAGATCTATCAGGTGTAGCGAGTCCCACTCATGGGTCCTTGTGTGGCCGCATTTAGTGCTTTTGTTGTCCCAGCCGGGTGGACCGGAAGAAATCGTCTAGGGTTGAGTACTTCCTATGTCATCACACATATTAATGTCCTTGCAAAACATTAATGATCATCAAGTTCATTGACGCTTTATATACCACATATTTTCAAATATGAACTCTCAAATGTTTTTAAGATTCATTTGGCACGCGCATAAAATGCATGAACTCGCCAACTTTTGTTGATGTTTTTAAACTTACATGTATTTCATGAAATTGAAATGGATCTTGGCGCAGTCATTTACGAAGTTTCCAAGGTTACAAGTAGTCGATGTCATCCGTATTTGGAGGGTTTGGTCTATATTCCGTCTTCGAACGAAATATAGGATGAAAAGCCTTAATGTTTTAAAAGTTATTTTGAACAAGTCTGCTGTAAACTGTAAATCACCTATGATGTCTTTTATCTCCAAACAACCTGTGGCGTGTAATGTTTATATATGGTGAATGGATGAACATCATACATGCTTTTATTTCATATAGTTGTTTACTAATATCGTGTGCGATGAAAACTAATCAAGTTCACACCGAACGCTTTCGCCTATGAACGGGTGTGACAGATGGTATCAGAGCTTCGATTGTAGTGAACCAGAGTTCCTTCTCGAGTCTAGTCTACAGTCATTAGGATCCTCTCATGAAAACTTTTTACAAAAAAAAATGTTTTCATCGCATATATAAAAACGCAAGATCCACTAATAAAACTCTTTTCAAATAAATAATGCAAGGATATTATTTAGGGCATAGTCTGTATGGGATAGACTTGCAAAACTAGATTGATTCACACCAACCAACATGATTATGACTGATATGCCCACATTTATAAATATATAATGAGTAATGACATTATCTATTAATATATATACATGTTGTACGGATTAATTTTGCCAGGGTATGATGGCATCTTCGGCCAGTAGCGGCATCTATGATGACGCATCAGACGATGATTACCCACCTATTATTAAGATCATATCTTCTTCAGATGAGCCGGACCCCGAGGAGGACCCCGACTACGCCTCCGACGATGCTATGATGGAGGACGCTCCTGTAATGGACGACGTGTTAGCTGTGGGGCCACAGCTAAATGACTTTGTGATAGTGGGGCATGCCGACTGTGCCCACATCGTCGACTACATTTCGCTAGATGTCATACCTATTGCTGCCATTCCACCTCTCTTTATTTTGTCTAACGACGAGGACGAGGTCCCCGTCTTTCATGTAGACCACCTGGACGATGATATCGATGATGGCGAGTTCATTGACATTGCTATCCTGGAGGTTTCCTCACCCGTTGTTTCTATTGTAGCCATCTCTTCATCTGATGCGTAAGATAGCACATCCTCCTCTACTATTCACCGCGCGGGACTGCGGGCGAATGCGACAGATAGTAGTTTTGATACCATTCCTATTGCCACCCCTGTTCCTACATCGATTCCTACTTCCACTACTACCCCACCAGCTACTCCTACATCGCGACACACTCCTAATATCCCTGCCCCTCCTCATGCCACTAACATACCTGCTCCTCTTGTCGACACCCCACTGCCTAGCAGCCTTTATTCATTGAGACCCCTCCCTTATACTGGTGCATCTATCATTTTCACTCACGGATTCCAGCACCACGTCTTGGAGAGGGATCTTCACGCTAGCCATTTCAGTCACCTCCTCGTATGTCCTCGTCAGGCCCTTACCACCCCAGTCACCACCCTACCTACACCAGGGCGATCTCGTTCAGTCCCTACAGCTGTAGATTCAGCTCCTGTCCCGTAAGGTTTAGGAGTTGGATCATTTCCGTGATATCCTGCCACCACCACCACCTGCTCCACCACCACCACCTCCGTCTCCACCACACTCACATCCACATTTTGGCCTTGAGGCTCGTGTGCTGACCTTGGAGCAGCAAGCCAACCTCTCTGACACTCGTGTTAGCCATATGGAGGATGATATGGATCATCTCCAAGTTTGGTCGTTCCTACCCCACCCCCTTCGCCTCCCGCACCGTAGTTTTATTTTATTGCAGGTGCTTGTTACAGGATTAGAGAACCGCTTTTGATGTATATACGAAGACTAGGTGCAAGCTATCTACACTTGAGGCTTTTGAAGACTGATTGGGAAGAAAATATTTTACCACTTTTATGTATTATAAACTTGTATGACTGGGGTTACGTATTCCGTGTATCTTTTGTTTTTCTTTCCCGAAAACAATGTAACAAGTTGTCGAATATATATGAAAGCTTGGCATTATGCTTTTCTTTATTATGATTTATCTTATGCGTGTCTTATTATTGTGGATGATGTTTAGTTGACATGATGATTATTGATATATAATATATATTTTAGCCGACAATATTTATTATTAAATATTTGTCTATCATCCCTCGATACATATTACCAGAAGATGATGCCACCAAGACGTAGGACCAACGCGAACGCACTACCGACGACTGAGGCTGAGCTAAATGAGCGCATCTACCAGGTGATCGCGCAATATGAGGCTAACCGCTCTGAGCACAGTGGTGGAACTGGAGGTTCATATGGAGGCAACCCCAATACGGGTAATCTTTGGTTGTCTATGACACTATACAATACTCTCGTTTATTCTATTCATGCTTTTGACGTTGCTCCTTCATTATTTGTTCATACAAACATTTCAGTTTGCTCATACAAGCAGTTTTTAGGCTGCAAGCCTCTGAATATCGATGGCACCGGAGGTGCCATAGCATTTGTGCGCTAGATGGAAAAGACCGACTCGGTCATAAGAATGAGCAAGTGTCCTCCTAACCTAAGGGTTACATATGTTACTTGGTTGTTTGTGGATGGGGCACTGTCATGGTGGAACCTCCAAGTCCAAACCAAAGGGGAAGAAGCTGCTCATGCTATGACATGGGAAGAACTCAAGGAGTTGATGAGAAAGAAATATTGTTCAAGGCTGAAATTCAAAAACTTGAGACCGAGTTTTGGAATTAAAGATGATCGGAGCTGATATTGCTGATATACACAATGCTTTCATGACTTATCAATAGTTGTTCCATATCTGGTGGAACCAGAGTTTAAAAGAATCAAGCGATACATTTGGGGACTTGCTCCTGAGATCTTGTGCATGGTCACCTCTTCTAAGCCTTCTAATATTAGTGAGGCAATTGATTTGGCTGTTAGTCTCACTGAGGAAGCTGTACATTTAGGAAAGTTATCAAGGGCTGGTTCTAACAAGAAGGAAACTCATGTGGAGACTGTGAGTGATGGAAAACAAAAATTTTCAAACTTTAAGCAGGGCACCCGAGTGAACAATAACAATTCGAACAAGAGAAGAGAAGTGAATACACCAAAGGAAGTTAAGTCCTTTGTAGTAACTAATGCAAATGGTGGTAGAGAATACACGGGCTTCTTACCAAAATGTGATAAGTGTAAGTATCACCACTTGGGCCCTTGCAGAAATACCAAGTGTGACAAATGCGGTAAGACCGGGCACAACAAAGAGACTTGTTGGGTGGGTGCTGGAAGTGGAAATAGAAACCAAGGTGGTAACGGAAATAGCAATCAAGGTGGAAACGGGAATGGCAAAGGTCAAGTATGCTACGGATGTGGAGATAAAGGGCACTTTCAGAAGGATTGCCCAAAGGAGAACCAAGCTCGAGGGAGAGCTTTTGTGATAGGAGCTAAGGCGGCATGCCAAGACCCGAACGTGGTTACGGGTACGTTTCCTATAAACCAACACCTTGCATCCGTTCTACTTGATACAGACGCCGACTTTAGTTTTATATCTATAGAGTTTAAAAATATACTTGGCCTAGAGTCGAGTAACTAGACATCCCATATTCTATAAAATTAGCGAACGGAAAACTTGTTGAATCGGGAGAAATTATTAGAGGTTGCACACTCGAACTTAGAGCGCAAAAATTCTTTATCGACCTTTTACCCATCGACTTGGGTAGCTTTGACGTGGTTGTCGGAATGGATTGGCTGTCCGACAACCGATCGAAAGTGGTTTGCCATGAGAAAACCATCCGCATCCACTTGCCAGATGAAGAAACACTCGTTGTACATGGAGAAAAACGCAAGACGTCCTTACGAAGTATTAATTGCATGAAGGAACAAAAGTGTCTACGAAAAGTTTGTATAGCCTTCCTCGCTCATATAGTAGACAAAGAAACTAAGGAGCCGAAATTAGATGGTATTCCGGTCGTGAAGGAGTTTCCAGAAGTCTTTCCAGAAGACTTGCCGGGACTGCTTCCTCAACGCCAAGTGGAGTTTTGCATCGATTTAGTGCCAGGAGCGGCACCAGTGGCGAAGTCTCCTTACCGACTAGCTCCGTCCGAGAGCAGAAGCTATCCACTCAACTTCAAGAATTATTGGATAAAGGATTCATTAGGCCGAGTTTCTCACCTTGGGGAGCTCTAGTATTGTTTGTTAAAAAGAAGGACGAGAGCTTGCGTATGTGTATAGACTATCGAGAGTTGAACAACCTCACTATCAAGAACCGATATCCCTTACCTAGAATTGACGACTTGTTCGATCATTACAAGGCTCAAGCTTCTATGCAAAGATCAATCTACGATCGGGCTACCATCAGTTGAGGATTAAAGAAGAAAGCATACCCAAAACGGCCTTTCGAACTCGTTATGCTCACTACGAGTTCCTTGTGATGTTGTTCGGCCTAACAAATGCACCGGCGGTGTTCATGGATCTCATGAACCACGTGTGCAAGCCTTATTTGGATAAGTTCATGATCGTATTTATCGATGACATATTAATATATTCGCGATCGAAGGACGAATATGAGTAACATTTACGAACTATCTTGGAACTTCTGAAGAATGAACAGCTTTACGCAAAGTTTCCCAAATGTGAATTTTGGATTCGTGAGGTACAGTTTCTCGGACACGTGGTGAACAGGAAAGGAATTCATGTCGATCATTCCAAGATTGAGGCAATAAAGAATTGGGAAGCACCTAAGACACCGATGGAAATGCGACAATTTTTGGGACTAGCGGGTTATTACAGACGATTTATAGAGAATTTTTCAAAGGTTGCCCAACCGCTAACGTCCCTGATTCAAAAGGATAAAACGTTTGATTGGGGCGACAAATAAGAAGCTGCATTCTAACTGTTAAAGGATAAACTCTGTGATGCACCAATCCTATCTCTACCAGACGGCATCGACGACTTTGTCGTATATTGCGATGCATCGCATCAAGGTATCGGTTGCGTGTTGATCCAACGAGACAAATTCATCGCATACGTGTCTCGACAACTTAAGGTGCACGAGAAAAACTATACCACGCACGATCTCGAACTAGGTGCGATGGTATTCGCGTTAAAAATCTGGCGACATTACTTATATGGTACTCGCTGTACAATCTTTACGGATCACAAGAGTCTGCAACACATATTTGATTAGAAGGAATTAAATATGCAGCAAAGACGATGGGTGGAGTTATTGAACGATTACGACTGTGAAATTAAATACTACCCGGGCAAGGCAAACGTAGTGGCGGACGCCTTGAGTCGTAAAGAACGAGTGAAACCTTTAAGGGTTCGAGCCTAAGAAATGACCATACAAAATAACCTTAACTCTCACATTCGCAATGCGCAACAAGAAGCACTTAAACTTGAGAACATACCAGCCGAATCATTGCGCTGAATGGAAAAGCAGTTGATACCAAAGGAGGATGGAACATTATACTTTATGGGACGAATTTGGGTTCCATACTTTGGCGATCTACGGGTAATTATTCTAGATGAAGGACACAAGTCAAAGTGCTCTATACATCCCAGATCAGATAAGATGTATCAGGATTTAAAGGAATTCTATTGTTGGCCTAACCTTAAGGGCGACATTGCTAATTATGTCGGAAAATGCCTTACTTGCGCCAAGGTTAAGGCGGAATATCAAAAGCCTTCGGGATTACTACAACAACCTAAAATTCCTGTATGGAAATGGGAACAGATTTCAATGGATTTTGTTACTACGTTCCTAGTACCTCGAGAGGTCACGACATGATTTGGGTTATCGTTGATCAACTTACGAAGTCTGCACACTTCTTACCTATCCGTGAGAAGGATATCACGGAGAAATTGGCGGAACTATACCTCAAAGAAATTGTGGCACGGCATGGAGTGCCTATTTCTATCATATCAGATCGAGACGGTCGATTCGTGTCAAGGATTTGGCAATCATTCCAAAAGGCCTTTTGTAACACCCTGTAAAATCATGTCCAATAATATAGCGACGCGTGTTATATTTTTTTTTTAGTCTATTAAAGACTAATAGGAACTAAAAGCGTCAACATGCCCAAACTAAGTCTCTGAGTGATCTTCTGATGTCAACATGCATAAACCAAGCCTCTGAGTGACCATTAGTGTCAACATACTTAAAATATAGCCTCTGAGTGACCATTAGTGTCAACATGCTTAAAACTTGGCCCCTGAGTGACCGTTGTGTCAACATGCCCAACCTTTGAGTGACATCGGAGTCAACATTGCTTATAATGATCCTCTGAGTGATCTTTATGAAGTCCTAACTCTCATATGTTCCATTTGTGGACGAGAGGGATTAAATCCGTAATTTTATAAATGTTGGACATTGGAGGGGTTAAAAGTGTCAACATGTTAATTTATACCTCTGAGTGACTTTTTAACGAACCAAGAGCTAGACAATATCCGGGCATACTCCCGGATATGCCAAATATTGGTTACACAGGTCTAAAAATCTAAAAAGGTGTTTTAGAAGGTTTTATAAGTTAAGGGGCTAAAAGTGTCAACTTTTGAAAGTGGCCTAATGGCACTCGCGGGTTGCGAGAGGCAAGGCCTGTGCCTCTCGCGGCCCGCCAGAGGACTGTATCTGCAGAATTTTAACTTGGCCTCCACACAACGTGCCAAAAACCATTTGATTCGAAACCATGGCCTTCCAAACAGTTATGCCACGTTTTAGGACACTTGTAAGCTCCCTCTTACACCCTTAGCACCTGGCATCACCTCCTTCAAGCTCTCCAACTATAAATAGGTGCCAAAGTTCACCATTTGAACTTGCACCTTTCTCATTCACAACTCTATCTCCCTCCTATGGAAGTTCCTAACTGAAAGGAGCATCCAACTAAGTTCTATTGCATTCTAGGAACCTCTTGTAAGTGTTCCTTGCTCTTGCATTTTCGTTTATAGGCTTTTATAGCCAAAAGTCAAGCGTTTTGCGGAAAACACCTTGACTTTCGGTTAGACCATTATGGTCCAGCCATTGTTCGTAATGAATATGGCTAAGTGATCATAATAAGGTAGGTGTTAGTCCCTATAAAGGGCACCTCCTGAAGATCACATTGCTATATTAAAAAGTCAAACAGGCCATTTTTCGGAAATATTATAATTTGATCTTATATATGTTATGAAACATGTTTCGACACTTAAACAAGTTGGTAATAATTATTAGAACATGTAAGAACATGTTCGGCTCGTTAATTTCAGTTCTAGGGTCGGTTCGCAACCGAAAGTCGTGAAGTTTGACTTCTGCTTTCACTTTCGATTCTGACCCAATTTAGACGAGTTACCTACTGACATAAAGTTGCATTATGATCATAATATAATGTAGTATAACCCTCTGAGGTTATATTACATGATCATAATAAGAATCTAAGTTTATGCACAAGTTCCGTAATTATGCCATTGTGACTAAAATGTCCTTTTTGCATAAAATAAGGTTTAAAAGATAATGAACTCGAAAATAAGTTTCCTACTGATGTAATATTATCAGTATGATTATTTAGGATGTTAAATCAGATTATAAACTGAGATTATGAACAAGTCCTTGTAATATGTCAGTAAATGACGATAACCCTTATGGCTTATAAAAGTTTAATCTATTCCCCGGGGACTTTACTGACCTCCCGTCTCCGCATGTAGTAAGTGTGCGACCGTATGAGACTCTTCCCTTCTCCACTCTCGTCACACGGTTCAAACCTTTTTTTTATCGAGTTCTTTGACTCGCTGTCTCTGTTGTTACTCAACCACTACACCTGATGTTCCCTTGCAGCTAAAGAAGCGATAGACACTTTTACATGGGTTTTAAGTAATATTTACTATATATGTATATAATAACATATCTAAGACATTTTAATTTGACCTTAACATCAGTTTTCGTTAAACATCGCATAAATCGTCATTTTACACATAAGCATCGTTTCGGCGCATAGTATGGTTTTAAACCATAACTATCAACCAAGACTTGTTACCTACTGATTTTAAAACTTATTTTACATATTTACACAGTAGGTATTTGATATGAACTCAGAATCCCAAATAATTTATAAATTATGTGTAAAATGACAAAAATGTCTTTCGGTGCATAGTTTGGTCATAAAAGATAAATTACACATATGATTAATATCCTACTGATATTATATCATAAATAATTTATTTTTCCAGAATACTTATAATTATAACATTTAATTATATTCAAGTTACTTTTATACGATATTAAATTACTGAAATGCCCTTATGAGGCATAGTTTTATTTTAAAACCTTAACTGGCATATAAGTTGATATCCTACTGATATTACAACTTAATTAAAGTATAATGGCATATAGAACTTGACCATGACTTATCCGGTTACCCGATATCGCTAATATGCGTACGGTTAAGTATATGTAACTAGTTTACAAAAATTAACCAAAACGGGTCTAACCTTGTCATTTAAGTTTCAAAATCCAGAATGTTTATAATTTACCCATATTATGCAAGTCAAAGTACTTGCAGGGTTTAAACTACATTCTATCTGATCATCGTTTAATCAAACGTTATACGTTTTGATCATGTACACTACTCGGTCTGACTTAAATAAGACCGTTAGTATATTAATTGGTTAGCTTATGCCATAATCCAGACTAGAGCCTTCCGGTAAATGCTATCTGCACTTAGATCATTTTGGATACGGCTGAGATATTAAATCTTTCATTTTAAATCAAGACTAGCTCAGGTAAATATTCTTGACTTATTTTCCCTATACAGGCTTGGGATACGGTAAATTATTACCACTTGGTCGGAAATGGGATCCATCGAATGTCGGATTGTGGCTAGTAAATCTGCATATTCCGTTTTAATTAGTTTTGTTTGATAACTTAAACATCAGGGGTTAACTACCGTGTCCTGGATAATCTTCGGCTCATTACATTAGATAATGGTCACGACCTTAGCACGGGGTGTAGGCATACACCTGACAGACGCTCAAATGCAAATTACCCAAGACGTTGGGGATAACTCCTCCGTGAGTTCTAAGTGGTGTGTACTTAATCATGTCTCGGTCTCTGTACTAGGCCTGTATGTATGGACAAACATGTGAATCGTTAACAAGGTTACAAAGTAACTTTCCCAAGTTATAAAAGATTTGCGTCCTTTGCACTTAAATCAAATTTCAAAGTGTTTTCAAAATGAGTTAGTCGGGTGTATTTACCAGCGAAAGCTGACGTATTTTCAAAAGACTAAGCTTGCAGGTACAATACAAAATAGGTCGGAACCTGCTCAGTAGTGAAATAAGAGAATCTTGCAAATCCTTAGATTTGCCCTAAAGTCTGTTTTATATTCTTTCTTTGTACATTTCATGATCCGCCTGTGGATCTTCTATTACGAGCCTGTATATTATTTTGTATTTCGAACATTTGGTTTGTAATAATAAGTTTACTCCAAGACTTCCGTTGTACCGTGTTTAATTGACAATAATGTTATCAACTGACATCACAATACTCCCCACCCGGGCCCACCGATGCATGTATTTGGATTGGAAATCCGGGGTATGAAAGGTTGGTATCAGAGCCAACGTTTGAGAGAATTAAACACTAACGTTTTCTGTTTAATCTCAAACTTACACGAGCACATTCCTTAGACTTCCGAGTCTAGGCATTGACCTAGGATTACTCATTTCATTATTAAGTTATTAGTATTGTTTTTGAATTGATTTTTAACAGGAAAATGCCGCCACGTGTATGAGGAAGAGACAAAGGACCAATGAGGGGAGGACCTTCAGGACATATCCCTCCACATCCCCATCACCCGATCCCCTATGAAGATTCGTGGGATTCATGGCCACTACCACAACATTCACCTTCCCATACCCAAAATTCTTATCACTCGTACCATTCGCATCATTCACACCACTCTCACCATTCCCATCATTCTTATCAGGATGAATTTAACCTAAACCAGTACTTTAACACACCCCCAGCTGATCAGAATCAGTTGGATCAGCTAAATCCAATGGACGAGGACTCTGATCCAGAGATGCCACCGTCAGGTTCAATTACACACCCCATTTAGATATTGAGCGATTCAAACTCCTATGCCGGATCGCCATATCAAGGTCCTAATGAATGGGACCAATATTGGAACCAATTTACCTTTGCCAACACTCCTTTCCATCACTCTCAACCATCTCCTATACAAGAAGATGTTCACATGGAACCAGTGGAACATCATCAGCCGCCACCTGAGCCACCGAGGAGGAAATGAGGAGCACGTATGTCAGTACGTGCAGGTCAACGGTCGGGTTCGCTACCACCATTTCCTAAACCCTACCCCACCATTCAAGAGGACCCACAAATGGGTGGACCCTCCAACACCTCACCTGTGGTGGAACCAACACCAACACCTACAGTTCAACCACCACCATCGGGTTATAGTAACCCAATCCCCACATATCTAGACACGTCTAGATATGATCCTTTTAACCCGTCTACACCAGTAAAGTATCAAGCATGGTCGCATGACCCTTACATGCAAGCGGTCACGCATAATGCACTTTACCCGTCTCCTTTCCCACCTACTGGATATCCAAGTTATGGATATCAGTATCCTGTTATGCCACAACCACAACCACAACATCCGCCACCACTTGAGGCCATTAACGAAGCCTTAGAACGAATGAAAGAAATGCAACAACAAGCGGAAAATACGGAGAAGAAGACGAACAAGTTCTTCAAGAAACTCTCCAAAATGGTTAAGGGAAAGAAGGACGAGTGAAGTCTCTTCTAATATATGTTAGTCCCTGCAAGGACATTGTTATTTCTTTAGTCCCTGCGTGGACATTTTGTTTCTGTAGTCCTTACATGGACAATTTATTTCATTTTGTTTCTAGTATTGTAACTTCTATTGAAATTTAATGAAGTATTTTGGAATTATATATATGTATTCATCCTTTTCATAGAAAGCGTCTCGATTTTGTTCGAAATTTTTGCTCTACCAAATAATTCCAAAAAGATCTTAATGGTTTTGATTAGCCAAGTGGCACAGACCACATATTTGGCCAAATTATAAATGATAGTTAAGGATGAAAGGGCCTTCTATCATGATAGTTAAGGGAAGTTATCCTTCTATCCAGAGGTGGTGGACTATGTTCAAGCCTCCAAGTCATTAAGGTCAGTGCGACCGTGACTATTAATCGACCATTAGGATAATCAATATTAACATTCAAGTAATGTTAATACTCTTGGTAGTGTGACTTGAGAAACCACACTAGCCTTCAAGGTGATGGACAATGTCCTAACCTTATATATCCTATGTGATCAAATCTGATCCCGGCTAATACCATCAGTGTGATGATAATTAAATATCCATTAGTGATGTATTGCCCTTGGGGCTATGAATAAACATCCATTAGTGATGTATTGCCTTTGGGGCAATGAATAAACATCTATTAGTGATGTATTGCCCTTGGGGCTATGAATAAACATCCATTAATGATGTACTGCCTTTGGGGCTATGATTAAACATCCATTACTGATGTATTGCCCTTGGGGCTATGAATAAACATCCATTAGTGATGTATTGCCCTTGGGGCTATGATTAAACATCCATTAGTGATGTATTGCCTTTGGGGCTATAATTAAACATCCATTAGTGATGTATTGCCTTTGGGGCTATTATTAAACACCTATTAGTGATGTAATGCCTTTGAGCAATATTATATTGTCAATTATGACAATGACAGTTGTGGTTAATGTAGCCCCTCGTCCAAATTTTGTGTCTGTTATGTGACAGGCCTATGTGCCATAAAATTTTTATGTCCTTCGTGACAAGCTTATAAGCTAAATATAATTGTCAATTATGACAATGACAGTTGTGACAATGCGATCCACTGTCCAATAAAATATATGGACTATGTCCATATTGTAAATTACCTTTACTGGTCCTATTAAGACCTAGGCCAAATATAGATATGTTAAGCCTAAGAGTTGTGATGTTATTCACATAAATTAGGCAATGGATTGTTATATACAATGTTTAAAGCCAATATAGTTATTAATACCATGGCTAAGGGAAGTTTTATTGGTACCGAAGCTCAAAGAATGGCTAACTCGGATGAGGCACAAAGTAGCCACCGGGATATTGACACTAACAATGCTGAAAATAGAGCCATTAATAATGACGATTTCCAAGCTCGCATTGATGCAGCTGTTGGAAAGGCCATGGAAAAGTCCATAGAAAAACTTAGGGAGTTGAGCGCTACTCGCTCCCGACCGTTATCAATCGCACCATCTTCAGCTCACAAGGAGAGCTCTGTTCACTCTTTAAATGTGAAGAGTGAACCAAAGAAAATAGAATTTACTGATAGGTCCCATTCTCTTAAGGACGGATGTACCTACAAATACTTCGTCTCCTGTAAGCCCCGGGACTTCAGTGGGGAAAAAAGAGCTGTGGAAGCCTTGAAATAGCGGATAAGATGGAAACGATTGTGGATATCAGCGACAATGCTGAAAAGGATGTAGTAAAGTATGTATCACAATCCTTCAAAGGTGATGCCTTAATTTGGTGGAAGGCTATGATCCAATCCACAGGTAAAGTATACATGTACAATTTGGGATGGTCCAAGTCTGTGGACCTTGTTAAGGAAACTTATTGTCCACCCCATGAGGTGGAAAAGATAGAGTCAGATTTCCTGACTCTCACAATGAAGAACCTAGATTGTCAGAAGTATGTTTCGATTTCAATTCTCTATCTAGGTTTTCCTATTTGATCACCCCTGAAACCAAACGCATTGCGCGTTTTATCAGTGGGTTAGCACCTGAAATTAAGGGCATGGTAAAGGCTGCTCAGCCTAGTACCTATAGGTCCGCTGTTGACCTATCTCTCTCCCTTACTCTTGATCTAGTAAGGAAAAAGCCAGATAAGTCTGAAAATGACGGGAAAAGAAAGAGAGAAGATGACAACTCCCAAAGGTTTAATAAGAAAAATAAAGGGAGATTCGGGTTCAAAAGGAACCAAGACAAGTCGGCTGTGATGCCAACATGTAATACTTGAAACCGCAGCACTGGGGACAGTGTAATTATGATCCACAAGCCAAACCCTGGGTATTTGTAAGAGAAAGGGGCATAAGACCCCAGAATGCAAGGATCTTAAGGATGCTGTCTGCTACATCTGCAATGAAAAATGGCATATTAAGACTAACTGCCCTAAGAATCTTAAGAATAATAATGCAAAGCCTGGAGAGGCCAAGAGGGGGAATGCTCGTGCCTTTCAGATGACTGCAAGAGAGGCAGTTAATGACAACAATGTCATAATAGGTACATTCATCATTAACGATATTTATGCTAGAGTTCTTTTCGATTCAGGTGCAGATAAATCTTTTGTTGATCATAAGTTTAGTAAACTATTAAACTTGCCCATAAGAACTCTAGATATAACATATGAGGTAGAACTCGCTGATGGAACATTAGAGATAGCATCTTCCGTTCTTGATGGATGTTCCATATCCATTAAGAATCATTCTATCCATATCACTCTTTTGCCAATGAAATTGGCAGGGTTCGATGTAGTTTTAGGCAAGGATTGGTTATCCCATAACCAAGCCTGCATTGCCTGCGATAAGAAACTCATCGAAATTAAAACCCCATCTGGTGAAATGATCACCATCGCTAGAGAATCACACTATGGATTTCCAGACAAAATGTCGTTATTTAAGGCATCCAAGAGTTTAAGGAACGGTTGTGTCATTTACATGGCACAAGTCACTGTCAACAAACCTAAGCCGAATATTCAAGACCTCCAAGTTATTTCAGAGTATTCTGATTTTTTTCCCGAAGAACTACCAAGTCTACCTCCGAATTGGCAAGTAGAGTTTAGGATTGACATCCTACCTGGATCAGCACCCATAGCTAGAGCTCCATACCGATTAGCACCAACAGAAATGAAGGAGTTGAGGACTCAGTTAGATGAACTCTTAGAGAAAGGCTTTATTCAACCAAGTTCCTCGCCCTGGGAGCTCCAATTCTTTTCGTCAAGAAAAAGGACGGTTCGATGCGGATGTGCATTGACTACCGAGAGCTAAACAATAATAACGATCAAGAATCGTTATCCTTTGCCCAGGATCGATGATTTATTTGACCCACTTCAAGGGGCTAGTTACTTCTCCAAGATTGATCTAAGATCTGGATACCATCAGCTGAAGGTTAGGAGTGAGGATGTTCCTAAGACTACCTTTAGGACCCGATATGGTCATTTTGAATTTCTAGTGATGCCATTTGGGGCTCACAAATGCACCTGCAGCATTCATGGATCTCATGAATAGAGTCTGCAAACTGTAGTTGGATAAGTTTGTCAGTATCTTTATAGATGACATACTTATTTACTCTCGTAATCAAGTTGATCACGAGAAACATCTTCGGTGCATCCTAGAACTGGTAAGGCAAGAAAAGCTTTATGCAAAGTTCTCTAAGTGTGAGTCTTGGACATATCATAAGCGAGCGTGGTATCCAGGTGGATCCCACCAAAATAGAAGCCATAATGAATTAGGAAGTGCCCAAAACCCCATTAGAAATACGTAGCTTCTTAGGACTGGCTGGTTACTAAAGAAGATTCATTGAGAACTTTTCAAGGATAGCCACTCCTTTAACTACCTTGACCCGTAAAAATCTTAAGTTTATTTGGGGCCCAAAACAACAAGAATCTTTTGAGATTCTGAAACACAAGTTGAGCAATGCTTCTGTGTTATCTCTACCTGAAGGTATTGAGGATTTTGTAGTCTATTGTGATGCTTTGCACACTGGCATGGGCTGTGTGCTAATGCAAAAAGGCAAGGTAATTGCTTACGCATCACGACAGTTAAAGGTGCACGAAAGGAATTACACCACCCATGATCTGGAATTGGATGTCGTTGTATAACTTAAGTTATGGAGACATTATTTGTATGGCACCAAGTGTATTATATGCACTGACCATAAGAGTCTCCAGCATCTGTTCAATCAGAAAGACTTGAACATGCGACAGCGCTGTTGGATGGAAATGCTTGACGATTATGATTGCGAGATTCGCTATCATCCCGGCAAGGCAACATAGTTACTGACGCCTTAAGTCGCAAAGAAAGGGTTAAACCTATCAGGATTAACGCCAAGAGCATTGAGCTCAGAAATAGCTTAAATGAGAAGCTATTAGATGCACAGAAGCTAGCCTTATTAGAGGCCAATGTTCCTAATGAAGGATTAGGCGGAATTATTGATCAATTAAAGCTTGGAAAAGATGGAATCCTTAGATTTAATGGAAGGATCATTCTAGTCTTTGGGGGACTTAGAGATCTAATCCTCCAGGAAGCACACAATACAAGATACTCAGTTCACCCTGGAGGTGACAAATGTATCAGGATTTGAAAAAGAACTATTGGTGGATAGGTCTGAAGAAATCCATAGCCACTTTTGTAGCTAAGTGTCTGACATGTTCGCAAGTTAAGGCCGAACATCAGAAGCCGTCAGGACTTCTACAACAGTTGGAAATTCCCACATGGAAATGGGAAATGGTAACTACGGACTTGATTACCAAGTTACCTAAGACCAAAAGTGGAAATGACACTATTTGGGTCATTGTGGATAAGCTGACTAAGTCAGCACATTTCTTGCCAATAAAGGAAACGTATAATTCAGACAAATTGGCTAAGTTGTATGTGGACAAGATTGTGTCCCTACATGGTGTGCCAATATCTGTTATATCTGATAGAGATACTAGATATACCACTCATTTTTGGAAAAGTTTCCAACAATCCTTAGGCACAAGATTAAATTTTAGTACGGCTTACCATCCTCAGACTGATGGTCAAAGTGAGCGTACTATTCAGATGTTGGAAGACATGCTTAGGGCATGTGTGATTGATTTAGGTGGAAGTTGGGATGACCACTTACCCCTGATAGAATTATCCTATAATAATAGTTATCATACGAGCATCAAGGCTACTACTTTTGAGGCCTTATATGGGAGAAAATGTAGAACGTCCATGTGTTGGGCAGAGGTTGGGGAAGCCAAACTATCAGGACCAGAGATTGTCCTGGAGACCACGGAAAAGATTGTGCAAATCCGTGATCATCTCAAAGCTGCCAGAGATAGGCAGAAGATATATGTTGACAAGAGGCGTAAACTCTTAAGTTCCAAGTAGGGACAAAGTCATGTTAAAAGTGTCACCCTGGAAAGGTGTGATGCGCGGGAAGAAGGCAAAGTTAAGCCCAAGATATATCAGACCATTCGAGATAGTCGAATGTGTCGGCACTGTAGCTTATAAGCTCAGATTGCTAGAGGAGCTTAGTGGAATTCATGATGTGTTCCACATCAGTAATCTTAAGAAATGTCTAGCTGATGAATCGCTAGCAATGTCACATAAAGATGTGCAAATAGATGAAAACCTGAGGTTCGTTGGGAAACCAATTTTTGATCGAGGATCGGCAGGTTAAGAAGCTCCGAAGGAAATTAATACCTATGGTAAAGGTTAAATGGGATGCCCTTCGAAGTCCCGAGTATACATGGGAGGTTGAGTCCACTATGCGACAAAAGTACCCCCATCTTTTTTGAATAAAATCTCGAGGTCGAGATTTCTTTTAAGGGGGTGAGGATGTAACACACGGTAAAACCGTGTCCAATAATATAGCTACACGTGTTATATCTTTATTTTTAGTCTATTAAAGACTAATAGGGACTAAAAGCGTCAACATGCTCAAACTAAGTCTCTGAGTGATCTTCTGATGTCAACATGCATAAACCAAGCCTCTGAGTGACCATTAGTATCAACATGCTTAAAATATAGCCTCTGAGTGACCATTAGTGTCAACATGCTTAAAACTTGGCCCTTGAGTGACCGTTGTGTCAACATGCCCAGCCTCCGAGTGACATCAGAGTCAACATGCTTATAATGAGCCTCTGAGTGATCTTTTACGAAGTCCTAACTCTCATATGTTTCATTTGTGGACGAGAGGGATTAAATCCGTAATTTTATAAAAGTTGGACATTGGAGGAATTAAAAGTGTCAACATGTTTATTTATACCTCCGAGTGACCTTTTAACGAACCAAGAGCTCGACAATATCCGGGCATACTCCCGGATATGCCAAATATTGGTTACAGAGGGCTAAAAATGCTAAAAAGGTGTTTTAGAAGGTTTTAGAGGGTTTTATAAGTTAAGGGGCTAAAAGTGTCAACTTTTGAAAGTGGGCTAGGAGCGCTTGCGGGGCGCGAGAGGCAAGGCCTGTGCCTCTCGCGGCCCGCCAGAGGACTATATCTGCAGAATTTTAACTTGGCCTCCACACAAAGTGGCAAAAACCATTTGATTCGAAACCATGGTCTTCCAAACAGTTATACCACGTTTTAGGGCACTTGTAAGCTCCCTCTTACACCCCTTAGCACCTGGCATCACCTCCTTCAAGCTCTCCAACTATAAATAGGTGCCAAAGTTCACCATTTTAACTTGCACCTTTCTCATTCACAACTCTATCTCCCACCTCTAGAAGTTCCTAACTGAAAGGAGCATCTAACTAAGTTCTATTGCATTCTAGGAACCTCTTGTAAGTGTTCCTTGCTCTTGCATTTTCGTTTATAGGCTTTTATAGCCAAAAGTCAAGCGTTTTACGGAAAACACTTTGGCTTTTGGTTAAGACCTATGGTCCAGCCATTGTTCATAATGAACATGGCAAAGTGATCGTAATAAGGTAGGTGTTAGTCCCTATAAAGGGCCCCACCTGAAGATCACGTTTGCTAGACCAATTGACGGGTCAAAGTTATGATATTAAAAAGTCAAACAGGCCATTTTTCAGAAATATTATAATTTGATCTTATATATGTTATGAAACGTGTTTTGACACTTAAACACGTTGGTAATAATTATTAGAACTTGTAAGAACATGTTCGGCACGTCAATTTCAGTTCTAGGGTCGGTTCGTAACCGAAAGTCGTGAAGTTTGACTTCTGCTTTCACTTTCGATTCTGACCCGATTTAGATTAGTTACCTACTGATATAAAGTTGCATTATGATCATAATATAATGTAGCATAACCCTCTAAGGTTATATTACATGATCATAATCAGAATCTAAGTTTATGCACAAGTTCCGTAATTATGTCATTTTGACTAAAATACCCTTTTTGCATAAAATAAGGTTTAAAAGATAATGAACTCGAAAATAAGTTTCCTACTGATGTAATATTATAAGTATGATTATTTGGGATGTTAAATCAGATTATAAACTGAGTTTATGAACAAGTCCTTGTAATATGTCGATAAATGACGATAAAGCCCTTATGGCTTATAAAATGGTTTTAATCATATCTTTTAAAGGTAAATCTTTTACCTACTGATATGTTATATTAAATAATATATCTAAGACATTTTAATCTGACCTTAACATCAGTTTTCGTTAAACATCGCATAAATCGTCATTTTACGACATAAGCGTCGTTTCGGCGTATAGTATGGTTTTAAACCATAACAATCAACCAAGACTTGTTACCTACTGATTTAAAAACTTAATTTACATATTTATACAGTAGGTATTTGATATGAACTCAGAATCCCAAATAATTTATAAACTATGTGTAAAATGACGAAAATGCCCTTTCGAAAAAATAGTTTGGTCATAAAAGATAAATTACACATATAATTAATATCCTACTGATATTATATCATAAATAATTTATTTTTCCAGAATACTTATAATTATAACATTTAATTATATTCAACTTCCTTTTATACGGTATAAAATTACCAAAATGCCCTTACGAGGCTTAGTTTTATTTTAAAACCTTAACTGGTATATTAGTTGATATCCTACTGATATTACAACTTAATTAAAGTATAATGGCATATAGAACTTGACCATGACTTATCCTGTTACCCGATATCACTAATATGCGTACGGTTAAGTATATGTAACTAGTTTACAAAAATTAACCGAAACGTGTCTAACCTTGTCATTTAAGTTTTAAAATCCAGAATGTTTATAGTTTACCCATATTATGCAAGTCAACGTACTTGTCGGTTTTAAACTACATTCTACCCGATCATCGTTTAATCAAGTGTTATACGTTTTGAACCTGTACACTACTCGGTCTAAGTCTATGACTTAAATAAGACCGTTAGTATTTAATTCGTTAGCTTATGCCATAATCCAGACTAGAGCATTCCGGTAAATTCTATCTGCACTTAGATCAATTTGGATACGGCTGAGATATTAAATCTTTCATTTTAAATCAAGACTAGCTCAGGTAAATACTCTTGACTTATTTTCCCTATACAGGCTCGGGATACGGTAAATTATTACCGCTTGGTCGGAAAATGGGATCAATCGAATGTCGGATTGTGGCTAGTAAATCCGCATATTTCCGTTTTAATTAGTTTTGTTTGATAACTTAAACATCAGGGGTTAACTACCGTGTCCTGGATATATCTTCGGCTCATTACATTAGATAATGGTCACGACCTTAGCACGGGGTGTAGGCATACACCTGACAGACGCTCAAATGCAAATTATCCAAGACGTTGGGGATAACTCCTCCGTGAGTTCTAAGTGGTGTGTACTTAATCATGTCTCGGTCTCTGTACTGGGCCCTGTATTTATGGACAAACATGTGAATCTGTTAACAAGGTTACAAAGTAACTTTCCCAAGTTATAAAAGATTTGTATCCTTTGCACTTAAATCAAATTTCAAAATGTTTTCAAAATGAGTCAGTCGGGTGTATTTACCAGCGAAAGCTGACGTATTTTCTAAAGACTAAGCTTTCAGGTACTATACGAAATAGGCTGGAAGCTGCTCGGTAGTGAAATAAGAGGATCTTGCAAATCCTTAGATCTGCCCTAAAGTCTGTTTTATATTCTTTCTTTGTACATTTCATGATCCGCCTGTGGATCTTCTATTACGAGGCTGTATATTATTTTATATTTTGAACATTTGGTTTGTAATAGTAATTTTACTCCAAGACTTCCGCTGTGTCATGTTTAATTGACAATGATGTTATCAACTGACGTCACGATACTCCCCACCTGGGCCTACTGGTGTATGGATTTGGATTGGAAATCCGTGTGTGTGAAACCTTTAGATCGCGACTGGATCTTAGTACGACCTTTCACCCTCAAACGGACGGCCAAAGTGAACGGCCGATACAAACTTTGGAGGATATGTTACGTACTTGTGTGATGGATTTGGGTGGAAATTGGGATACTCACCTGCCCTTAGTGGAGTTCTCGTATAATAATAATTATCACACTAGCATTCAGGCTGCCCGTTTGAAGCTTTATATGGACGAAAGTGCCGGTCACCACTATGTTGGGCGGAGACCGGAGATAAACAGCTCATTGGTCCAGAATTTGTCCGGGGAACTACAGACAAAATATTTCAAATACGAGACCGCTTCAAGGCGGCACGTGACCGATAAAAGAGTTATGCCGACAGACGACAAAAGCCACTATCACTGAAGTCAGAGACAAAGTATTATTGAAAGTCTTGCCTTGGAAAGGCGTAAGAAGATTTGGTAAATGTGGAAATTTGAACCCGCGCTACATTGGACCCTTCAAAATCTTGGAAAAGATTGGAATCATAGCTTATAAGTTAAAGTTACAGGAGGAGCTCAGTAGCGTACATGACATATTCCGTGTGTCTAATCTCAAAAAGAGTCCTACAAAAGAAACGGTTATCATTCCAGCGGATGAGATTCACATCGACGACAAACTTCATTTTACTGAAGAACCCGTTGAGGTTACGGACTGGAAGGTCCACAAGATACGGAGAAGTCGTATTAAAGTGGTTAAAGTTGGTTGGAATTCACGTCATGGCCCCGAGTATACTTGGGAATGTGAGGATCAAATCAGATCCAAGTACCCGCATTTGTTGCAAGGCTCCCCTACAAATAATAACACGGCTTGAATTTCAGGACGAAATTCTTTTAACGGGGGGAGAATGTGACAACCGGCAAAATAATGGTAATTTTCCTTACAACTTAACAACCATATTATACAATTTATTGCGTTCGTTACGACTTAATTAATACATGATTAGGTCGCGTAAAGTCTAGCAATCATAGGACATGGTTAAATATGTCAAACAACATCGTTACATTCATCATGTTGCGAGAAAAAAACAAACTATGTCCAAATATGTTGGCAAAATGTTGAAAACACTATTCACCAGAACACATTATTCATGCCAGCAAGTTTATGAAAACTGTCGGAACGAGCAACGAATGGCACGAAAGCATTTTATGGTTGAAATACAAATAAAAATCCCTAATTAGGGACATTAAATACAAAAACACGTGTCGTTAAAATTCTTCCGATTCGCGTTAGAATATAACAAAGTAAATTGTTCGGAACGCCAAAACTCAACACTTTAAGGGACATAGGACTCGTATATAATGTTATACACCCTAAACAAGCTTGGGGATATCAACGAAATATCCTAAACATAAGCTTCCGACTATACATAATAATGGATACAACTTGTCTGATATCGATCCGACGAACTAGTAGGAATCATCCTTACCATCCTAACACCTAAACGGATCATACAGTGAAGTAGTTAAGCGTATTTCATGTCCGAAACAACATTGGTGGTGCCATATAATAAGCCGAGATGACGTCGAATGGGCTAAGCCCAACATCATATAATACAAGAATACTTGGATTTGTAATGGGCTAGTAAAAGCCCATTAATATATATATATATATATATATAATATATATATATATGATAAGTTGGGCTAGGCCTACTAACATATAAAATGGGCTAAGGACCATTTTAAAACATAACATTGGGCTAGACCCATTAACACGTCGAATGGGCTAAGCCCAACATCATATAATACATTGGTCTAGGCCCACTTACATAACTTTAATGGGATGGGCCCATTCATACACAATTCATTTGGGCTGGGCCCATATACACAAAGATACCAAATAATACGGTATACAAATACGTATAAATACAGTATAATTACCAAATAATATGGTATACAAATACCTATAAATACAGTATAAATAAAGTATAAATACCCAATAATACGGTATACTAATATGTATAAATACCCAAAAGTATAGTATAAAAATACGTATAAATACAGTATAAAATACGTATAAATACCAATGGAACGGTAACAAATACAAGTACAAATACGGTATACATACACGTATAAAAGTACGTAAGTACATAGTGATGTACTCTTATATACTTGTTAAAGTATACTCACGCAAAGAATAGCGTACAAATACATCAACGTATTTATGATGTTAAAAATAAATGTTTTTAGCACTTTTAATTATAAAAGGCATACAACATGAAGAACAAATACTCATACTTAAGCCGAACATGTCGTTACGAGTGAACGAGGTTCACTAGACTCAAGATGTATATATTTTGAGAACACACACATATATATATATATATATATATATAATATAATATATATATATATCACACATAACGATCATAAGCCGTGCATGGCACGGAGACTCTCATGGGCTAGGCCCACTCATACCGTGTGGATCACGGAGACTCAAATAGGCTAGGCCCATTCTCACTTGTGCGAGACACAAAGACTCTTATGGGCTAGGCCCACTTATACTCGTGCGAGGCACAAGGCTCACGAAGGGCAAGGCACGTTCATACACTCGACGGATACTAAATATATATATATATATATAAAAAGAAGTGTATATATTAAAACAAAAATACGAAACACATGCCAACATATTTAAAATACATAAGGGATCCTAATACTTAACTTATACAATAACGTTCAAAATGAACAACGTGTACACATTTAAAATTAACTCAAGTGTCTAATGAGTTAGAGCACTTGTAGGTTGATACGCTCTTTGGGATACCCGAATTGCTAGCATAAATTCCCGGACACAAAGTAGTGAGTTCATGTCCCCCTTTTCTCTTAAATGTTTTCGGTTTATAACTCTCGGGAGGAAATACATGTTTTTGATGGTATGGTTCAGCTGTTGAATGAAATATTAGATCATGTGCGAATAAGGTGTCACTTAAGTGCCATTAATATTTATAACCGAGGAACAAGATTGGTTGATCTATCGGGTGTAGCGAGCCCCACTCATGGGTCCTTGTGTGGCCACATGTAGTGCTTTTGTTGTCCCAGCCGGGTGGACCAGAAGAAATCGTCTAGGGTTGAGTACTTCCTATGTCGTCACACATATTAATGTCCTTGCAAAACATTAATGATCATCAAGTTCATTAATCTTTACATACCACATATTTTCATATATGAACTCTCAAATGTTTTTAAGATTCATTTGGCGCGCGCATAAAACGCATGAACTCGCCAACTTTTGTTGATGTTTTTAAACTTACATGTATTTCAGGAAATTGAAGTGGATCTTGGCGCAGTCATTTACGAAGTTTTCAAGGTTATAAGTAGTCGATGGGTCATCCGTATTTTGGAGGGTTTGGTCTATATATTCCGTCTTTGAACGGAATATAGGATGCAAAGCCTTAATGTTTTAAAAGTTACTTTGAACAAGCCTTTTGTAAACTGTAAATCACCTATGATGTCTTTTATCTCCAAACAACTTGTGGCTTGTAATGTTTATATATGGTGAATGGATGAACCTCATACATGCTTTTATTTCATATAGTTGTTTACTCATATCGTATGCGATGAAAACTGATCAAGTTCACATCGCGTGCTTCCGCCTATGAACGGGTGTGACACTTACTTTATCCTCGGACATATGCTCTAAACTTGGAACATGCATGTAAGTTCAGATATCATCACAAATTCAGACTCAAGCATTACATATCAACAAATTTGGACTATAAACAGACTCATCAAACTTGGACTCCTTGCCCCTTCCTAAATTCGGACACATACAAACTCATATATGTAAATTGGGATCAACATGTATAAGCTCGGATCCTTATACTTAATCATTATAAACTCGGACACAAACATATGTGATAAACTCGGAAAGATAGGTGTTATTACAAAACTTGGAACCTACATATTATCCTCATTCATAAACCCGGAAACTCATAACCTTGGACTTCGTGACTTCAAAAAGTCTGACGATTATCTCCGGACTAACACTCATTCTCAAATTAACAATACAGAAACCACAGTTTTCAACGTAACAGTTCTACGATCAAAACCCTAATCTCATGAACCAACAATGTCACGAATCATAACAAAGAACTAGCAATTTTATCATGTCAATAGCATCACTATATTTGATAAACATTTTACACATTCACGTATAATCAATCACACATTCATCGTACATAATCAATTAATCACAGATGATTGTTTGGATGTCTAGGGTTTGCATGAATCAAATGAACAAGAATAACAAAGTATAACACAAGCACTTACCTTCGATTGATTTAGGATTTTTTCTAGGAGAATTGGAAGAATCAAGATTGATGATTATGTGTGAAACTTGTGTAGCCAGATGATTAGAGAAATAATTTAGAGAAATCTGTCGTATGATGATTATGAGAAGTGTTTAGGGTTTCTAGTATTTTATTAGAGTTTCAACAACAACTTTAAACACGCTTACTAAATAACTTTCACACAAAAAGCACATAAATCATGCAATTCACATTTAAAAAACATAATTCGCGTATTTGTCATGTTATGCATAAGTTTCGTATAAACCGTCCGTTTATAGTTATTATTTGTCTTAGCCACCAACGTCTAGAGAGTTAACTTGTGTGCCGTCCTGGTAATTCCCCGAATTACCAATGTAGACTCATTTAACTAACCCTGGTTAAATGAAGTATTATGAATGTATGTCCAGATTAACTGTGGTTAGGTTAAAGTATTAACCTGAAATTGCGGGTTGTCACATAAAGACAACGGTGAATCGCTTTTGTGCCCCTTCACTTACTTAGTCAGTTGTAGTGGAATTTCCCCTGACCGGTCTACCTGTTTCGTATGGTTTATTGTGTGTAGTTCTAGTGACCTAAGGACTATCTTCCAAGTGGTTTACGATGATGAAAGATGAAAGATAATGAACAAAACCACATGATACGATAAATATTTTTGATATGAATGTCATAAGATGAAGAGATAAAGATTAGATAAGGTTGCTTAAAATGATAGGCACGGTCTTAGAATTGTTTACTTGATCATGTTGCAATTACATTAGACGAATGATTTGATTACTTAAATCATACCTTATTGTTTTATCAGTTTACCCTTTATCTTACTCAGCTTTAAAAGCTAACACTTGTTTTTGAAAATCAATTTGTATATGATTGTTAGAAATGAAGCCGGTGAGGAACAGGTAGAGGAACTATGAACGAAGAGTAACACCCAACTTATATTATATGATAATTAACTTTTTTAGAATGAGATTTTATGATTTAAACTAATGACTGGGATGGGGTTTTGCTACAAATGAATATTTTTAAAATCTTATACTTTAGTAAAAAAATTCATTGTATCAAACTTCAGGTCTAAATGGCTAATGGAATTAATTTTTTCTGTTAAGATTGTTGCTCATAAAAGAGAAACCGTAAGTACTATTAGTGTATTTATCATGGTTATTATTATTTATGTAACTATTATTATCATTTTTATTACTGATATTTTTTATTTTATTTGTATAATTATTATTTTATTATATTTAATTTATTATATATATATATATATATATATATATATATATAAGTTGTGAGAACCGTGATAACTTTTTCTTCCCGTATGATTTTTTTTTGCACAAAAGTAGATGAAAATATTATAAACATATTTGTAAAAAAAGTAAAAAAAATATTGGGTCGGTAGTTTTGACTGATGCAGTTTTTACACGCTGGTGTAAATTTTGTACGAATATAAATTTTGTTTTACGCCCATATAAATATGGGTATGCGGCATTTTTTTATTTTTTTTCTTGCTGAAACAAGTCATTTTTTATGATTTTTGAGAAAAAAATATTTTGTAAATACCTTTTGTATGGCCTAGTTCTCACAGTTCTTACACCTTGTGATGGTTCTCATTTTAACCTATCCCTATATATATACACACATATGTATGTACTTAGTATATACTGAAAAATGTAGATTGATTAATAATATTATAGTAATTCTTTATTTAAGATTTTTAAGTTTCATTAAATTATAATAATTATTATATTTTATTTTATAGTATATTTAATTTTACTTTTATAAATTTTAAGATATGGTGTCTTACTTTGAATATGACCTGCGATGTGCCTAATTTAATCTGCGTCTAATTTAGTTTTTTTTTTCAAATCGAGTTGTGCTTAGTAATGTAAAAAAAATCAAATCACAAACGTACATGTTAAAGGTATCTCACATTTAGGATTTAAGATTTAGGTTTTTTTAAAGTTACAAGTTGACGTCATTACTATTTTCGTTATTCTAATTCCGAATAGAATATACTATTACAACATGCAATACTTTTATCAATGTTTTTATAAAAGTTTTGTTTAAAATCGAACACGTAAAATATAATTTATTATTTTGTTCTTTACCATGGTTAAATGAACCAATACCGTATGAACAACTTCGGGAGTGGTACAATTATTTATTATTATGGTTTCCAATATTGATTTGGTTGAAATTCTGGTCTTACGATACTGAGATTTATATTCAAAATAAATTGGTGCCGTGATGAACCAAATTGATTCTCACCAAACAACATCAATACTAACCAATATATGTTTAATGGTTTTGATAGACGTAAAAGACGCGTCGATATCCTTGAACATATCAAAAATTTATTTTTTTGGATTTCACTTTCTGTTGCTATACCGAGTATGGTATCGATACTTGAAAGTGAAAGTATTAGTATGGTATCGATATGACTTTGTATTGTTTTGTAATCACTTAAGGATAAGTGTTGGTTTGTATATTCGTTGCTCTAGAAATCGAGATGCGAGTTACCTCACGTTTAGATACTAGGAAGGTTATAGTCTAGGTCAAAAGCATTTCTAATAACCTAATCCCCAATAACCATGTCTCTAATACAGAAGTATGGAAACCAAAAAGTGAAATCCAAAAAAATAAATTTTTGATATGTTCAAGGATATCACGCGTCTTTTACGTCTATCAAAACCATTAAATCATTTCTAATAGCCAAATTTTCAAAATTTTTAAAGATATCATCATCTACTCTTAGATGATTTATTTCAGGCTTTTAAGCCTTAAAAGTTTTCAAAATCTCATTAACGTTTTGGTTTTAATAATGTGAACACGTGCAGCTGGATGGATGGATGCATGTACCCTGAGTTTTCTGTCTAAGGCTAGAGTGTTCGTACAAATCCACATAATCAGCCAGTCACTCTTACCTAGGAACTCTTGGTGTGAGTGTCCACTAGACTAAAGCATGTCTTCGTGATACATTATAAAGACCCGATTACTTTGATCAGTCACTGTGTCGTTTATTCGTTTTAAGTAATGGATAAATGATTATAATCCTTGTGCTTCGTCGATATTTTAATGTTTCTTTTGACTACCCTATATCAATCTTACTCGTTTTCCCTCATGATTCCTTTCTCTTTTAGAATGCTTCCTCATTGCGACGCTACCCAAAATGTTGAAATCGCGACTTGGTTGCTCATAATGGTTGCGATACTTCCAAACTTGTGACCCAACTCAATCAAGCTAACAATAACAACAATAATGTACCCACAACTTATAATTACAAGTAATTCAACTAGGCTAAACCTCTCATGTTCTATGGGTCTAAAGGAGCTACTGGGCTCCTACAATTGTTTGAAAGCACTGAGAGCACCTTCTGTGTTGTCATTGTTCTAATGACCACAAGGAAGAGTTTGCTTCGAGTGTTTTCCAAAAGAGAGCACTCACATAGTGGATGGAATAATGAGAGATCGAGGTGCGAATGTAGCTATGGCACCATCTTGGGAGGAACTCAAAACTCTTATGTTGAAAGAATTCTACCCATGCAATGAGATGAGGGTGCCCGAGAATTAATTTCATGATCTCAAATAAGATAGTGGCGAGAATCGTGCCTACATAGATCGGTTCGAAGAGTTAAGCTTGCTATGTCCCACCATGGTCTCGCCCTTAGATCGGGCCATAGAGAAATATATTGATAGCCTACCTAATCCAATTCAAGACAGAGTCACTAGTAGCAAGCCAGCTACCATTAGGGAGGCTATCAAACAAGCCACAACCCTAACCGACTCTCAAGTGAAGAAAGGGAACTCTTCCGCAAGGATGGAAAGAAGCAATCTGCTAAGACTACCGAGGAAAAACCAACCAAGGCAAAATTCGAACCCTCTAGAAATTCTAAGAAGCATAAGGCTTCAAGGAATTTTGTTGTTGTTACTCAAACCAATCAAGTTGCTCACCAACCAGCTCAACCCCCTGCTAGGAAACATTATGCTGGTACTGCACCTTTGTTCAATCGATGCAACGATCACTACCAAATGCAATTACCCTATCGTTAATGTACCTATGTGGACGACTTGGTCATTTGGCCAATGCTTGTCGATTTGTTCCAAACCAAGCTATCCCAAATCCCGTTCAACCCCAAGCAAATCCTGCTCGTCCTTATTTTCCACCTAGGTCTTGTTACAATTTTGGCGAGATGGGTGACTTCAAGAACAACTACCCAAAGCTTGTTAATGCTAATCTAGCCCATGGATGTGCATTTAACATAAATGCTAACGAGTCTCGTGTTAATAGTGACGTAGTTAATGGTACGTTCCTTGTTAATAATCAACCAGCTTCTACTCTTTTTATTCAGGTGCCGATAGAAGTTATGTATCCCTAGATTTTGAGCCTTATCTTTCCATACCTCGAACTAAGCTAGGAAAACCTTTAACGGTAGAGATAGCTAGTGGCGAACCTCTTGTACTCTATTCTATCATTTGTAATTGCTAACTAAACCTCAATAACCATTTTTTCCCATCGACCTCACACCGATACAACTTGGAGTTTCGACATCATAGTAGCCATGGACTGGTTAACCAAACACCATGCCGAAGTTATTTGTTTTGATAAAATCATTCGCGTGCCTCTTCTATCTAGCGAAGCCTTAGAAATTCATGGAGATAAACCTTCTAAAAGACTCAAACTCATGACTTGTACCCAAGCACAGAGATACATATAAAAGAAATATGTAGCCTTTTTGGCACTTACCATAGAAGAGAAAGGCAAGAGTAAGAGTATTCAAGACATCCCCATTCTTCGGGATTTTCACGAGGTGTTTTCGAAAGAATTACCTGGCTTACCCCTGGTACACAAAGTAGATATCCGCATCGACCTTGTACCTAGTGCCAACCCAATTGCTAAATCCCATTACCATGTTGCACCATCTAAGATGCAAGAATTAGAGAAACAACTCCAAGAACTTTCAGACAAAGGTTTCATTCGTCCAAGTTTCTCACCTTGGGGTGCTCCTGTGTTATCTGTGAAGAAGAAAGACAGATCCTTTCGCATGTGCATAGATTATCTTGAGCTCAACAAACTCACAATTAAAAATCGATATCCCCTACCTCGTATTGATTATCTTTTCGAACAACTATAGGGTGCTACGTGTTTTTCCAATATCGACCTCCATTATGGGTATCATCAACTTTGTGTACTCGAAGAAGATATTCCTAAAACTGCTTTTCGCACCCAATACGGTCATTATGAGTTCACATTCATACCATTTGGCTTGACAAATGTTCCAACCGTTATCATGGACTCAATGAATAGTTTGTAAACCTTATTTAGATAAGTGCATTATTGTTTTCGTTGATGGCATCTTGATTTATTCGAAATCTCAAGCTGACCACGAACATCACCTCCATTTGACATTGGAACGCTTGAAGAAGGAACGAGTTTATGCCAAATTTTCCAAGGGTGAATTCTGGCGTAAAGAAGTTCAATTCTTAGGACACATTGTCAATGAATAAGTTATACATGTAGATCCCACCAATATCACTGCGATTAAGGATTACTACTCCTACCGAAGTTCGCTCTTTTCTTGGTCTCGCCGGTTACTATCGTTGATTCGTTGCTAACTTCTCAAAGATTGGTTCCCCTCGCTTCTTTAACTCAAAAGAATAAACCTTTTTAATGAGGACACAAACAAGAAGAAGCTTTTCAAACTTGAAACAAAAGCTTTGTAATGCTCCTATTTTATCCTTACCCGATGGTAACGATGATTTTGTGGTATGTTGTGATGCCTTCAATCTAGGCCTTGGCTATGTTCTCATGCAAAGAGACAAAGTCATAGCCTATGCATCAAGACAATTGAAAATCCATGAAAAGAACTACACAACTCATGATCTTGAATTAGTTGTTGTTGTTTTCGCTCTCAAAATTTGGAGACACCACCTCTTTGGTACTAAATGTGTGGTTTTCACGGACCACGAAAGCCTCCAACGTGTCTTTAATCAGAAGGAGTTGAACATGAGACAACAGCGTTAGGTCGAACTTCTGAACGACTATGACTGCGATTGTTACCATCCTGGTAAGGCGAATGTCATAGCCGACGCACTTAGTTGCAAAGAACGTGTCAAACTTCACTGTGTTCAAGTTCAATCAGACATCCAAACATGTATTTTCCAAGCCCAACGTACTTGTGTAACCTAAGACATGATGAGTAATGAACTGTCACATAATCTTGAGCTTCTGTTTGAAACTAAATATGATGGGTTACTCTATTTCTTAACTAGTTTGTAGGTTCCAAATCAGGATGATCTTCATACATTGTTGATGAACGAGGCCCACAAGTCTCGTTATTCTATCCATCTTGGAGTAGACAAAATGTACATGGATCTTCCTACCTAGTATTAGTGGCCCGATATGAAGAAGGACATAACCTTATATGTGTCCAAATGCCTTACTTCTCTTAAAGTCAAGGCAGAACATCAACGTTCCTCTGGTTTACTTGAACAACTAGAAGTCCCGGTATGGAAGTGGGGGAACATTTCTATGGATCTCATCACCAAATTACGACGCATTTCTAGAAGTCATGATGCCATTTGAGTAATTATTGACCATCTGACTAAGTCAGCACACATTTTGTAGATTCGTGAGGATTTCTCTGCTGACAAACTTGCTAAGATCTATATTAATGAGATTGTATCTCGTCATGGGGTTCCTTTGAACATCATATCAGATCATGACGCATGTTTCTCTTCTAGTTTTTGGAAAACTACACAATCTACCATGCGAACCAAATTAAATCTAAGCATCGCTTATCATCCTCAAATAGATGGACAAACCGAAAGGACAATCCAAACACTTGAGGATGTGCTTAGAGTTGTGTGATTGACTTTGGTGGTAGTTAGGATTCGTATCTACCATTGATCGAAATCTCCTACAACAACATTTATCACTCCAGCATCAATATGGCTCTTTTCGAGGAAGGTCGAAAATGTCGTTCACATGTCTGTTGGAACGAAGTTGGTGAAGCTCAAAACACCGGACCTGAACTCATTCAAGAAACAACAGACAAAATCATGAAAATTCGCAAAAACCTTTTGATAGCTAAAAGTCGTCAAAAGAGTTACGCCGACAAACGACCCAAACCTCTAGAATTCATAATTGGTGATCATGTTCTTCTAAAAGTATCTCCTTAGAAGGGTGTGACTAGATTAGGAAAGAAAGGTAAACTAGCTCCCCGTTACGTACGACCTTTTAAGATCATTGAAAGGATCGGAAAGGTATTCTACAAACTTGAACTACCTCATGAACTTGGGAACGTTCACCCAACTTTCCCCGTGTCCAATTTGAAAAAGTGTTTAGCCGATGAAAACCTCCACATCCTCTCGATGAAATTCACGTCAATGACATGATACATTTTGTCGAGAAAACTGTGGTAATCATGGACCGGTGAAGTCAAGAAACTTAAAGTAGTCGAATACCAATTGTTAAAGTTCGCTGAGAATCCAAACATGCCCCAAAGTTTACCTGGGAACGAGAGGATCAAATGAAAGCGAAGTACCCTCGTATTTTCTCACAAGTCTCCTCTGGTTCAATTCCGGGATGAAATTCCCCAAAGTAGGGGAGACTGTAACATTTGCAAGATTTCAAATGTTATATATTTTTGACCATTTTTGTGTTTAATAAAATTTTGTGAGAGGGGATCGGCTCTCCTCCTATGAGTACCGGACCAATCTGACTCAACTAACAGAGGCGGAATTCATTGTTACTGAGTTTGATAAACAAACAAGTAAGATCTACTGTTTAACTGCCTTGAATTGTGTTGATAAACATGAACAAGCACAGAGCAAGTAAACAGTTCAACAGGGCTTCGCCACACCAACAGATTCCTAGTTCTGACACAACACTCCTCTATTTATAGGTCGACATGACTCGCACAGGAGTGTGTGTAACTGAGTGTGACTCGTGCGAGTGCTGCCTCGTACGAGTGACAAAGTTGTCACTCGTAGAGTCACAAGACTCACTCGTACGAGTCATTCACTAAACAAATAAAACTTATATTAACATTTCCAATTTGACGTTCTAAGCCCTATATACATAAACAACATATCCTAGACATAGGCAATAAACATTATGCACCAACAAATTTTATATTTTATTTACTAAATATGTAATTATAGGATCGAGCAAAACGATAATCACGACATTTTCGGAACAAAATCCAAGTTACATATGTCTTAATACCCTTACATAACCTAAACAATGTGTTAGAAGGGATAAAACTGTCAAAAAAGCAATTTTTTTTTGCATCAGAGGGCCTTACAGACCGTAAGGCTGTGGTTACAGTCCGCACGGGTTGCCCAAATGCGGAAAATTGCCTTGATCACCAAGGTTTGCCACCTATCCTCAATTATTGACACCTAGCATGAATTTTTCCACATTCAACCTGGTTAGGACACTTGTTAGGACACTAAGCAACACTCTAACACCTCATCAAACACTTGTCATCACCTCCTTGATCCAAGATTAGTATAAATAGGCCCTTATTCTTCCATTTTCAAGCACACCATTCCTTTCTTCTCACTTACACACTCTTGGAGCTTGCTTCTACACTTGACGCCTCCATTCCGTATTCTAATCCTTCTTTCAAACACAAGTAAGTGTTTCTCCTAGTCTATTTCATTTATTTGGCTAGTTATGAGCCAAAAGTCAAACAAATTGACTTTTTCTTTGACTTTTGGTTCTGACCATTTTGGTTAAGTCAAATTTTCGAAATGAACATGGCTATATGATCGTAATAATGAAGGTGTTAATCCCTTGCGATTACACCCTCTGATCATCACGTTTAGTATGTGAAATGACGAGTCAAACTTTCACGAAATAAAAGTGAAAAATGTCCTTTTGGCATAAAATGGTTTAAAAACTTGTATGATCATCATTTTCACATCAAGACTGATCATATAAAATCATGAAACTTGTTTTGACATGTCGGACTCGTCATAAGACCCATTCAACCATATGGACCCATGTTTGCTCATACGACTAGTTAATTAGCGTAAACTAGTCGTAACGGGTCAAAACACTTCGAAACACTTTCAAATCAGAATGTTAGGTTTAACCAGTCATGTTATATGAGATCCTTGCTCATATGGTTATAACCCACATTCTATTAACTCTTATGTGAAATCCATATTATGCGCATTTAATAAACTTTCGACGGAAACTTCTTGTCTAAACAGATTCTGTGTTGTTACTTTAACCACGCATAACTTGGTCAAAACTTAACTAAACAAATTAAACTATTACATTTTGATTAAGTTCATTGAAATACCATTTCAACGATGTATGATACATCAACAAACACCTCTGTTTGGACCCTCAAATGTCTAAAACAAAACAGAAGGTCAAAACTGGATAGTTTGCATAGATTAATAGTTTTGACCATTTTGAAATTTCCAAACAGAAAAACTTTCTAAATAAAAGTTGTATAACACACTTTGAACTAGTTCACAAGAAAATTTTCATAATTTTTCGACAATATTTGCTATTTTTAAAGTATTTTACAAAAACAACACAGAAGGCTGTCAAAACTTTCTATATTATTATTATAATCTTCATTTATATACATATAATATATATATATATATATATATTGATGAATAATATTATAGTAATTCTTTATTTAATTGTTTTAAGTTTCGGTTTATTGATTATTATGTTATTATATTTAATTTTACTTTTATAACTTTTAAAATACGATTTTTACTTTGAATTTTACCTCACTACGCTGTCTATATTAATCTACGTTCATATATATTATATATATATATAATATATATATATATATATATTTGAAATTGAGATGTGACTAGTAATATACAAGTAATCAAAGCACAAAAGTATGTGTTATTAAAGGTATCTCACATTTAGTTTTTTTTATAGTTATATGTTGACGTTGTTACTATTTCCGTTATTCCAATTTTGAATATATTGTTGCAACATGCATTACTTTTATCTATGTTTCTATAAAAGTTTTGTTTTAAATCGAATAGGTAAAATATAATTTATTCTTTTGTTCTTTACCGTGTTGAAAGGAGCCGATACCATATGAACAACTTCGGGTCTCCGATATAGATTTCGTTGTAATTCCGGTTGTACAATATTAAAATTTATATTCAAAATAAATTGTTTCTTTGTATCGTAAGCTACAATGAGTGTCGGTAATGAATCGGTGTCGTGACAAACCAAATCGATTCCGAACAAATAACATCAATACTAACCAATATATGTTTTTATGGTTTCAATAAATGTAAAACATGTGTCGATGTCCTTTGAACATATCAAAACTTTATATTTTTGGATTTCACTTCCTTTTGCTATATTGAGTGTTACGTACTAAATTCCATTATGTACATTAAAAATAAACATTCATGAATATTATCATTATATTTTTTAATTTCATTTTCACCCTTGTACTATATATAATTTACTTTTTGACCAATTTAATGTTTATAAATTCGGTTTTTTTTTCTTATACTGTGTTTGTTTTTAGAAAAAAACAGAATACGCAATTACGTTCAAAATAATTTTTCTCAACATTCCGACATAAATTTTGTTGAAAACGGAGTTATCGAAACCAGTATCAATACCATGATGAGCGGAATCACTAGTGTACCGAACAATATTCATACCAATGTTGGTATTATGGGAAGTGGTATTGGAATTCATTTTTATGGTTTTCGATCGACGTATAACAAGACTTGTTTTTTTTTTTTATTACACGACTTTATTTTTTGGGTACATCAAATAACTTTTGTATAATGTTACCGTTGTAAATTAACTTTTTCTAATTGTAAAATATAATATACTAGTACGTGAAACAAACTAAGTTGTATCCAGAATAGTTTTACTTTTTTGTGTCGTAAACAATTTTTATTTTTCGGTGTTGTACCAAATACGAAACAAACCAAACCAAACTGACAACGTCCGTATCAGTAGTATTATCAGCACCAATGTCAATATTTATTCTTATAGTTCTCAGTCGATGTGACATATATATTGTTTATTTGTTATATAATTAATGTTTTATAAAATTTGAATATACCGTTGCGACACGCTTCTTTTTATCTACGTTTCAATATACATTTTAATCAAAAATCAAACCACTACAAAACACGGGTAAAACCTACTTAATAATAATGATAATTATTATTATTGTTAGTATATTTTTATTTCACTAAATTCAAACTTGTATAAAAATAAAAACAACAACAACAACTAAGGGTGTTCATCGGTTTGGTTTATTTTTTTTTCAAAATTTTGTATCCAAAACCAAAAACCAAACCAAACGAAATTAGGAATATGCAAACCGAACCAAACCAAATTCAATTAGGTTTGGTTTTGGTTAGAAACCAAATTTAACCAAATTGTACCTAAGTACTTTTTTTTTCTAATTTGTATATATATATATATATGTGTGTGTGTGTTCCAACTTCCAAACATCAAGTCAGCAACTAATTCAAACCTAACAATATATAAATAAAAGAAAGTTTCATAGCAAAATAAAACAAACACATCCACAAAATAATCATATACACAACCATAAAGTTAAAACTTCAAAACATAGATTATAGAAACTATAGATAGTAAACAAGTCTAATGCCACAAAATATAAATAATCTTCAAACATTTAGTATTTTGGGTTAATAAATTGTATGTAATTTAATAAATGTTATTATTTTTATTAATAATTAATTAAATTAACGGTTTATTCGGTTATCCAAATAAACCGAATAAAAAAACAAAAAAAATCTGGAACCAAAAGCCATATTCACAATTTGGTTTTGGTTAGAAACCAAACCAAACACCATATTCGTTATTCGGATCATTTTATTCGGTTAGAGTTCGGTTTACAGTTTTTATTTGGTTTCGGTTTTTTCTGAACAACAATATTAATAGTAACAGTCCTTGTAAATTACATGGATAGCTCATGTGGTTTTTTTTATAACCAATGGTAAAATATAATTTAACACTCACTTCTTCTCAATGAACTTCAAGCTACCGTTGTAACGACTCAGAAGCTCCATATCCAAACAAAACATTTGAACCAACAACAAGTTGGTCCAAGAGGATAAACACTCATTCAACGTTTCTTGATGAGCTAACACTATCCGATATGGGAATAAGGTGAAGTATGTTACGACATAATCCCAAACCTTTCAAAAAGAGGGTTGTCCTTGATAATTCTCAAAACAAATTAGGTTATGGGCGACATAAAAAATTGTGGTAAAATATATAATCCTTGTGCCGGAGCTAAGCCTTGAACTTAAGACTTTCACATTATTTTGAGATGGTTTTTTCCACTCAACTACCAACATTTTTATATATAATAAACGAATGCATATACTAAATATATAATTTAATATATATACATATACGTATAGGGTATGGTTCATGCAAGAAACATCTTTCTCGCCAGAAGCACGAGAACCAATGTGAAGACAACAAAAATAAACCCACCACAACCCACCCCTCTCCCACCAAAAAAACTATACCCCACCAAACCCTCCCCCCCCCCCCCCCCCCCCCCCAAAAAAAAAAAAAAAAAAAAAAAAAACTAACCCCTCATACCCACCCCACTCAAGCTAAATGCTAAAAGGGAGGTTCTTAACGGATCCTTACCCTACATATATATATATATATATAGGAGGGGGTTATCTTGATAATGCTATATGTTGCGAGAAACGTGAGAACAATTAAAAAACAATCAAAACCATTTTTTTAATACAAACCTACTTGTAATTAAAATTAACATAAAAAAAGAATTTACAACATCAAATAGTTTACTTATTCTCTCAAATTTGTTCTTAATAGATTTTTTACATGTTTGTAAATACAACAAATTTGCACATGTGTAAATAGCAAATTTACGCATGTGTTATGGAATAACGTTCTGCGTCGCCGCCTGCAAACAATGGCTTCGTGGTGGCTAGCGATGGCGGTGTTGTGGTGGTGTGAGAGAGAGTTAAAAGTAATTAAAAGACTTTATTCCTGATGGTGTTGACGTGTGTCGTCGTGTTTGCATACTGAGAGAGCGAGAAGCTTGTGAATTTTGATGCTTTGTCACTGAAAAACCAAAGTGAAAAAATGAACCATCCTTTTTTATTAATACATTCATACTTTTTAAATTAACTAATTTAGTTAATTGAAATATACCAATTTCTTTATAATTTTAGTAAATCGTGTACTAACTTAAATTTTAGATTTAATATTCTACTTATATTAGAATTATATAAAAAACAAAAGTTTGGAATGCTAGCTTTGGTTAAATTTTTTTTTGGTATTCGTTGTTTAAAATTGCGACGTATATGTTTTGATATTTAAAAACAAAACCACCACACATTTGTACGTCCTCCTTGTGTATTTTCAGTTTTATAATGTTTTCAATGTATATTATGTGATTATTTTTATTTACGTCTTGGTTCACGTGATTATTTTTACGTACGTATCGATATAGATCCACGTTTCAACGTAAAGGGTCAAAGATAATGCTTTTACATGTTTGTTTTTAGGTAAATTTTCAATTAGTTACATTTTGACATTTTAATGTACGAATTGGTATAAAATTAACGTTTCTACATAAGAGATATATAATCACGTTTCGACATGATTTTTTTGGAAACAAGACAAATACAATATATTTTCATACTTATTTTTGCGTATGTTTTCAGTTGCTCTACGTTTTGATGTGAAGTGTGTTCAGAGATGAGTCAGGCCCATCATAATACATTTTCATTCAATTAATACGTTTTCATTCAATGGTATAAATACGAGTTAGTACGTTTTGACGCCACGTTTTGACACCGCTAAGTCTGATGCGAAGATAAGAGTTGTGTAGTGATTCAGTGGAACCTTCACGAAATTTAATTTGTTCTCCTGGTTATACCTGGAACAGAAACAAGTGCAGGAAAGCACGACCCGTATGCTTTGTTACTTGAAAACTCGAGTTTGAAGAACAAATAAACTAAAAACAAAACCTCAAGTTTGAAGAACAAATCACCTTAAAAACAAAACCAGTCACTGACAAAACAATTGTTCAAGAAGAAAACATCACAAACATCTCAAAGCAAATTCAGAAGAAACAGATTTGCTTTCCGGTCAGGTACTCGACCCTTGTTCATCGACTAGAACAATCCACGCCTCCGAGTTCAACATGCGCATGCATATCACTGCACCATCAGCCCATCATAATAGTTACATATTTTGACGATATATTTCAATAAATAAATGTTAACTTATAATACCTGATGCTGCTGAGGTTGTTGCTGTGTCTGTGGAGGCTGCTGTGGTGGCTGTTGGAGTTGGGGATACCCACCATATCCAGGATAACCTCCATAGTACATTGTAGTAGGATCTTGTGCAACCGGAGCATACCCGTAAGTCTCATATCCTTGTCCATAACCATAGTATCCGCCGCCATTGTATTGGCTTTGCTCCACCTGAGGCTGAAGTTGAACAAATGCAATACATCAATCCTTGTTGCTTCTTAGTTTATTTCAGTAACTATTTTAAGCAATATTAATTAACATATTCAATTTTTATAAAATTAACTAAATTAATGTCCATCAAAAATTAAGGGTGTGAATTTCCGCACGAGATGAACCTCACATGAAATTTGTGGGTTCAGAGTTATCAAAGGCGCATAGGCCTCACCAGAGGCCTAGGTGCAAGGCGCAAAAAAAGCAAGGAAAAAACACATTACATGAAAAAAACAGAAAATATATTATGCATCAGATCAATGCTATTCTTCAAATAAAATAAACAAAAGCTATTATATAACATCTAATATCATCCATCATCTAATTAGTACCAAAAGTTCCAAATAGTGAAGATTAAAATGTAATTCCAAAACTTGGAAGTTCTAAAGTTCTAAACTGGATCAGAAATCTTCATGAAAGTTTCTTCAATCGGTATTGTGGATTGTGGAAGCTTATATTGTAAGGATCAATTATTTTGCATTAAATATTTAAAAAAAATCGGTATTTACTACACTTAAAGAGCTGAAGCGAGCACCTAAGAACTAGAAGCGCAACTAATGGGCCTTGCCTGGAAAATGCGCCTAGGCACATGAAGCAAGGTCTTTCAATAACTATGGTTTAGTCTAAATGAGTTCGGGTCAATTTCATGTTGAATCCATGAACATATTTAGCTGAATGGTTGTGTACGTGTTAACACAGCGGGTTCGCTAACTGACCCGTTTAACCTATTTCTTCTAAAAAATTAAATTACTGTGTTTTAAGTAATAACATAAACATTTAAGTATTTTTTATGCCAAAACTTAAAAAGTTTACACAAATTGGCATAGTTTGAACATAGCTACTATAAAAAAAACTTTTAAAGTATTAATACGTAATGTCGGATTCGACCAATCAACCCGCAAGCACAGCTCGTTTAGCAAGCCCTATTAAAAATTCTTTAACAAACCTGTTTACTTGCTGGGCTACGACCCCATGAAAGTCGTACAGTTTGTCCACCCAACTGAGTTCCTTGCAACATTCTCAAGGCTTCTTCAGCACAACTTCTGCACGTACATGATAATAATCATGCAACAAACCACGTTTAATTATCTTTTAAGTATTCTTCATCCATTACAAAATTTGGAAAAAACACATACCTGTCAGCAAATTGAACAAACCCGCACCGTTTGCCCATAGGGATCTTCACATGAACTAACTGTCCGTATTGGCTAAACACTTGCTTAAGAAGGTCGTCTGTGACGTTAGGATCCAATCCACCCACAAATATCTGCAATTAAAATTCTCAAATTTGTGAGATTTTATGTTCTTTAAGGAATACGAGATCTCGTAATGAAACAAACTACTGACAGTTGTATTATTTGGATCTTCCTCATTCTGTGTTCCCTGAGTATTCTGGTATGAAGCTGCAAGTAAAGTAACCTCATATAAAGTTAAAAGAATGTAGATAACCCCTAATCCGGCATTGGATTCAGTTCCAACAAATAAACTATAATATAGAAGGGACATTCCAGATGTTTAGCGTTGCCCCGCTTGCGGTGTGCACATATAATGTATATATGTGTGGGCGCTCGGGGGGCAAAAGTGAAACGGTACTAACTTTAACGTAATTTTACTAATTTCGTAAACATAACGTTAAAAGCAGTGGATGGTTAATCATGCATCATGTGGTGGCGTTGATAGCTGAAAGACACGGGGGTACATGCACCAATCGGTCTCTGTCCCGATTGTTTGAGTGTTATGTGCCTTAGGTCCAATGCTTGATACAAAACTACAATCGAGCCGGAGGTCTCGCTGGAAGCAGCCTCTCTATTCCTACGGGGTAGAGGTAAGGTTGTCTACATCTACCCTCCTCAGACCCTACCTTAGCTTTGCTATTGGTGGGATTTACCGAGTATGATGATGATGATTCCAGATGTTCACACGCATTGATGACAAAGTAGAATCAGACAACAATAATCATTATCCATAGAAAACAACAAAATTTAAGAAACGTGTAATCAGAGCACAGTGCCACAGATAAAAGAATATTAACCAAACAGATAATGTTGTCATCCGTGATCTTGTTTTATTTATACAATTCATGTTTCGATATAGTCAACTCGAACAATAAATAGATAAAGATATGCCCTCCTTGCTTTTTTTTCCCTTCAAAGTCACATAACAGAGTCTAAACTGCGATAAATAAACATAATCCTATATGAATGCAAAATGAAGAAACAATTTACTGAATTTAAGCATGGATTCCCAAAAAGCCAACTGACAAGGGTCAATTCTGACTCGTGTTTTAACAACTACACACAACTTTCTTCAACTCAGTCCTCATGAGGTTCATTTCCAATAAACAAGAAAAACATGTACATGGGCACTTTAGATTTACGAAAAAAAATGTTGGCAGAAATAACAAGATCAGGATTATGGAAAGGTTGTAATATAACTATATAAGTGAAGAGACATCATCATAGATATAGTAAACTTATATTTGGTAAGCGTGATATCCCATTACTGTTGAAATCACAGAACCCCACCAATACCCTGCTAACCAATGAGATAAGGTAAATCGCAGCTTGAGTTAAGCAAGTGGCCTTCAAAGGGGATTAAAGACAGATAAAGTAAACTTTAGGTAGAGACACAAGGGTAATGAACATAAAATCTTACGAAAGGGAAACAGATCCAAGTAAAAAAATAAAAGAAAAAAACTGAAAGAGCAATTGAATGGCAGGAAACTGTAAATTGACTTGAAAGGAAAGACCAATATCAATAGACTTAAAATGTAAAACTGAAATAACGTTGCCTTGAGGAACTGAAATAAAAAAGGAAAGCGCAATTTTAACGGCTTAAAATGTAAAACTGACCTAAGCAAGGCCACCCACTATAGGGGTAACAATTTCTGCTGAAATCAGTGCCAGGCCCTTACATGATAGAGCCTCTTGATACCCTGCTTTGAGACAACAGTTCTTATAAGCTTTTGCATGTTTAATACATCACCAGTATTTAATGCCCAAAATTGCTCAAAGCACTGGAATGAAATGACTGCAAGCTCGAGAATATCTTCCGAATTTAAATGCAATACTAATGAAATGAACTTAAGAATAACACACTTCTAACAACTGACGGTGAAAAACAAAACTAAAACATAGAAAAAAAACAGATCACAAAGTTGTCAAAGGTAAACACGAACATGAATTTGTATCCAAAATCACAGTTGAAACATGTACCTTTTGGATATTGTTGTGGACTGACAGTAGTTTTGTTAGCAGCGGGCCCAATGCGCATTGGTCTGGTTGAACATAATCTTCCATTCATCTCAGTCATAGAGCGTAGTTGTTCAGTTTCATCACCAAACTTGACGAATCCATAACCTTTTGTGCGTCCAGTCATCCGATCAGTTACAACTTTTGCACTCTTTACAGACGGATAATGAGCTCTAAATGTCTCCTGTAATGTATAATCCGTAACATCAGCTGCCAAATCCCCAACAAATATGGTATAATCAGGAGAACCATCTCCACGTTTTTCACCAACGCCAAATGAAGCCCAGTTCAGCCTGAAGTTTTGCTCAACATTGGGCATAAGAGTACCATTATATGTCTGTAAATGCCTTTCTGCAGCAGCACGACTAACAAACTCAATGAAACCATAACTTTCTGATTGTCCAGTTTGCTTGTTACGAATAACTTTTGCAGAAATCACCTGCAAGCAGAACATTACTTTTAAATCATTCATGAATGAGAGAATTATATAAATTTCAGTAATAACAAACACACGAAAACATGCACTGCATGTTAGTTAACTACAGAAGAAAGAAACTACCATCTTGCATACATGGATCAGTTTGGGCAGAAACAGATAGGGAAAAAACTACAAATTACTCATTCTGGAAAGAAAGAAGCAAACTTGCCCTGCTAATGTCGGACGGTGGGCCAATCATATAACAAGGAGTTGAGTTAATACTGGATTGCATGTTGAATAGATTTATTTTTACGTTTGAATTTAAAAACAACATTCTGAAACTTCTGCAGAAAGATTTATTAACCACATTTACTTTATGTTATTCACTTACTCTAAACAGTGTCATACTAAGCAAAACAGATATTGTTACAAGATCCTCACTACTCGAAAACAAACCAGTGAGCAACACGTTTTCTGGAAAAATACATATTGCTGAAAGAAGATGCATCTGTGATTTAAATTAATCAAAAGAGATAATGTTCTGAATACATCACAATTACTCCACCGTCATAAATCCAAATTTGTATCATTACATTGTACTGTACATGATCTTATAAACAAATAGGTTTTTATTGATTCATCTGGGGCGTTCACATAAAATACAATACAAAATCAAAAACTGAGCACCTAGTCAACAACAAATCATATATACCTCTCCAGATTGTGCAAAACAGCTAACGAGATATTGCTCATCCATCCAATACTGCAAATCACCGATCCACAGCGTACGGATCTCATCGGCGCTCGCCAGTTGATGAGGCGCACCGACACCGGAAGCCGGTGGTGCGACGGCGTACTGCGGCACAACAGCGGCAGCCGGTGGCGGTTGCTGGTTGTAGGTGTACATTTGTTGAGGCGGTTGTTGGTGGAACTGCTGCTGTGGTGGCGGCGGTTGCTGTTGATTCATCATCATCCATTGTTGCTGGTACCGAGGATCCATAACCGCAGGTGTTGCTGGTTGCATAACGAAACCCTAGAGAGAGAGAGAGAAGATCGGAATGTGAGGACGTAATGTAAGTAAGGTGCCGAGAACCGATTTTGGAGGTTTTGGATATTGGACCTTTGAGTTTAGGGTAATTCTGTTTGGGCCCTTCGTTTTGCTTAAGTGCATGTTTAGGTACTTTGGTGTATGTTTGGAACTTTGTATTGCTATAAGGTAATAACTTGATCTAAATACGTTTTTTGGAACGCGAATTTCAATAAAAGAGCTAGTAAGAAGCTAGAAAAAGCATACAAACCACTTACAAATTGTAAACATTCCAATCTTTCCTACAAAGAGTTTTAAAGGTAGGCCTATTTTAAATGCAAAGAAACGCTAAGGATTTAATTTCTTCTATTACTTTAGAAACCCTAGCCTTTTATTTTAAGAATATATTTGGTTCCTCTCCTTTCAAATGCACCAACAAGTCGTAAGGACAGTCGCATGAATAACTTTCCCTTTTCGATCTTCCACATTTGGATTTTTATGCATCGTACGTAAATCACGAACATCGAACGCATAAATAAGGGGAATGCAACACCAATTACTAACACCATGCCAAATCTAAGAAGCGAAGCAACAAGCTGTGAGAAGATGGTAATCTATTTCATCTATGTCTTCACACAATCCACAAAAGTATGACTCTATTTGCACGTTTCTTTGTTACAAAGCCACCGGCACTCGAATTCTTTTCTTTTCGACATGCCACACAAAAATATTAACTTTTTAGGGAATCCAATTGTTCTACTTTGGAACAAATGGAGGTAGTGTAACAATAGATTTTGAGATAACCTTCTTCATATATGAGACTGGGAAACCCCCCCCCCCCTTCGGGTCCGACATCCACATCTAATAATCTTAATTATTATTCAAAACAACCCCATTAATCAGGTTCGTACACACACTTAAATCGAGTATTTCACCTTGATTAAGATGTTTTTTCCACCTCCATTTCCACACAACAACCTCTTCAACTCTCTCAAAACATTCTCTAATCAATACAACTTTGTCTTGTTCAATGTAGAATAAATCTGGGTACAAGTCCTTGAGAGGCTAATTCGACACCCACGTATCTATCTGAAAACGTACTTATCCCCCGCATCCCCTTTAATCAACTAAGAGAGTAACAGACCTGACTTTTCAAGAACCGATTCAATACGAACCCTATTATTCTACGTACCCACCTAAATTTTAGTACATGGAATAGTTGAGCACGAATGAGCAGACGAATGAAATGCTAAAATAACCTTTCTCCAAAGCGAATGGGCTCATTTCTAAACCTCTACCACCACTTTGTAAGAAGTGTGATAGTTGCATCTCTAAGGGGAATCAATCCAAGACCTCCCATATCGATAGGAGATGTTTTAGTACTCCAACTTACCCAATTAATTTTTTGTTTATCTTCATAACCTTCTTTTTTTGCTTCAAGTTGATCAAGAATTCTACAAAGAGCCTTAAATAAAGAGAAGAAATATTGTTTCCATTCTTGATTTTAGTAATGTTATTCTACCTCCACTTGACAACATTGCAGTTTTCCATAAAGTGATCTTATCAAAAGTGTCGGAATCAAATACCAATGAGAAATTCTATTCATATTCGCCCCAATAATAAGACACAAGTATTGATATGGTAACGATCCCACGTGACAACCCATTTGCTTAGCAAAGTCAATGACTTCTTCCATATTCCACTCCGATTAAATTTGACTTTGCATAATTTATTTGAAGACTCAAAACCAAATGGAAACATCTTAAAATTCTAGCCATGTTGAGCACATTTTCTCTAGGCCACTCTCCAATTAACAATGCATCATCCACATACAAGAATACGAAACAATAGGACCAGCATTCGGAATTTGGATACCATTTTAAATGCCCAAAGTAACCGCCGAAATTATACAAGCAATGCCTCTATTCCGATAATAAATAATCAAAGGCGATTGAGGATCACCTTGCCTTACCCCCTTTTGAATTTGAAAGTCGTCCGATGGAGATACATTGACCAAAACCAAAGATATAGCCGAGCCCAAGACCTTTTTAATCCTCACCTTCCATTTAACCAAGAAATGCATTTGGCACATAATCGAGTGATGTAATGTAAATTACATCTGTTTTTATATATATAGTTTGTATTATATTTCCAGTAGTTTTGTGTCGTTTTACCATTGGATTTGTTTATATCGAGTTTTGTATGGTTCCGGAGGAGAAAAAGCTGAAAACGAGCTAACATGGATGAAACTAAGCCTCCGAGCGAGTGGTATGTGATCGGGAGAATCAATGGCAAGAGAAACGAGGAAAATAGCCTTGTCACATCGCGTGACAAGGAGAGGAACACTCATCGCATGATGCGATGAGCTGAAAGTCAAATGTCGGTCAAATAATTGCTTATGTCGCGTGAGTATGGAAGAAATACCCATCACGTGACACGATGGGGTTAGATGTCGCGAACCTGCTGTTAGGGTTTGGGTTTTATTATGGAATGGTATAAGTATGAATTTTATCATTAGAAATCAGAACACACATAATCTTAGACGAATTGGAGGTTCAAGAAGGTGATTCTAGGAACAAGGAATCATAAAGTTTAAGACTAAGAAGCGTAGGATTGAAGAACTTTTGGGTTTTACCACCTCGTGCTTTCATTTTTTTGTTGCTATTGTCTTATATCATGTTTTATGAATCGAGTTTGATCATTGTTCTTATTCTCAAGACTATGTTAGGCTAGATTTCTTATCACTATCTAGGTTGTACGATGAATACACTTGTTTGACACATGTTTCTTTTCGGTTTTTGGACTAGAATGTGGATTTAATAATAAAGTAGTTAACTTTGATTTCAATGTTCTAATGTGTATACATGCTTGATCTTGTTTAAATCTTTATCATATGTTTCACTTGCGTTCTTGTGGATGTCTTCTATGTATGAATGCTAGTTAGGTTGTGGACTGTGTGTTAGCAGCTAGTTTACGGTTAATAGTATATGATTTCCTGTAGAAACTGTGATTAGGGTTTAAATAGGATTAAGTGTTCTACCATTATCAATAGCCGTGAGGTGAGAGGTTGTTGGCTAGTCTCGAGCGATTATGTTTCTAGGTGATTCTTCATGGGGGAGATCCCCTAGTTCACGGTCTCTGTCTGCTAGCTGAGCTGGATTATAAACCTTAGTTTTCCTAGACTTTTGTGCTGTGAGGTAGAGTGTTTAAGGGTGCTTTATTAGTACATTAGGATAGTCTATGAGGGAGTCCTACAAACTGGTAGAATTACGGCTTAATAGATTGCCATAGGTGTCTTCTCGAGAAGGGTCGAGGGTCCTGCTCCGTTATCTTTTAAGTTTGAATCTAAAGATCTTGGTTTCCACAATTAATTCAAACCAATAGAACATGTCATTCAAGTGTAGGATTCAGACCTACATAGTGTGTTTTCTTATCACTTGATCACATCTCAGTCTCAGTTCATGTCTAGTTAGTTCTAGTTAATTTAGTAGTTCATTAGAAAATCCCCCAATCAACAAAACAATTAGTCGTGTCAGTCTAGTAATTAGAAGTCAAGGCTAGTAAACATAATTAGAAAATCTCATGGTTTGATACCCGGACTTGCTTAGCTATACTACATTGATCGTACACTTGCCGGTTGTGTGGTCTAGGTTTTAGAGAGTCTTATAAATTTAAAACTTAGAGTTTCTAGTTTAGGGTTAAAATTAGTTATTTAATTAGACCACTTGACACATCAAGTTTTTGGCGTCGTTGTCGGGGACTCTTGGCAATTGCGTTTATTAGCTTTGATCACTTTATCTGAAATATCTGCGCTATGTGTGTTTTGTTTTTGTCTTTTTGTATATTGAGTCATAAGAGTCTAATTGTTTGTTTCTTTTTATGTATATTTCATGGTGAGTCTTGTAAGTAAGTGTGAGATTTGTGGAGGACCTCATTTTACTATTAAATGTCCACAATATGAGGGGTACTCTACACATTACTATGCTAACTCCTTTGGGCAGCCGCAACCATATTATTCACAGGGGTATCCTCCAACTTATTGTGATTATTCGTATCAGTAACCATATCATCCTTAGTTTTCTGGTAGCGGCTGTGGTTTAGGTAAGGGTGATGATGATTGGAGCAAATAGAAAGTCTGCTGACTCTACTAGTTGCTAAGGATGCCAATGCCCAGAAAATGTTGGCAGATCTCATGTACGGTTATGTTGAGTGGCAGTAAGGGTGACTTATCTGTCAACTTTTCCACTATTATCCTGAAAAAACCAAACTCGGCCTTACGTAAAGTTGATAGAGTACGATTAACCTTTGGATTTGAAATCACTACCTTTATACCCGGTATTGGCCATTACTCACAAGAACATTTTGTAGTCTGAGTAAGAGGGGGGAGGATTAAGGATTTGCCTAGTGTGAGATATCACATTGTTCGAGGGTCATATAATCTATCGAATCTGCAACAAAGATTCGAGAGATTAGGTTTTTTTCACCTTCACTATTTCTTTTTCTTTCGCAGGAATACGATTCAAAATCAAAATCGAAAATTACAATAAACGTATTTTCTTCCAAGAAATGGATTCAAAATTAAAGTAAGGAGTGGCAAATATGAAATAAGAGCTCCTATTCGTAAAATTTGTGAAAAATGTCGACTAATCCATCGTCGGGGACGAATTATAGTAATTTGTTCCAACCCAAGATATAAACAAAGACAAGGATAATAAGACTCGTTAAAGACCCAATATACAAATAAGAAGGGGGATCTTTTTTGAGATGAAATGGATATATCCATATATATCTAACTCCAATTTATGAGATGATAGAATATGGCAAAAGCTATACCGAAAAAGGTTCACGTGTCGTATTCTATGGTTATGATTCTACCACATATGTCTTTTTCATTCCGTTAAAAATCTATTTTACGGTATAGATGCTTATGACCTCCCCCTCTATGCCCTGCGGTAATGATTCCTCTGGCATTACGACCTTTTACCACAATGATGCTATCCATAGATCAAATTATTTAGTGGATTAGATTTCACTTGATTGTATACAGTTCCATTGCGTGTGCTCAGGGTAGAAGTTTTGTATTAATATATCGCCATGCTATTAAGTATTTTGATTTAAGTTCTTTTTGTTCTAAGAGGTGGAATAGAATAACCCGGTTGAAGCGTAATAATCATACGTCTGTAATGCATTGTCTGTCCCATAATGGGCCCCATTCTTCTAGCCTTACCCCGAAGTTGATGACTATTCATCGTGATTACCTTAACACCAAAGAAAAGTTCGACCCAATGCATTATTTCTGTCCTAGTTGATCCAAAATCGACATTAGAGGTATATTGATTTTCCCCAATAACCGAATACTTTTGTCGCATGACCTTCTCATTAGGAATCAACAGTCTACTCTCTTAGATCTTCAACATTCAGTTGAAGACATTGTTAGGAGATTGGAAGAAGAAGAAGAGAGGAGGAGAAAGTTCAGCCAGAGCAGACGCTAACAATTGGTTATATATATGATGCGGATGGCAACTACCTTGGGTACATGAATTTATGGGGGAACTGTTCCCAACATTTCCAGATTCAGGGAAGGAGCCCTATATTCAGTACGGGGATAAGTTAGATGAAGAGATCCTTCTAGAAACGGAGACAAAAATGGATGATGAAGTCCCACCTTCGGTAAATTTTTGGAGTGACTCTTGTGATGAGATGGAAGAAGAAGAATGGGCTGCTTATAGAGATCGTTAGTAAAACCAGAAGTGACTGAAGAAGAAGTGGAATTGGGATATTCCCTTGATTTGATGTTTGGTGAAAAGGAAGAAGATGAAGAGGTTGAAGATAAGTTGGCTTTAGGGGAGATTTAGAGAGTTTTGCCGGACTATGGGGAAGTAGGAGAGTTTTGATTTGAAGAGTGATATAGAAATGTTAGAGGCCCTACTCGAAGGTAAACCGACAGAAGTGATAGACCCTACAACACACGAAGAAACTAAGTGTGGGGATCACCCTGTGGAAGCTTTAGATATGGAAGTGGTGGAAGAGGAAGAACACCACAGCCGACCCGTTCCACGAGAGAAGGCGAAGAAAAGAGCACCTGCGAACCGTAACTTGTTGCAGGTTCGAGGTTGGTACAAGATGGAGAAGAAAGAGCCATTGCAGTTCAAACATGACCAGTTTTCTCACTACATGCCATGCATTCGGTTCATACTAGGTAAGTTTAAAGTTGGTGGTCTGACTCGTTTCAAAATTTTAAATCGTTTTTTGATTCCACCATTAAAAGTTTAACTAGTTTACGAGAACCATGTGGAATAGAATGGGTTGGATAGGGTCCAGGTCAAAGAGAAACCTCCTGTTAAATTCAAGTGTGGGGAGGTTTCATGGATTTTGTATAGAGTCGTAGTTTTAGTTTTTGTGTTTATATATTCGTTAGTGTTTTCGAATCGGTTTTTGTCAAGAGTTGGTACTGCTTAGGTTTTTGCTTGCTTTTATTTGTGCGGGTTTGAATTGTACCACTCTAACGCAATCTTCATTCAGTTGACTTCAGAGTTGTTCATTAGATTTCAACGCATTTACCTAGCATGTCAGTTTGTCAGAGTCGCCAATCGCGAATGAAATGCTATACGGTCGAGCTGGATTGGACGAGAGTTTTGGAGCTTACGCGTTAATTTAACTAGCTAAGTCCTTACTGATTTGCCTGTGTTTTATCCTAATTTATATTACTCTTTTGAGTCAGTTTCTATTATTACATTGAGGCCAATGTAGAGTTGAAGTACCGGGATGGAAAACTGTCGTTTGAGTCTGTGTAGTGAGTTGAGTCGATTGAGTCATAAAATTTGAAAAAATGAAAAAAAAAAACAATAGAAAATTCAAAAATCCAAAAAATTTGAAAAATAAAAAAATTTCCCTGGTTTTTTTGCATTTTAAAATGTGGAAGATGATAGATAAAATTAGGTGTCTGGTTTTCAAATAATAATAATAATATGAGTTGATAAATAAGTTGAAAACGTGTGTAATTTGGGATATGTGGGTAGGCCCAACCAGTTGATAGGTTTCCTTTGAGTTAATTGTACCTAATAATGTTATGATATTGTGGGTACTCATCTAGGAGAAATAGGGAAACTGAAACCACAAAAAATAGTATAAGAAATGACGTTATAAGTTAAATTGTCAGAATTTTTTATCAAAAAGGAAAAAAAAATTGGAATAAAATAAATGAGCTAGATAAATAACGAGGCCTATGGAATCTTCCTTGGTGACGGTGACTCTGATCAAGAATCCCTCCCTCTAGGTTAAATTAAGAAAAATGATAAAATATCGAAGCTCATGCTGTCGCTACTGGGATGATGACTCTGGTTTGGACAACATCTAGATTAGGTATAGTTATGAGCTCATCATGGAAAAAAGAGAAAAAAATTGATGTTAAATTTTTTTAGTTTTGGCATAAGACAGTTAGGAAATAGTTAATTGATTTTTCTTTTTGTTTCATAAGCTTGAGTGGATTTGGCGGAACTGTAACTTTTTAGTTTGAGACCCTAGGTTGACTGACTATAGTTAAACTAAATAAACATGATAAGGCTTAGACACTAGTTTGGGTTTAAGTGGATCGCATACCTACAATCGCGGTTAACAGGTTAGTAGATTTTAATTAAGTAGCTTAGTTTTTGAAACCGGATGTAAACATGATTATAATTCCATATGCATAATTCTTTTTCAGGGATGAAAAAAGAGTAACCGTGGGGATATTTGATGTAATGTAAATTACATTTGTTTTCGTGTATAGTTTGTATTATATTTCGAGTTGTTTGTCTCGTTTTACCAATGGATTTGTATATTACTGAGCCTAGTGTGTTTGTAGGGTTCTAGAGCAGAAAAGAGCTGAAAACGTGCTAATATGGATGAAACCGATCCTCCAGGCGGGTTGTTCTGATCGGGACGATCAATGGCACGAGAAACGAGAAAAAGATCCATGTTACATCGCACGACAAGGAGGGGAACACTCGTCGCGTGATTCACGAGCTGAAAGTTAAATGTCAGTCAAACATGTGCTCGCGTCGCGCGAGCAGGGAAGAAATATCCATCACGTGATGCGACGGGGGTTAAATGTCGTGAATCTGCTTTTAGGGTATGGGTTTTATTATGGAATGTTATAAATACAAATTCTATCATTAGAAATTAGAACACACATAACCTAGATGAATTGGAGGTTCAAGAAGGTGATTCTAAGAACAAGGAATCATAAAGTTGAAGACTTTGAAGTGTAGGATTGAAGAACTTTCGGATTTTACCATCTCGTGCTTTCATCTTTTGTTCCTATTGTCTTATATCATGTTTTGTGAATCGAGTTTGATCATTTTTCTTGTTCTTCAGACTATGTTAGGCTAGATTTCTTATCACTATCTACGTCGTACGATGAATACACTTGTTTGACACATGATTCATTCAGTTTCTGGACTAGATTGTGGATTTAATAATAAAGTAATTAACTTTAGTTTCAATTTTCTAATGTATATACATGATTGATCTTGTTTAAATCTTTATCGTATGTTTCACTTGCGTTCTTGTGGATGTCTTCTATGTATGAATGCTAGTTAGGTCGTGGAGTGTGTGTTAACGGCTAGTTTATGGTTAATAGTATACAATTTCCCGTAAATGTTATTAGGGTTTGAATAGGATTAAGTGTTATACCAATTTTCAATAGCCGTGAGGTGAGGGTTATTGGGTAGTCTCGAGTGATTAGGTTTCTAGGTTAGGTTCTTCGCGAGGAGATCCCCTAGTTCATAGTCTCTGTCTGCTAGCTGAGTTAAATTATAAACCTTAGTTTCCCTAGACTTTCGTGTTGTGAGGTAGAGTGTATAATTGAGCTTTATTGGTACATTAGGATAGCTTGTGAGAGAGTCCTACAAACCGATAGAATTACGGCTTAATAGATTGCTATAGGTGTCTTCTCGAAAAGGGTCGAGGGTCCTTCTTTGTTATCTTTTAAGTTAGAATCTAAAGATCCCGGTTTCCACAATTAATCCAAAACCAATAGAACGTGTCATTCAAGTGTAGGATTCAGACCTAAGCAATGTGTTTCCTCATCACTTGATCACATCTCAGTCTCATTTCATGTCTAGTTAGTTCTAGTTATTTAGTAGTTCGTTGGAAAACCCCCAATCAACAAAACAATTAGTGGTGTCAGTCTAGTAATTAGAGGTCGAGTCTAGTAAACGTAATTAGAGTCTTGTGGGTTCGGTACTCGGACTTGATTAGCTACACTACATTGATCGGTACACTTGTCGGTTGTATGGTGTAGGTTTTAGAGTCTTAGTTATAAATTTAAAACTTAGAGTGTCTAGTTTAGGGTTAAAGTTAGTTAGTTTAATTAGACTACTTTGAGCACATCATCGAGTCAATAAATCCTCAATTAATTAATATGATTGAAAGCTTTCTCAAAGTCTATTTTAAAGAGTATTTTTTCAACTTTTTATCTCTTAACCCAAGTAATTATTTCGTTAATAATCAATGGACCATCAATACTATTTATGTCTTCCAAAAGCGCCTATTAAGTATCTGAAATTATCGAGTTCGTAACCCTTCTAACTCTATTAGCGAGGACTTTAGAAATGACTTTGCTAATAGCCCCAATAAGATTTATGGATCTAAAATCTTTAAAACTTTAAGGGTCCGACACTTTAGGAATAAGAGAGATAAAAGAAGCACTACAACCTTTGGAGATAATACCCGACTCATGAAAGTGATTAAGAGTTGCCAAAAATCATCCGAAAGATACTCCAAATACCTCTTTATGAACCAAAAGTTAAAACCATCCAGACTCGAGGCTCGATCACCATTACATTCCTAAACAACCTCTTTGACTTCGACTTCAGTAAATGGAAGTATCAATGTCTAAACTTTAGTGTCATTTAACTTCTTTATATCTATATCTGGACACTGTAGAATCGGTCTTGATGGCAATTGTTCTTTAAACCTATATGAGAAAAATTTAAGAGCTTCTCATTTAATTAACTTTGGATATTGCACTATTGCACCAAGCCTCCATTTAAATCTATACAATGCAACTTGCTTCTGATCTCCTTACTTTTAATAACTCCATGAAAAAAAGAGTTGTCATTTCCAAAAGATGCCCATTTTGCCCAGCTACTTGCCTTAAATCTTTTAATTTAAAATTATCCAACAACTCTTTCAAACTCACTTTACATTCGTAAAATACATATTGTTTCTCCTTCATTCTCCTTCTTCCTTCGTTCTATTTTTGGCCAAAAGAATGGTCTCCCGCCTCTAAATATCTTCCAACTAGTAAAACTCTGTCTCATAACTATCACGTTCTTCTTCTTCCTTCGTCCGATTTTCGGCCACCTAAACTTTTAGACACTTTCTAAAGTGTCCCAACTTATTATATAAGTACAGATCTAGAGGACCCGCATTATTAAATGATTCATTTACCTTCAAGATCACATCATCAATACCTTGTCTCTGAAGCCAAGAATCAGAAAAGCGAAACGGTTTTAAACCAAAATTGTGACATTTGTATATTTTTAGTCATTGAACAATTCTGGAACATTTTCGTATTTAATAAAATCTTGTGTTTTATTTGCGAGGATGTATATTTATCAATCATTATACAATCCTGGACATTTTTATTCAATAAAATCTTGCATTTTATTGGTAAGAATGCACAAATGTCAATCATTGCACAAATTCGGCCATTTTCGTGTCCGATAAAGTTTTATACTTTATTTATGAAACGTGTAACCGTACAATCGAACGAACCGACATCCACGACATTTCCGGACAAAATCCAAGTTACATATGCCTTTACACTTTATATAACCCAAATATTAGGTTAAGAGAGGTTAAAAATGACAAAACGCGACAACACAAGTCTAGGGGCCAAAATGGTCAAAAAAAAGTTTGCTTCATCACCAAGTTTGGCTACCTATCTCCAACTTTTGACACCTTGTGTGACATCTCGGCTTTTCAGGTATCTTAAACACGCTACTTTATGGTTATTCACTCCTACGCTGATTTAATTCGGAGAATTAAATTACACGCTCGCAATAACTACGCTAACTTTGTGAATCTATAGGGTGAATTACGTGCTATGTGTTATTAGACGGGTTGTATTTGAATTACGTGCTATGTGTTATTAGACGTTTGTGAATCTATCGCTTCTCACTCCAAATACGTGATTTAATATTTTATAAACTTCGTGTCGCGAATAATATTTTAGTAACTTCTATTTATAAACCGAACCAAGCCTCTAAAACATTTCGACTTCACGACCAAGCAAACCCAACCCGCCACCCACACCCCCTTGCGACCCACACCTCCTTGCGGCCCAAGGAAATAACCCAAACTTGCGGCCCAAGGCACTAACCCAAACCGCCCCCCTATCGCGACCCCCCTTATATTATGTACACATGCATGTTGTGATAAAAAAAAACACAAAACCCTAATACCCTAGTGAGGTCGACGGCAGCCCCCCCCTCTCTCTCGGTCGCGCAAACTACACTCCCGGATCGATTCCAAGCTTGTCCCGGTTCGCTAATCATCATCGTTTCAAGGTTAGGGTTTAATTGTATTGTGATTCACACTAGGTTTTGTGTAATCTTGATCATGATTATGCGCTTGTATGATTATTACTATGAAAAAGTGTTGCGGTGTATGATTAGTTCGGATGAATATGCGAATCTTTGCGGTTGTGATGATATGTTGAATACTAAAATCGTAGGCTGCATTTTATCGATAAAGATCATGATATATATTTAGGGTTTGCATGAATATTGATATATATGATGATATTTGACAAGTAACCTGCTGTTAATCAATACAACTAAGCGTCATGACCGTTTAAACATGTTCTAATTATGTAAACCCTAAATACCGCCCCCCTATCGCGACCCCCCTTATATTATGTACACATGCATGTTGTGATAAAAAAACACAAAACCCTAATACCCTAGTGAGGTCGACGGCAGCCCCCCCCTCTCTCTCGGTCGCGCAAACTACACTCCCGGATCGATTCCAAGATTGTCCCGGTTTGCTAATCATCATCGTTTCAAGGTTAGGGTTTAATTGTATTGCGATTCACACTAGGTTTTGTGTAATCTTGATCATGATTATGCGCTTGTATGATTATTACTATGAAAAAGTGTTGCGGTGTATGATTAGTTCGGATGAATATGCGAATCTTTGCGGTTGTGATGATATGTTGAATACTAAAATCGTAGGCTGCATTTTATCGATAAAGATCATGATATATATTTAGGGTTTGCATGAATATTGATATATATGATGATATTTGACAAGTAAGCTGCTGTTAATCAATACAACTAAGCGTCATGACCGTTTAAACATGTTCTAATGCGATAAAGTCGAAAACAGTAAGCTGATTGACATTTACAGCCAACTTCAGTTGGCTGTAACCTGATTATTTATCGAAAAGTGGATTTTCTGAAGCCTAAAACGTGTATTTTTGAAAAACACTTCAAATGGCGCCAGATTCATATTTTTATGAGGTCGTTTGCTCTTTTTAAATGGTCATTAGTGCAGCAGCTGAAGCTGCATAAATTCTGCAGAATTTGCAGGTTGTTTATCGAGTTGGATCTCATAGTCTGTAAGGGGTTAGGTCACGAAATTTGTACAGTAACTGGAGACAGGAATTTCCGAAAATATCCCACTAGAATTTTGTTAATTGGATGAGCGATGATTGTTAAATAAGTTTTCTCGTGGACAGCAGTCAGAAAGCGACGAATCTGACTGCAGCCTAGTATATAAATGTTTATAAATAATTGGTAAAGATTTTGGATTTGAAAATTTTACACAAAATTCTACAGTCTAATTGACACATCCTGTAAAAAAATTGGAATTTTTGGTATGTTGGAACTATTTTATAAAAATCCTCAAAAACAGCCCAGTTATGAGCGTACAAGCTGAAACATGATAACTTGCGTTTGTGTGTACCTAAGTGTTGTATGAGTTATCTGTGTTTATGAAAAGTTGGTTTGATCATTATTTTGTATGGAGATACTTTGCATGCATAATTATGGTTTCGAATTGGTTATTACGTGTGCCGTACTGTGTGTTAGTTATGCGTAGGTTTTGTGTCAGTGTGTTCACACACTAACTTTAAATCAGTTGACATGTTAGGACGCGATTAGTGGTTCCATCATTTGCTTCTTTTGCGTTTATTCTAACCGAGCAATTTAAGGTGAGTTCACGGCCCCTATTTTATCCGGTTTTAAACAACAGGGGGAGAAACATGTACACGCTCTACAACTCTATCTTTTACGTTATGCGAAATTAACGCCGTTAACTATTCGGTAACTAAGTTAATGTTAATGTATGTTATGGTCACTAAGTAGCTTTATCACAGATGTCCCCAACCAACTCTCAGATCGTTAGTATTGGGTTAAATAGCGGGGAAATTATAGTAGTACTACTGGGCCCGACAAGCCCCACCCGAGCTAGTTGTGCTAGCCGACCGGGAATGGTTAACGGGTGATTAATTTGGCCTAACTTTCGCCATGGTCAGTGATAGACCTGGCAAAACAGAGGCAACAACAGTCAGCTTCGATCGAACTCTTATGTGACGTAACTTTAGGCTCGCTACCTACATGTTAACATTGAACTTATTTACGAACCAACATTATTATTCCAGGTTAGGAATAATGGAACTATGTCGTTATCCCGGGTTAGGGATAACGGAGAAAAACAGTCTTTTAAACCGAACTTGTGAACTTATAAAAACTTGTGAACTCACTCTTCTTTAATGTTGATACTTGTTTCTTTACATGTTTCTCAGGACGCTAGGAGCGCTAGGTGCACTCACTTGCATTTGATCAAGACATTTTTATCGAGTCTTATTTACGAATAATGTTTTAGATTTTGATTTTGGCGTTTATGTTGGCGCTCATTACTTAATTTTAATGCTTCCGCTAACTTTGAAACCTCGATATTTTGAAAATGACTATGCATGTTTGCAACAAATGTTTTTGGAAAACGTTTAAATAAATCATATAGAGTCGTTCGATATTGCTAGTGTCTGAGATTCTGGTTTGATCACACGCTTCACGGTAATACTCCGCAAGTGGAAATTGAGGGTGTGACAGATTGGTATCAGAGCCTCGCTAGCTATAGAGAATCAGGTTTGCATTTAAAAGTAGACCTAAACTATAGCTGTTACACGACACTAGACTTAGTTGGCACCGAATTGTGATATCTTGTTATGTGTTATACTACAATTGTTCCATGTGAGATATATATGTACATTGTGATATACGCAGCTCGTAACTAACTACACCAACCCAGCAGGCTATGTCATCATCATCATCCGACAGATCTCGACAATCAAGGGCGCCGGGAAGGCACCCATGGTCGAACCCTCACCACCTCGTGGCGTGGAGACACGCTCAGCTGCTAGGAAAAGACTCTCCCTAGGAGGGGAGTCATCCTCCCGTCCGACCACCGCTATACCGGTCGAACCGGCCAACTCTTTAGGAGTAGGGGACGATCTGCTTAGGGATGTGTTAAGGAAACAACAGGAACAGCTGGAGAGAATGCAAGAGACTATCGAAGCATAGGGATGGCTGATACGTTAGCTGACTGGTAAAACTGGAGAGCTCGAGGAAGAGCAATATGAGAATAAGAGAGTTCAAAAAATTTTAGCTAAGGACCTTCATGCTGAGCGGCTGAGGGCTGACTGGCTCGAAGACAGAGTTCTTGAGTCCAGTTGGAGGATTCACGAACTGGAGCAGAACCAAGCACCACCTATTCCAGTACCCGCACCAGCCCCGGCCCCTCCAGCGCCGGTAGAGGACGAAGAGGAGGATCCAGAGGAAGACCCGGAGGAGGATCCGGAGGAAGAAGAGTCGGAACAGGACCCGGCTGTTGAAGCTGAAAACGCTGAAGAGGAAGACGGCAGTGATAGCAACTTGGGAAATGGAGACATAGATGACTAACTCGTCTCGCCAACCTCCGTTTTGTTTCCTTTAGTTTGTTTGTTTCCACTTATGTTTGAACTTGGAAATTTTATAATTAAACTGATATGTTTGGTTGGTATTTTGTGAGACATTACAATTTATTTAATCGAATGTTCCTTTTGCTTGTTTAATTTGTTGGGTTGACATAAATTGTGTGATCATTGAAGTGTGGAATATGATAGCTATATTGGATATATACTTATCGGTGTGTGTTTGTGTTGTCTTGCGAAGATCTAAAATGGCAACCGTTCGTCGCGGAAATCTCAACATGTCAACTGAAGAATTGGCCGCTTTAATCCAAGAACACGTGAATGCTGCTCTGGCAGGTGTTCCTAACCCACCAGTAGGTAGCCATTATTAAATTTTCATGGGAAAATCTAATAGTTGGGCTAGTAGACTTTCTCGCTGACTACCTATCCTCTATCCTCAGGAGGGGGTCTTAACCCTACAAGATGTTCCTTGATGCGAAACCGAGCAAGTTCACGGGAGTTGAAGGACCTATAGGACTGGTCCATTGGGTTGAAAAGTCTGAATCAGTTTTCAAAATGTGCAATTGCCTTAAGCTAATAAGGTCAAGTATGCTGCCTCGACGTTGGAAGATGGGGCATTAACCTGGTGGAAAGCACAAGTCCAAACGCGTGGACTTGTTGCAGCGAACGCAATGGCCTGGACCGAATTCAAGGCTCTAATCAAGGAGGAATACTGTCCACGGGACAGAGTTCAGCAATTGGAACAAGCGTTATGGAACCACAAGATGGTCGGGTCAGAAATTGAAGCGTACACGGCGAGACATCATGATCTGGTGTTCCTTTGTCCTGATTTGGCTAACACCGTCGAAAAACGACTTGAGTTTTATCTTGGGGGTCTGGTCCCTGAGATCCAGGGCATGGTAATGTCTAGCAACCCTACGACGGAGCATCAAGCGATTAGACTGGCACATAAACTCACCGATAAGGCGGTGGAGCAAAGGAAGTTACCACCTAGGGGTGCAACTGAAATTGTCCCTGATAACAAAAGGAAATTTGGAGACTCACCTGCACGACAGTCTTTATCAGCCCAGCCACAACAAGGAAACCAGAAGCGGTCCAACAACTTCAACAACAATCGGGGTCACAACAATCAGTCTGCCAACAACACCCAGAACTCGAGCGGCTATGCGGGTCGAAAGCCGCAATGTAATCGTTGTAATATCCATCACCACGGCCCTTACGCCGGAAATCGCTGCCAACGATGTGGCAAAGTAGGACACGCAGCAAAGGATTATCACGGGGATATTATGTCACGACAGAATCAGAACCAGCACCAGGGTCAGCAGCAGGGTAATAACCGGGGATGCTATCAGTGCGGTAGCACTGCCCATTTCAAGCGAGACTGCCCGCAACTTCGCAACAACAACAATGGTGGGAATAACAACAATAACAATAACAATAACAACAACAACAACAACAACAACAACAACAACAACAATAACAACAATGGCAACAATGGAAATGGTGGCACAGGAGGTGCCAAAAGACATGCATTCACGCTAGGCCGTGGAGAGGCCCGAAATGACTCGAATGTGGTCACCGGTAAGTTTCCCCTTCTCGATCATTTTGCTACTGTACTTTTTGATACGGGTGCGGATAAGAGTTTTATATCTGAGTCTTTTAGAAAGAACCTAAATCTCACACCTAAACCCCTAGAGACCCCTTACGTCATAGAACTAGCCGATGGTAAATCTGTATATGTGACCCATCTAGTGACCGGCTATCAACTTAAACTCGCGGGTCACACCTTTACCATTGATCTGATGACAACTACTCTGGGTAGTTTTGATGTGGTAACCGGAATGGACTGGCTATCCGACGTCCGAGCTGAAGTCCTCTGTTTCGAGAAAGTTATCCGTATTCCGCTCTCTAACAACGAAGTCTTGATGGTGCAAGGCGAGAAGGCCGGCGTTCTCATGAACATCATCTCTTACATGCAAGCTCAAAAGTATCTTCGGAAAAAGAACTATTTTGCTTTGCTCGCACTGGTCACCGAGCAGTCTAAGGACGAGAAGCGGATTGAAGATATCCCCGTCGTCCGTGAACTTTCCTGATGTGTTTCCAGAGGAGTTACCCGGTCTTCCACCACATCGACAACTGGAGTTTGAAATCGAATTGGCGAACCATGCGACTCCTATCGCCAAGGCCCCGTACCGCTTAGCTCCAGCAGAGCTGCAAGAGCTGTCTACCCAACTTCAGGAATTGTTGGAAAAAGGATTTATCCGACCCAGTACTTCGCCATGGGGAGCTCTGGTCCTTTTTGTCAAGAAGAAGGACGGGACCTTCCGCATGTGCATCGACTACAGGGAACTCAATAAGGTTACCGTCAAGAACCGATACCCATTACCTCGCATCGACGATCTTTTCGACCAGCTTCAGGGGTCAAGCTACTACTCCAAGATTGATCTACGGTCCGGTTATCACCAGCTACGCGTCAGGGAGGAGGATATCTCTAAGACGGCATTTCGCACTCGGTATGGCCATTACGAGTTCTTGGTCATGCCCTTCGGTCTCACCAATGCACCCGCGGTGTTCATGGACCTCATGAACCGCGTGTGTAAGCCGTATCTCGACAAGTTTGTCATCGTGTTCATCGATGATATACTCATTTACTCTAAGGGTGAAGAAGAACATGCTGAGCATCTGCGATTATTGCTGGAACTACTTCAACAGGAGAAACTATATGCCAAGTTTTCGAATTGTGATTTCTGGATTCGGGAAGTTCAGTTTCTCGGCATATCGTGAATAAAAAGGGTATACACGTTGATCCCGCCAAGATCGATGCTATCAAGAACTGGGAAGCACCCAGGACACCGACAGAGATCCGCCAATTTTTGGGTTTGGCTGGTTACTACAGACGTTTCATCGAGGGATTTTCCAAGATCGCACACCGCTTACCACTCTCACTCAGAAGGGCACCAATTATGCCTGGGGTGACAAACAGGAATCAGCATTTCAATTACTGAAGCAGAAGCTTTGCAGTGCGCCCATTTTGTCCTTGCCAGAGGGGATGGATGATTTGTGGTATATTGTGACGCTTCCATTCAGGGATTAGGATGTGTGCTCATGCAACGCGATAAGGTTATCGCGTATGCGTCCCGACAGTTGAAGGTCCATGAGAAGAACTACACGACACATGACTTGGAATTGGGAGCAGTTGTGTTTGCACTTAAGATTTGGAGACACTATCTATATGGAACAAGGTGTACAATCTACACGATCACAAGAGCCTCCAGCATATTTTTGACCAAAAGGAGTTGAAATGCGACAGCGTCGCTGGGTCGAACTCCTGAACGATTATGAATGTGCCATTCGATATCACCCAGGTAAAGCTAACGTGGTAGCTGATGCCCTCAGTCGGAAGGAGCACTTGAAACCTCATCGGGTACGAGCACTATAGTCACAATTCATTCTGGGTTACCCGAACAATACGCGACGTGCAGCTAGAAGCAGTTAAGGAAGAGAACATCAAGGCCGAATCTGTGGGAAAGATGGAACGCGATTGGGAAGTGAAACCCAATGGTGCCCGGTATTTCATGAATCGTATATGGGTACCTCTCTACGGAAACCTCAGGAAGCTAGTTATGGACGAAGCTCACAAATCCCGATACTCTGTCCATCCTGGTTCGGATAAGATGTATCAAGACCTTAAAGCCGCGTACTGGTGGCCCAACATGAAAGCGGATATAGCCACCTACGTGAGCAAGTGTTTGACTTGTGCAAAAGTCAAGGTGGAATACCAGAAGCCATCAGGGCTACTTCAACAACCTGAGATTCCAGTGTGGAAATGGGATCAGATCTCGATGGACTTTATCACTAAACTCCCACGAACTCCGGGTGGTTGCGATACCATCTGGTAATCGTGGATCATCTAACTAAGTCTGCACACTTCCTAGCCGACCAAAGAAACAGATAAGATGGATAAGTTGACTCGCATCTACATTAAGGAAGTAGTTTCTCGGCACAGGGTGCCAACGTCCATCACAGAGATGCTCGTTTCACGTCCAACTTTTGGCGGTCACTTCAGAAAGTGTTGGGTACACGCTTAGATATGAGCACAGCTTACCACCCTCAGACGGATGGTCAAAGTGAAAGGACCATTCAGACCTTGGAGGACATGCTTAGGGCATGCGTGGTAGACTTCGGGAACAGTTGGGAAATCCACCTGCCTTTAATGGAATTCTCGTATCACAACAGTTACCATACGAGTATTCAGGCAGCATCGTTTGAAGCATTGTACGGTCGTAAATGTAGATCATCGATCTGTTGGGAAGAAGTCAGTGGCAGTCAACTCACAGGTCCTGAGTTGCTACTTGAGGCTACTGAAAGATTGTGCAAATCAGAAACCGCATGGCAGCGGCACTGGATCGACAGAAAAGTTACGCTGATCAACGACGCAAACCGCTCGATTTCAAGTAGGTGACCGCGTCCTACTAAAAGTGTCACCTGGAAGGGTGTAATTCGTTTTGGAAAGCGAGGCAAACTAAATCCGTGGTACGTAGGCCCATTTGTGATCTCGAAGCGTATCGGGCCCGTAGCTTATCAGTTAGACCTTCCTGCAGAACTCAGTGGAGTTCACAACGTTTTTCACGTGTCCAATATGAAGAAGTGCCTATCAGATGAGACCCTAGTCATTCCATTGGATGAGATTCAAGTGGATGAGCAACTGCATTTTGTGGAACAACCCATCGAGATCATGGACCGTGAGATCAAGACTCGAAGGCACAGCAAGATACCGATCGTCAAGGTTCGTTGGAACTCTAAGCATGGACCGGAGTTCACGTGGGAAAGAGAGGACCAAATGAAAAGCAAATATCCACACCTTTTTGCAGCTGAGCAGCAATCTGACGTTACCGCCAACTGAATTTCGGGACGAAATTCTTTGAACATGGGGATGATATGGTAGCCTGGGATTTACTTGTACCATTCTAACAAACTGAACTTTTGTGCGTTGCATTCTAAAACCGCGTTTACTTAATTTTCGGGACGAAAATTCTTTCAACATGGGGATAATGTGACATCCCGTCTTTTCAGGTATCTTAAACGCGCTACTTTATGGTTATTCACTCCTACGCTGATTTAATTCGGAGAATTAAATTACACGCTCGCAATAACTACGCTAACTTTGTGAATCTATAGGGTGAATTACGTGCTATGTGTTATTAGACAGGTTGTATCTGAATGTGCTATGTGTTATTAGACATTTGTGAATCTATTGCGTCTCACTCCAAATACGTGATTTAATATTTTATAAACTCCGTGTCGCGAATAATATTTTAGTAACTTCTATTTATAAACCGAACCAAGCCTGTGAAACATTTCGACTTCGCGACCAAGCAAACCCAACCCGCCACCCACACCCCCTTGCGACCCACACCTCCTTGCGGCCCAAGGAAATAACCCAAACTTGCGGCCCAAGGCACTAACCCAAACCACCCCCCCTATCGCGACCCCCCCTCTTATATTATGTATACATGCATGTTGTGATAAAAAAACACAAAACCATAATACCCTAGTGAGGTCGACGGCAGCTCCCCCCCTCTCTCGGTCGCGCAAACTACACTCCCGGATCGATTCCAAGCTTGTCCCGGTTCGCTAATCATCATCATTTCAAGGTTAGGGTTTAATTGTATTGCGATTCACACTAGGTTTTGTGTAATCTTGATCATGATTATGCGCTTGTATGATTATTACTATGAAAAAGTGTTGCGGTGTATGATTAGTTCGGATGAATATGCGAATCTTTGCGGTTGTGATGATATGTTGAATACTAAAATCGTAGCCTGCGTTTTATCGATAAAGATCATGATATATATTTAGGGTTTGCATGAATATTGATATATATGATGATATTTGACAAGTAACCTGCTGTTAATCAATACAACTAAGCGTCATGACCGTTTAAACATGTTCTAATGCGATAAAGTCGAAAACAGTAAGCTGATTGACATTTACAGCCAATACTAACCTGATCATTATTTATAGAAAAGTGGATTTTCTGAAGCCTAAAATGTGTATTTTTGAAAATCGCTTCAAATGGCGTTAGACTCATATTTTTCTGAGGTCGTTTGCTATTTTTAAATAGTCATTAGTGCAGCAGCTGAAGCTGCGTAAATTCTGCTGAATTTTGCAGGTTGTTTATCAAGTCGGATCTCCTAGTCTGTAAGGGTTAGGTCACGAAATTTGTACAGTAACTGGAGACGGGAATTTCCGAAAATCTCCCAATGGAATTTTATTAATTGGATGAATGATGATTTTTAAATAATTTTCTCGTAGACTGCAGTCAGAAAGCAACGAATCTGACTGCAGCCTAGTATATAAATGTTTATAAATAATTGATAAAGATTTAGGATTTGAAAATTTTACCCAAAATTCTACAGTCTAATTGACACCTCCTGTAAAAACATTGGAATTTTTGGAATGTTGGAACTATTTTATAAAAATCCTTGAAAACAGCCCAGTTATGAGCGTACAAGCTGAAACATGATAACTTGCTTTTGTGTGTACCTAAGTGTTGTATGAGTTAATCTGTGTTTATGACAAGTTGGTTTGATCATTATTTTGTATGGTGATACTTTTCATGCATAATTATGGTTTCGAATTGGTTATTACGTGTGCCGTACTGTGTGTTAGTTATGCGTAGGGTTTTGTGTCAGTGTGTTCACACACTAACTTTAAATCGGTTGACATGTTAGGACGCGATTAGCGGTTCCATCATTTGCGTTTATTCTAACCAAGCAATTTAAGGTGAGTTCACGGCCCCTATTTTATCCGGTTTTAAACAACAGGGGGAGAAACATGTACACGCTCTACAACTCTATCTTTTACGTTATGCGAAATTAACGCCGTTAACTATTCGGTAACTAAGTTAATGTTAATGTATGTTATCGTCACTAAGTAGCTTTATCACGGAAGTCCCCAACCAACTCTCGGATCGTTAGTATTGGGTTAAATAGCAGGGAAATTATAGTAGTACTACTGGGCCCGACAAGCCCCACCCGAGCTAGTCGCGCTAGCCGACCGGGAATGGTCAACGGGTGATTAATTTGGCCTAACTTTCGCCATGGTCAGTGATAGACCTGGAAACACAGAGGCAACAACAGTCAGCTTCGATCGCGAACTCTTATGTGACGTAACTTTAGGCTCGCTACCTACATGTTAACATTGAACTTATTTATGAACCAACATTATTATTCCAGGTTAGGAATAATGGAATATGTCGTTATGCCGGGTTAGGGATAACGGAGAAAAACAATCTTTTAAACCGAACTTGTGAACTTATAAAAACCTGTGAACTCACTCTTCTTTAATGTTGACACTTGTTTCTTTACATGTTTCTCAGGACGCTAGGAGCGCTAGGTGCACTCACTTGCATTTGATCAAGACATTTTTATCAAGTCTTATTTACGAATAATGTTTGGGATTTTGATTTTGACGTTTATGTTGGAGCCCGTTACTTAATTTTAATGCTTCCGCTAAACTTTGAAACGTCGATATTTTGAAAATGACTATGCATGTTTGCAACAAATGTTTTTGGAAAACGTTTAAATAAATCATATAGAGTCGTTCGATATTGCTAGTGTCTGAGATTCTGGTTTGATCACACGCCTCGCGGTAATACTCCGCAAGTGGAAATTGAGGGTGTGACACCTTTCACTCATTTTGCCACACTTAATTTGGTGTTACCACATGTTAGGACACTAATCAACACTTGGTAACACTTGTCATTACCTCCTTGATCCTAAAAAACTATAAATACCCTTTAATTCATCCATTTTTTTTACGCCACTTCAGAACACTTAAAAGCAAATTGTGAAGTTCTTCTTTCTATCATTCTTGGAGCTTGTTTCCAGCCTTTGGAAGCCTCCTATGTAGAGTTCTGAAAGTGTTCTTAAACAAAAGTAAGTACTCTTCCTAGTTCTTTCATTATTCTAGCTATTTTGAGCTAAAAGTCAAACAGTTTGGCTTCCTGTTTGACTTTCGGTTCTGACTATTTTGGTCAAGTCAAAGTTCAAATTGAAATTTGCAACGTGATCGTAATCACGAAGGTATTAATCCCTTGCGATTGCACCTTCTGATTACCACGTTTAGTAGGCAAGATGACAAGTCAAAGTTTTACGAGTTAAAAGTAAAAAAAATGTATAAAAATGCATTTTGCGACGAAAACGTTTTTTGGGTATTAAAACTTAAGATTTTGACACCAAATCAGTTTTATAATATTGTTAGACATGTTCAAACATGTCTAACTCGTCATTTCTAGTTTAGTGCTTATTTCTTAGTCGTAAGTCGAGCGGTTTTACTACCGCTTTGACTTACGAATCTGACCCGTTTGGTTAATCCAAGGATTCGACCAAGCACATTTTTATGACCATAGTAATTTAGGGAATAACCCTCTGAGGTTATACCTTATGATCATATAGTTTGGTTAGTTATATGATTAGTCGATTTTATGTACTTTTAAAATGCCGAAAACACCCTTTTGGCGCACAAAATGGTTTTAAACATGTAAGACCATAGTTTTGACATCTAAACTGATATTATAACATAATCAAACTTGTTTGACATATAAGACTCATCATAGGACTTATTTAACCATCCAAACTCATAGTTACGCTTGCGACCCGTTAAAGTGGCGTAAACCATTTTAACGAGTCGTAACGGGTCAAAGCACTTAGAAACTCTTCCAAATCAGAATGTAAGGTATTATAAACCATATCATAAGAGTCCCAACACTCATTTGGTTTATAAGACCTCATTCTATCCAATCCTCCGATTAAAGTCTCGACACACTAACATAGTATTCCGATACATTAGGACACACTTGAAGTCTTCAATCCTTAAGCTTTGTTTGATCATTTGAACAAGACATTTATGCAATCCCAAGTGAGTACATAGCCCCCTCTTTTACGTTTTCAAATCTTTTGGGGTGATTCATATGTGTCTATCACTACTTTCTTGTTTTCATGACATTATACATGTTTTGCTTATCTAGTACATACCTAGTACATGATTTCAATGACATTTTTACTTCATATGTTGACTTAGCGTACCTAGTACATGATTTCAAAGACATTTTTGCTTAGTATATTGACTTAGTATGCCAAGTACATGATTTCAAAACATTTTCAGGACATGCTTATATTGTTTAAGACATAGCGGTGCGTTGAATATATAATGATACATTCATTAACATTGATCAAGCTCACCGGTAGTATGTAATGGTACCATAGGATTGACAATCCCGTTCCCTCTTCCTAGGTTTATTTGGAAGTGACTTTAGGGAATGACAGAATCCGATGAACATTTGATAAACCTTTGTCTTTATTAGGGTTTATCCGACACAAAACAAAGCTTGAATTTATTCCCAAACAATCCATATATATGTGTCTACACAATAAAAGCAATTGATTTATAAGACAAGATTTTTGTTTAAACAAGACCTTCGTTTATTCAAAACACCTGTTTTATACAGACATTTTGACAAGACAAGACATTTTGGTTATTTTATACAAAACATTTATTTTATGGTTTAAACAAGACTTTTGTTTGCCAGTACAAGACATTTTATTATAAAGACATTTGGTTTATACATGGCATTGGTTTATACGTGACATTGGTTTAAACAAGGCATCTCAATTTTGGCTAATGGTAAGTGATTTAAATGACGAGACATGTGTAATATGATAAAAGTATGGTGGATACGCCGCTGGTACTTCCTATATATAAGTGCTTTCATTATATTACATAACGTAGCGTTATCTAAACTACTTCAAACAAAATACAAGACATGACATATTTTATACAAGGAACGAGTTATTTTGGTTATTAAGTTAACCATGCATCATTTCTTTTAAATCATTTCATTTTCATATGATTTCATAAAAGGAACATTTTTGTAAAGGATCATAGCTACTTTTGTAATAGTTGAACATTTCTTTTACCTTTCAAATCCATGAATCTTCATCACAAAACCTATGTTACTCACAGACATTTTTATGCTGACGTTTTATTTTCACATATGTTTCGGGAGCTAATGTTTGACTTTGAGCATGCTTCACATAAGGCGAACTTGGTCCTTAGTGACTTTAAAATTTGCAAGACAATTGTTATGTTTTTTATTTCATTCTCCCAAGACAATGTAAACTATTAAATTCAATAATACAAAACTTTATGTATCATGTGTTGTGAAACAATAGTTCTGTGACATGACTCCCCGATGTTTCCACCGCGGTTGTTGTTTTACGCGGTCGGGGTGTTACAAAAATCAACCAGCTCAGTGGCTAAACCTAAAGGTGAATGATCTGATAAGTACCGCGGTAAAGTCGTCAAACACACATCTGACCATCTATTGATGAAACTATTACATTCTAAAAATAATTAATTTTGCTCAACTTGACCTTTTTTCCTTTGCCTTTACAAAAAGTGAAACTTTTCCCTTACATAGCAAATTCGGATAAACTTAAGGCATAATGAAATCATTAAAATCTTTAGCAGTAGTAGGGTCGAAATTAAAATTCCCCCTTTGTTGGGAGTTATGAACCGCATTAAAATCCCCAAATCACCCAACACCCCTCATTCAGCCCCATAATATTCAGAATTTCACCCCGCAAAGCTCGTTTAAACCGCCCTATCCTCACCTTTAATCTTCCCTGAAACCAAAAGAAAATACATATTCTTCACAACTCTAGTGTTTAGAAACACATTTGGGTCCCATAAACTTAAAATACCCCCGATCTACCCTGAGCTTCTACAACATCAAACTGATAATTCGATTTCCCCCAAAAGCTAGCAAATTTATACCGGAAAAATCTATGAATTGAATTTTTTGCAACCCAACATAGTTTATTTTATAAATCCTCTTAATATCTCGGGCCCATCTTGGCTTTGCTGGAACCCCTAACCCTCTAATGTTAAGACTAAGGTAATTCATTGATAATCGAAAAAGACGCCTCACCTTGAACAACTTCGCGCACTTGAGAATCCGACCGAATTTGGATAACTTTGTTGCTATAAAAACCAGATTGAGATAACTTTTATTTAATAAAAAATGGTTTTATTAAGCCAATTTATATACAACAAGCACATATACTTAATACAACATTATAATACCATTAGTTATTTTTTGTTATGCACTTCATACTTTTATTCTATCTAGCAACATGCTGTGTGCGTTGCTGCGTGCTATATCGTGGAAAAAGTTTAAGGGGCTCTTTGGCAACTTCTGAATGGTTAAGTGCTGAATGGTTAAGTGCTGAACAAGTAAGAGGTCTTAACCATTAAGTGCTGAATAGTAAAAGGTCTGGACCATTAAGAGCCAGTATAATGCTTAATCGTTCAGAGGCAAATGTCTGACCAATTCAGATAAGAGATCTTAACCATTCAGACTAAGTATAATGCTTAACCACTCAGAGGCAAATGTTTGAACCATTTAGACATCTGCTCGGGAAATAAACAGTCTGAACCATTAAGTGCTGAACCAGTAAGAGGTCTGAACCATTAAGAGCCCCATTAAGAGGTAAACCAATAGCCCCTAAGTTTGAAACACTGCAAAGATGTGAGCTGTGACAGCGACACTGACGTGGTCAAGTAGGTAAAGAGAAGCATTTGAAGTTACAAAGGATTGCTTTAGAATCAAAACAACATGTCGCAACTATACATTCAAAAACATCAGGGCGTTGTAATAACGAGCCCTAAGAAACACAAAAGTGTATTTTTAAAAAGGTAAACATCGGTTTTGAATTAAAATTATGTCAAAAAGCAGATCGGCTCATTTTTGTGGCAACATTAACCGGCTTATTATTAATGAATATATACCAAAACATAGATAAAAATAAACACATCACAAAGATATATTAAGAATTTATAAAACGATATGCAAAACAAAATTTATATGGAAACGTAAAGTAAAAAATATCATGTTGTAAGGCTATGTTCGAAGGCGTTGGATCAATAAACTAACTTATAAATAAACCTAATAAAAGTACAAAAGTTAAAATACATAAATTGTTAAACAAAGATTGTTTTCATAAAAAAATGATTTTGTAAAATAAAAACTAAATCATATAATACAACATGGAAAATATCAATTTTATTAGCATGGTCCACAAAGGTTGAGTGTGTAAAAAACAGTGAGATATTTTAGATGATTAGGTAACCATGACAATAAAGAAGATAGACACGTTTTTAAACAAAGTAAATTAAGAATACTATTAATTGTCCCACGCAAAATAATATGTACTTAATTAATTAATTGTGGATTAAACTATCTACAACCATATCATATAAGGAAAAAGATAGTTTTAGGCCCCGTACATTTATGGCCCTCAAACATTTTAGGGTTTGGTTAATCGTATAATTAATTGGCCTAAAGTACAAAAAAACACGTTCACATGTTCGTTTTTCATCGTGTGTTTTCAATTGATGATGTTACATTGGAAGAAATCTAGTAGGAGGACCAGAAACACACTTTAAATTATGTTAATGTATTGTACTTTGTTTCCTTGTTACAAAATGTTGCACTCTGCTTCGAAACATTATATTTCCAAGTTAGAAATGAAATGAAATTTTGATTATTAAATACTTGTCACAAATAGTCTTTATGAAGTCTCTTATAATCTCGTTTTCATCTCACTTTGATGTTTCCACCGTCGGTTGGGGTGTGACACATCGGTCGCACAATAAACCCCCACGACCCCCCAACTTCATCTATTTAACGAAATACCACCAAACCCTAAAGCACCATGGTTATATGAAAATGTTGGTATCCAACTATATTTCGAGCCTCTAGGACAACGCTAACACTGGACGACGCTTCCATTGTTGTTCACTAGGGGTAGTTTTCTGTAGGTCCACTTGGAGGATCAAGATAACCTACTTCCTTGTTGTTTAACACACACACGAGTGTGAATCCAAGTGTATGTGCAAACCAAAGCAAAGTATTGTAAACACAAAGTAGCACAAGTTTCACTATCTTTGATTAAGTGAAGAGAGCTAGTACAAACACATACACACAATGTTCATACAGACTCAAGGTATTCTCTCTGTGCTCTCTTGCTTGAACTGTGAAGTGCAGGTCTATATATATAGGCCCAACACCCAGCAACATCATGAAGAATGTTACTGTTCACACGAAGAACTACAAAGCCCACGAAGAACAGATTCTTCATGAACTATTCTCACGAACAACCAGCTGCTGTGAAGAACTGTTCTTCGTGAAAGGTTACTTCTACGAACAATCTGATGGCTAGTACGAACAAGTAACTCGCTCGTAAGAACAAGCAAATGTTCTTCTTGAATGGTCATTCGTAAGACCAAGTAAATGACTCGCACGAACAAGCAATGGCTCGTACTAGCAAGGAAAGGCTCGTACGAGCAAGCAACTTGCTCATACGAAGCACAGTTCACTCGCACGAAGAAGTGGTTCTTTGGAGAACCTTGCTAACAGACATACAACACATACAACAAGATCAAAAACACAAAACTTAATAGTATGCACACATGCAACTGTTTTACAACACAGACAAACTAAACGTCATACTAAATCAAGATCGGAGGATATCTTGATTTGGTCGACACGGCCAAAACTTTACAAACGCAACAAACAAAGACCGTACAATTACTGACATAGCTAAGAACAAGCGACAGACACAAAAGTGTATCAACAAACTCCCCCTTGACTGTTTCTTGGTCTTCGGTCTTCATTTCTAATGGCCTGCCGCACCCACATTCACTGAGCACTTTCAACCAACGTTGACTGAAGAACAATATCCTCAACACTCTCCAAAACATCAAACCTTTCATGTTTCCTCTTGGGTACCACCCGAGGCAACTAGATTGGCCACGATCTGCTGTGCACTAGACTCTACCACTGGAGTTGCAGCAGAACCCTTTGGTTGCGCGATTGAAGCTAGAGCATCAGGATTACCAGGGTCTTCATTATCGTGATCACGCTTTTGCTGGATCTCCTGTGTTTTGTATCTTTCATTCCACAGAATGTTCACCCGCTTTCTGCTCATTTCAAATCCGTCTTTAATACTATTAAGCCTTTAACCAGTGTAGTATTACAAGAATGATACCATTCTCTCATGTTGTTATGTTTAGCAGCTAGTTTTTCGGTAGATCATTGTACAACCGCACTACTTCTTTCAGCCTATTCATTTCAATCCCACGAGCGTTATCAGCTGCTCGCATCTGTTGTAACTGAGCTGCCCTTTCAGCATCCACAGCCCTCAACCGCTCATTCTCCTCTCTAAACTGCATAATCTCGGTAGCCTGTTTTTCAACAATTTCCTTTAAAGAATTTATCTCCAACTGTTGCTTAATAACTGTATTCCGATTTGAAGACATAAATTCCGAGTGCCTGTTAATCTGAGTTGCCGCAGCTTGCAGCTGAGAGAACAGAAAATCCACTTTCTCATCCTATTCCATTTCAGAGAATAAACGACTGCGTCGTTCTATACTTTGTTGATGAGTTGCGGACCGGGATTGTTGAGCTGAAGAAGTAGTGGGTTGTGGTTGAACTGGAGTAGTCGCAACTGAAGGTGTTTCAGCTGCTGTGGTAGCTGTAGGTTGTGGTTCAGAGGTTGTAGTGGGGTTCGACATTAAAGCTTCAGCCTCCTCCGCTGTGAAGGCAAACTGAGCTTCTGCACTTGGTTCTAGTACGGTTTCTTGTTGTGTGGTTGTAGGTTGTGTGATTTCAGGTTGACCTGATGAGGTTCCCATGGACTTTTTGCTCTTTTTCTTTCTACGAACCGCAATTTCTTTTTGCGAGCTCGTTCAGTCTCAGCATCGGATGGAACATAATCAACATCTGGATCTGTAGGAATCCGTCTAATCTGCCTAACCCCACGCTCATCAACATAGCGTTCATACCAAGGTTCTAGCGGATTGTCATCAGAATCCGATTCTTCATCCGGTTGTTTACCCTTATCACCAACTGTAGTACCTCCACCACTCGCACCACCATCACCACCATCACCGTCATTATCACTTTCATCATCACTGTCATCATCATCACCTTTATCCTTTCCCTTTTGACGACCAAACTTATCTTCGATCATCTTCTTCAAAGTTGGTTCTTCATTATCTAATTGACTATCATCATGGCGCCACTTATCATTTTCTAGTTCAACATATTAATCATTAGCCAAAAAACCAAACAACTTACAAGGAGGTGTGATTTCCTTGTAACGTTTTGCTGCCACACCTCTAAATATCTTCAACGAATGTTCCATCATACCATCAACTTTTAGAACATTGTTGTCGTTCTTTGGAAGATTCGGATGTTGTACATTCAAGATCATCTGGAGAAAACGAGGATACATCCAAAACTTGTTTCCACCAAATCTGGTTCTTTTCAGGTTTTCCTTCATGTTCTTAAAAATATACTTTGAAACACTGAATGGTTTATTCAATGTCAAAGCTACCATCATCTCAACTAAGTTGTTATTCGCCATGTCATAACCACTTCGTTTGTTGCTTAAACACTGAATTAAAACATGTAGAAAGAACTTGTATCGAAGCGGCAACCATGCTTTGTTTAATTGTCCTCCAAGAATATCTTCGACACATATCACTCTAAGCAAATATCCACGTTGACGCTTCAACGGAACTGAGTATGGAGCTTCAGGATCATTGCCAAGTTGTAATGCTGAGTTGATTACTTCAACGGAAATATCTACGTCTAAGCTTGTTACTCTTCCACGGATAAATTCCTTTCCATTCATTACAACATTGCCTGAATCCCAAAGTTCCTTGATAAACGTCATACTGTAGTTTTATGCGTGATTGCATAATGTATTCTTGAGTCGCGCAAAACCTTCATTATAACGTTGTACTCAGCAAATTTATCTTCCGAATCTAAGTAGGCAACCATGTTGTGTCTCGGCTCTGACATAATTTCCACTTCTGACTTGTCAGTTTTCTTCGTCGGGCTTTCTTTTCTGTTGATTTAGTGCCATCCTGTACACAAAAGATAACCAGAATAAGAAGAAACATAAATACACTAGGGAGCATACTCAAAAGTGTTCACTGTGAACTTTTTGTAAGTATGCAGCCCCTTCACGAAAATCTACCGACTCATATGAATAACAATTAACTCGTACGAAGAAGAGTCGACTTGTTCGCACAAAGAACTTAAAGTGTACATTATTCACGAAGAACTTGTTTTTGTCAACACAGGTTCTTCGCTTGTTGGAAATCAACAAAGAACAGTTCTTCATCTTGCCTAGGTTCTTCGCCCAAAGTTTGTTGTTCGTGTCAGACAGTGACAATCAGTCAGTTAATATTCAATCTGTTCATCTTCAAGATATACCAACATTGTCAAACATACCTTAAAGATATCACAAACAACTCAACTAGAAGGAGTGAAGGGTTGGACAGATGATGTTTCTTCTCAATGAGGAAGAAGATGAATAGTGAGAGGATGAAGTGAAAAAGGTGAAAGTGAAGTTGCACTGAAGAACTACTTCACCTTTTATACCACATACCTTTCCTCGCACGAAGAACCCTAGTCCGCACGAAGAACTGCCAGCCGCACGAAGAACTGTCTTGTACAAAGAACCATTGACTCATTCGCATGAAGAACAACCATTCGCACGAGGGATCATTGACACATTCGCACGAAGAGCTATCATTCGCACGAGGAACCTCTGACTCATTCGCACGAAGAACTATCATTTGCACGAGGAGCCTCTGATTCATAGAGCAACAACTGATTCGTACGAATCCAGGTTCTTCTTGACTGAAACATCAGTTCTTCATGAACCTTAGGTTTTTCCTTGACCCGTCTAGATCTTCGCACATATCCACACAGATCACAAGTTAGAAAATTTTTCACATTGAGTTTACCCCGTTGGAAAAAGGTACTTTATGAAGTTATGATAGCAAAATAATTGACTTTTTGGGCGTATCATGGTAGAAAACATTCGAGCTTCAACTTTGGCTAATAAAAAATAATTTAAAATCAGAGTAAACTAAAACGAATACTAACAGATAAGAACAAACTGTATATTAACTAGCAATCTTTTTCTGAGTTTCAAGATAAGAGAATCATACCAGCTTTTAATCTTGTCAAAAACGGTTTTTTGTTTAAAACATAAAATTAAATAAATATTCTACCACAATTATCGGTATTGTTGTCCTCATAAGCTCCGCTTATCAGATATAATCATGATTAGGAGATATGATTAATGTATGAATTATACTTACTAGTCGGTGTTCAACCGCTTCACGACACATTCTGTTGGTGCATATTTGTGACAACAGCTTAGATTTGGTCTTTGAATATCTTGTAATTAGTAAAATGATAAACGGTTAGCGGGTTTAGTTTTGTATTAGTGAATTAGAAGTAATTGGGCCTGAACTAGACACGGAATAGTGCATGGTAGGCAAATTGGGCCTTAAACCCATTAGCAGTCCATGTAGGAAACCCTAGCCCATGAGCATAACTAATCTCTATATAAAGGGAGGTTGTGATTAGGGTTAAGGTTGCTGGTTCTATTGTTCAGTTGCTGAAAGAGTTGCTTCAGAGAGATTGAGAGAAGAGTCTTGAGTTGATTGTAAAATAATTGTGTTTGATAATCAATAGAAGACAGTTTGAAGGAATTCTTTGTGTTAGTGTTCGTGTTTTCTGTGAAATCTGATCTAGGGGATTACACACTCTAGATTAGATAGACGATTCTGTCAAGATCCATAAGGACTAGGGGACCTATAATTGGTATCAGAGCATTCGACTCCTGATTATTGCTCGGTTCAGAATCGTAACAGCATTCGGCGTTTTTGGAGGCTGTTTCTTGAAGTTTTTGACGGCTGTTTTAGGGTTTTGCAGGTATTTCGGATATTCTGCAGGCATTTCGGATTAACAACAAGCAATTCGGATTGAAGAAAGGCATTCTGGATAAAAAAGCAAAGTATTTCGGATTGAAGACTTGAATTTCGGACCAGAATCTGCAATTCAGATATGGAAATCAGTGCAATTCGGATCGGAAAAGCCATTTCGGATTGAAATTTCGAATTAGAATTGTATTCCGGATTCCATCTCGGATTGGGAACTATTCCGGATTCCATCTCAGATAAGAACTATTCCGGATTCTATCTCGGATCAGAGTAGTCTATTCCGGATTTCCATTTCGGATCAGAACAGTGCATTCCGGATTTTCATCTCGGATCACTATTCCGGATCATCATTTCGGATTGTCAACTCGGATTACTGTTCCGGATTTTCATTTTGGATTTTCACTAAGAGTTACCATTTCGGATTTTACACTGTTCCGGGTTACACATAAAAAGGTGGAAACTTAACTAGCTGACGTAACTAGAGTTAAACGTATTCGGACATAGAAATTGATCCATAGACAATTTTGACGAACCGATTGGACAGATAGACTTGTGTGATTTTAAGGACGAAAAAAAGGCACGAAAAATCCAAAAATCACTATCGGACAATATACATCATTAGAATCGTATCGACGAGACGAGTCTAACAGTATAATTTGGTAACCTATCATTTCGGACAAGTTTTAACGTTTTTAACGAGCCGGTTCGGTAAAAATGTCAAATATGTCTAACCTAAATGAGCTGTTGAGGATGGAGCACGAGGCTGGTACCATAAACAAACCTCCAAAGATGCTGAAGGTAGAGAACTATCTAACATGGAAGGATAGGTTTCAATCCTTTATTGAATATCAGGACACACGGATGTGGATCTGTATTCAAGATGGGTACGCTAACCCAACGCATGATTTTGAAGGAAGACAGCGTGTTACTGCTTATGTCAACATGTCGGAAGCTGAAAAGACGATGTATGAATCTGAAAAGAAGGCCTTAGCTGCTATCAAGATGTCGTTACCTGATGGCATCAAACATACATTCAAGTGTTATATAACATCAAAGGAGATGTGGGATGCACTAGAAAATAGGTATGAGGGCAATACAGATGTGAAGAAGAATAAGGTTGATCTTCTGAAGAAACAGTTTGCTGTGTTCAAAGGAATGAGAAATGAATCTCTTGAAGATATTATCACTCGATATTATCATCTGATGTTAGAAATAGATAATTATGACATAGAGGGATACACAGATGTGGATATAAACAACAAGTTGCTGGATGCTTTACCTGCAAAGTGGGATATTTACACGTTAATGATAAAGGGTGAAGCTGATTATGAAAAGAAAGACTTCTAAGAGGTTGTTAAGAAGTTGAGAGCTTATGAGCTCAATATGAAGAAGAAGGAAACGGGTTATGATCAGGTTCAAGATCCAGGGATATATAAAGGTCTTACACCTTCATCTTCCAACAATGCTTCTAGTGACACTGCAACTGCGTTTCTCTCAAGTGAGAATGAACATGTTGTGACTAATTCTGATGGAGAAGTATGTTTTGTTGCTGCTTCAGGAGGCTCATCAGGGGCTAAGAGACAACAATCAAGTAACATCAGTTCTAAGTCTATGCATCTGAGTGTCAAAAGTGCTGAAGAACACCTGACATTGCTTGCTTCTTTTGTTGCTTCCTACGAGAACTATATTCAGGGAAAAATATCTGATCCTGCTACGTTTGATGAAGGTTATGATCAGATCGACCCTGATGACTTAGAGGAGATGGATTTGCAATGGCAGATGGCCATGATCTCTAGAAGGGTGAAAAGGTTCATGAACAGAACAAGCAGGAAGTTCGTTGGAAAGAGTATGGGCTTTGACAAGTCGAAAGTGAAGTGCTACAACTATCACAACTACAGATATTTCGCTAGAGAGTGTCAAAGAGCAAAGTCTGAATCTCTTTCTAGTTCATCCTTTCAAGATTCTCCTGGTCATGGTTCAAACAACAGGAATGCGTCAAACAACATTAGAATAAAGGCCCTGATTTCTACTGCTAGAGAGGGTTCTTATGATTGGAGTGTTCACCTGGAGAATGACAACAATGTATCACATGCGTTTATGGCTGAGATAGCTACAGGTGCTGATGAAGAAGTGAAAGATGATGCTGAGGGAAAGCAAGAGAAGGTAGTTGAGAAGGCTGATGGAGAACAGACTGCTATGCTTTCATGGCTGATCTAAGAAAATCAACAGGTGAGGTATGTTCTAATTCTGGTAGTTCAGTTTGTTTAAAATGTTGTGAACTGCAAAGTGAGGTTGACAGGTTAACCAATCAAAACCAAAGTCTGGCTAACGAGCTCTCAAATCTAAAAGAATCAAACTTTTTCGTAAAACGAAATGAGTCATTATACTTGAAGAAAATTAAAGGTTATGAAGAAGAAATTAATATTCTAACCTGTAAGCTTAATGAAAAACTTCAAGTTATTGACTTAGCTCATGATATGATGAGTGAGAAAACAAAAGAGGTTTCTAAAAAGTGCAAAGAGTTGTCTGAAGCACAACTTAAAATTTGTGAGCTTGAAAAGAAATTAAATCAATTCAGAGATTCATCTTTTGTCATGAAACACATGATGAATGGCCTGAAGAAGAGTAATGACAAGACTTGTGTGGGCTTCAAAGGTTTTAATGAAGTTCCACCACCACTTGGTCATGACTATTCTTTCTTGCCAGATGAAGAAGAGCTTATAGACTTTGTGTCAACTACACCTGGTAGTTCCACATCAGAGGATGTTGATGTGTCTGAGAATGGCAAGACGGATAATAACAGGGAACCAGTTTTGAAAACAAAAATTACACACCCTAAGAATCAAAAACAAATTTTTGTTAAAAAGGTTGATTTTGTCAAAAGGAGTGACATGAATAAAGAGGTCCCTGTTATTACTAAAGAGTCTAATGTGCAGTTTGCTAAAAATAAAAATAAAGAAAAATCAGAAATTAAGCAAGCTAAACAAGATCCTTCTAAGGCATCGTCATCATCATCATCATCACGCCTGATGAATCTAAGCAAGAGGCTTCTGTAAAGAAGTCTTCGGCTAGAAAAATTATGCTTCAAATGTCATGAAAAGGGACATGTAGCTAGCTGCTGTCCTTACAAAAAGAGTGAAGCACAGGTAAGTGAGAAACAAAGAGAAAAATCAACAGCAAAAAGTGTGTGATGGTGAGAAGAAGGTTAACTCACCAAAGATATCTGCTACCAAGCAACAGGGTGTTGCTGTAGGTGTAGATAAGGTTGAAAAAGGAACTAACCAAGTTCCTCGCTTTCAAAGAAATCAACAAAGATTTCAGCCTGCATCTACATCAGGCAGATATGATAGACCAAGAAGTAGTTCACCAAGATTGAATAACTTTCATGGTAAATCAAATAATTTCAAAAGTCAAGGTCAATATCAAAATCGATACCAGAATATTTGTAATCGAAATTTTATAACGATGGCTTTAGAAATTATCATCATCAAAATTAAAGGCACCAAAATCAAAATTTCCATAGGTCGCAAAGTCCAAACATGGTTAGAAAACCTAATGACCACAGATCTAGCGGAGTTCAAAAACCATTTCCATCAACAGGTCTAGATCCAAGACTCCTATTAGGAGTGATGGATACTGGATGGATGTTCCTATGATTGATGAATCTGGAAGACCAAGACCATTAAGGCTTGGGTCCCCCAATCTAACTAATTTTGTTGGATGGTGCAGGAGCTACTAAGGAGGATTATCAACTTGTGGTATGTTGATAGTGGCTGCTCCAGGCACATGACCGGGGATGCGAGGTTGTTGACAGAGTTTGAGAATATAAATGGTGGTTTTGTGAGTTTTGCAGGTGCTAAAGGAGGGCACATTACAGGTCGAGGAAAAGTGAGCAACGGGAAGATCACATTGGACAAAGTGAACTATGTTGAGCAGCTGAAGCACAATCTGATGAGCGTGTCTCAAGTCTGCGACAAGGGTCACTCGGTCCACTTTACAAAGTCTGAAGCTTTGGTGTTGAAACCTGGTTTGGTGATACCGGATGACTGGATAGTGATGAGAGCGCCAAGGAGAAATGACACTTATGTCATGGACATGGGTGCCATAGATTCATCGACTGTGGTGGCTTGTTTACTATCAAAAGCATCTGAGGCTGAGTCATTGTTGTGGCACAGACGCATGGCCACATCCACTATCGAAAAAATGAACTATATTATTAAAAATGGTTTAGTGGAAGGGGGGCCAGTGCAGAGGTTTCACGTGGAAGATAAATGTCTTCCATCTCAAAGAGGAAAACAACATAAGAAACCCCACAAGTCTAAAACAGTAAATTCCATAGATGCCCCTTATGAATTACTTCATATGGATCTATTCAGTCCAGTGAACGTAAGGAGCATAGGTTGAAAGTACTACTGTTTAGTTGTCACCGATGATTACTCACGTTATTCATGGGGTTTCTTTTTAGGTACAAAAGATGAGACAGCGGAGATGCTGATTGATCTTTTTACAAAATTGGAAAATGTCCATGATGCACGGATCAAGAGGATAAGGAGTGATAATGGCACGAAGTTCAAGAACCAAGTTCTGGATCTCGATTGTCTTTGCAAAGGAATTGAACATCAATATTCTGCTCCTTATACACCTCAACAGAATGGAGTCGCTGAGAGGAAGAACAGGACGTTGATTGAAGCCGCAAGGACTATGCTATCTGATTCAAAGCTTCCAGTTCTCTTCTGGGGAGAAGCTGTGAACACAGCTTGCTATGTCCTGAACAAATTTTTGACAGTTAAACAGTTTAACAAAACATGGCACGAACTATTGTTTAACCGAAAACCAAACTTAAAAGGCTTTGAACCATTTGGATTACCCTGCTCCATTGTGCGAAACAAAGATAACCAAAAATTCGGTGAGGTAGCCGTTGAGGGTTACTTTCTAGGCTATATGCCTGGAACACCGAATAAAAGGGTTTTCAATCTAAAAATTGGTAAAATTGAGGTGGTGTTTAACATGGAAATCACTAGTTATTCGCCTCAACAATCAACGAGTGTTCCTCCTATATTATATGATTATGACAGTGTGTTTAAATCATTTAATATTCCTGATTTTTCCAATGCAGATGAGTCTCGAGTGATCCATACTGTGATCAGTGAAGATGGAGAGTGTGACTTCATGCCTAGATCGAGTGTATCGATGACAGATGCTCCAAAAACTTCTTCCAGTGCAGTTCCAGAGGGCTCTAGTGATAGTGACTCTGAACCTATTCAGGGGGAGGACTTCACTAATCCGTATGCTACTGCTAATATTCAGGGGGAGGTTGGATCTTATCTAGGAGATAATCTGGTTGTTGACACCATTGCTACCACAAGAGTACACAGAGATCATCCAATTGAAAACATCATTGGTGATCCTGCTGCAGGTGTTTAGACAAGAAGAGGTGTGCTCGAAGGTTCCTGTTTGTTTACTTCGATTCAGAAGGCTGGGTTGATAAATGAATGTTTGTATAGCTGCTTTATTGCCCAAGAGGAGCCGAAGAATGTTCATATGGCTCTAAAAGACAACTGTTGGGTTGAAGCTATGCAAGAGGAACTAGCTCAGTTCAAGAAATTGAAAGTTTGGGAGCTAGTTGATCTACCTGAAGGTGAAAAAGAAATAGGCACTAAGTGGGTGTTTAAGTGCAAGAAAGACGACCGCGGGATCGTGATAAGGAATAAGGCTCGGTTGGTCGTAAAAGGATTCAATCAGCAAGAAGGGATTGATTATAATGAAGTGTTTGCACCAGTAGCAAGGTTGGAAGCAATTCGTTTGTTCCTAGTTTTTGCTTCATTCAAGGGATTCAAAGTTTACCAACTTGATGTGAAGAGTGTATTTCTTTACGGGAAAGTCCAAGAAGTGGTGTAGGTCTCACAGCCAGGCAGGTTTTCTGGACCAGACTATCCAGATCGAGTCTATCGACTTGATAAGGCATTGTATGGGTTGCATCAGACACCTAGGGCGTGGTATGAGACACTGTCAGCACATTTGTTAAAACATGGTTTCGAACGAGGTCAGATTGACGGTACACTTTTCATTAAAAGGAAGAAGGAAGACTTTCTACTGGTACAGGTATACGTAGATGACATCATCTTTGGGTCATCTGATGAGAACATGTGTCATGATTTCGAAGAGGTAATGCAGAGCAAGTTTGAGATGAGTGCGATGGGTGAATTATCCTACTTTTTGGGTTTACAAGTTGAATAGAAAAAGGATGGGATGTTCATACATCAGACGAAGTATGTGTATGACATTTTGTCTCGTTTCAAAATGGAGGATTGCGCTACTTACAATACTCCTATCTGTGAGAATCACAATCTTGGTCTAGATCATGAGATTGTAGAGGATGTTAATCCAACTCAATACAGGGCAATGATTGGTTATCTGATGTACTTGACTGCTTCAAGACCTGACATCATGCTCCCAGTGTGTCTTTGTGCCAGATATCAAGCGAATCCAAAGTTGTCCCACATGAAAGCGATGAAGCGGATTCTTCGTTATTTGAACGGGAAACCTAAACTTGGGCTATGGTATCCCGCTGCTAGTGATTTGAAGTTTGTTGCTTTCACGTATTCGGACTTTGGAGGATGCAAATCCACAAGGAAGTCTACCACATGTGGTTGTAAGTTCTTAGGAGGGAGGCTCGTGTCATGGCAATGCAACAAACAGTCTTGCGTGTCCACCTCTACGTGTGAAACTGAATATATTGTTGTGGGTAGCTATTGCTCTCAGGTTCTATGGATCCAACAACAGATTGAATTTCACTCGTACTCCTATTATGATAGACAATAATGCCACTATATCAATCACCAACAATCCCGTAAAACACAGTCGCACAAAACATATTGACATTCTCATCATTTTATACGGGATTGTGCTGAAAAGAAATTAATTGAACTACATCGAGTCCACACACTAGATAACCTGGCAGATCTTTACACAAAAGCATTTGACATGGCTTGCTTTGAACATTTAGTCGAACTCAACGGGATGAGGAATCTTGAATAACGATTTTTCCATAAAAATAGTGTGTAAATAATTTACTGCTTTTCAAAAATCAAAAAACATAAAAAAATAGAAAATCAAAAATGAGTTTTTTCACTGTGTGAAAAAGAAGAAATGATAGTACATCAGCAAGTTAGTCTGTCACACTGAAATAACAGAAGCAGCTTCATCATATGTGTACCAGTAGGCAAAAGGCATGAAATAATCAACTTACCTTTGTGATACAAATAAAATAGACTGTGTATGAGTGGGTAACATATCAGTGGCGCATGGTTTTATAACCTTAAATCTTGCGTTGATAGATTGACAAAATCTGAGGTTTTAGGTCTTTATATCGTTATTTCATCCGGGGTATCAAGGTTGTCCTTCTGCTGCATCCAGATATATGCTGACCTAGGCACAACCGGGATATCTTAAAAGAGCTAAAATGCCAAATCCCAAATATTGAAGAAGCTCTCCTAGAGAGTCATTCAAATGTGCAAATTGCATTATTCGTACCACAATTTGGTATTTGTCCTAACCCTCATTGGATATTTTGGTCTCTTTGCTGTATGGAAGTACTGACTGATCACCAATTATCTAACGTTGTAAATCAAAAAGGGTGAATTTCGGTATACTCACCTACTATGATGAATTTTTGTGCATACCTTGATCGCGGGGGTATGTCCTAAAGTGGGACACACTAGTATATCTGTAATAAATCATCTAAGCAGATCACAAGGTAATGATACTTGAAAGGTTCATGTATTTTGTTTATGTGGATAAACAATACTGGTAATCGTCTTGAACTGCTTTTCATGAATACTGCATATAAAATAATCAGATAGTGTGAAAACAATTTGATATTGCTGAGATGATCTTCTAACTGGTAATACTCACAAAAATAGAGTGTTTAATTTTTCGTACTTTATTTGCTTTCAGAAAATATAAAAATCCTAAAATATTTCATTTTCTTGTAAATTCTTATTGTACGGGATATTGGTTATTCGTGGAGGAGTTGTTATCGATAGGGGAGACGGTGTTTGAAGCTGAGTTCAAATTTTTCAGATCTTCCAGGTTCATGGGCTTAAAATTTTTGAGTATGTGACTTGAGTTGAGAAGTGCTTAATCTGTGATACAATTTTACTATCTCTTGAATAATAATAATTTTTTTAACTTGTGTTGAAAAATTCTTATGGTTTCTCGAGATGTTTGTTTTATAGTATACAGATTGTAGCAGTGTGTTGCTGAGAAGTTTGGTGAAGATGAGTTTTGCTTGGATGCATGGTAGAACCTTCTTTCTATATTGCAGACAAAGTTGAAGAGTTTGGAAGATTGCTATGCAAGGACTAAACAGGAGTTTACTCAAAAGCTAACGATTTAGAAGATTTGTTGATTGGATACATCAGCTTAGGGGGAGTCTGTTGCAGACAAAAGCTGTTAAAGCTGAAGCTATCCAAAGACCAACGCTTTTCAAAGAGGTTGAAGATTGCAAGAAGACTGAAGACTAAGTTATTTTATGAAGCTATTGTTAAGGGGAGTTTGTTGGTGCATATTTGTGACAACAACTTAGATTTGATCTGTGGATATCTTGTAATTAGTAAAATGATAAACAGTTAGCGGGTTTAGTTTTGTATTAGTGAATTAGAAGTAATTGGGCTGAACTAGACATAGAATAGTGCATGGTAGGCGAATTGGGCCTTAAACCCATTAGCAATCCATGTAGGAAACCCTAGCCCATGAGCATAACTAATCTCTATATAAAGGGAGGTTGTGATTAGGGTTAAGGTTGCTGGTTCTATTGTTCAGTTGCTGAAACAATTGCTTTAGAGAGATTGAGAGAAGAGTCTTGAATTGATTGTAAAACAATTGTGTTTGATAATCAATAGAAGACAGTTTGAAGGAATTCTTTGTGTTAGTGTTTGTGTTTTCTGTGAAATCTGATCTAGGGGATTCCGCACTCTAGATTAGATAGACGATTCTATCAAGATCCATAAGTACTAGGGGACCTACACATTCTCGTATCAAGACATGCACGAGAGAAAATCTTACCGGTGAGTATACTGCTTATCATCTGTTTTGACATATAGATTGTGAGATACTCACTTATTTTTCATGAAAACAAGCCCCATGTGATTAAATCACTTATTGATGAGGAACTTGATTTTCAGATGCATGCAGGGCACATGAGTAAGTCCGTGAACAGCTTAGTACCAACGTACCAACAAAGAGACGAACTTAACTCCCGCATAAAGCTATGATATACTATTACTTATTGATTGGGTGAATGTGATATGTTCATCACTTATTGATGGTCGTATGCAGTATTTACACGTATGTATAGTATCATGGAAGTTCGACACTTGCGTCCCCGTTATTTTCCGATAAAAGATTCAACCATGATGCCCAGATGATAAGCAAGCATAAAGACCGCATATTTCAGAACCTCGGCATACTATTCAACGAAATTTTGGTACCAAGACCATATGTTAATGAATGGGTCCTACCTGGCTTTCAGTCCGTTATGTTTATATCAACATGCACATTTTAATCTGATTGTGAACCTACCGATACATCACTAGTAGAGCTACTTATCATTTTTCGTTTTATGTTTTGGACCATATTTGATAGATCATCGGTGTATCATCATTTTCTCTTATCTTTCCAAGAAATTCATTTTTGATTTTTGGGTTTTCTATTGTTTTTGTATTTTTCTGAGATTCTCCCCTTAAATGCAGAAAGTAAATAAATAAAGACATAAATAAATAAATAAAAGACATATTTTTGAATTTTTGCATTTTATCATGCTTTTGTATTTTTCTTGAAATTTTCCCCCTAAAATATAATAAGTAAAAAAAAATGGAAAATCTTTTTGTATTTTGAGTTTTGAAGAAAATATTTAAAAAAACGATTAGCCAATGATGATTTACTCGGGTTTCACCTTGATGCCATTGACCAAAAGAAGATAATCAAAACGTGATTTATCAAAAGCTTTTGTAAACAGGTCGGCACGTTGGTGATCGATGTGGATTTTAACAACATTGATAAGTTTCTTTTCATAACAATCTCGTATGAAATGATACTTAATCTCAATGTGTTTGGTTTTTGAGTGTTGTACAGGATTAAGTGTGACCTGTAAAGCAGTTTCATTATCAACATAAATAGGAGTAGTTAGAAATTCAAAACAATAGTCGCACATTTGCTATTGGATCCATAAAACCTGAACGCAGCAACTAGAAGCCGAAATATACTCAGCCTCACATGTTGAAGTAGCTACACAAGTCTGCTTGTTGCACTGCCACGTGACTAGGCGATTTCCCAAGAACTGACATCTTGTTGATGTTGACTTTGCATCGATCTTGCAGCCACCATGATCAGAATCACTGAATGCTGTCAAATCAAACCTATCATCCTTAGGGTACCAGAGACCAGTGTCCGGGCGACCCTTCAAATAACGAAAGATTCTTTTTACAGCCATCAAATGAGAAACTTTTGGACTTGACTGGTAGCGAGCTAGAAGACATGTTGGATACATTATATCGGGTCTTGAAGCAGTAAGATACATAAGAGATCCGATCATAGCACGACAAAGCGATGGTTCCACATGTTCACCCATTCCATCAGGAGTAATCCCATGATTTTGAGCTAATGGAGTTCCGAAAGGCTTCGAGTCTTCCATTTGAAATCGTTTGAGAATGTCCCCAACATACTTGGTGTGATGAATGAAAATCCCTTCGTTAGATTGATTAACCTGCAAACCTAAAAAGAAAGTCATTTCTCCCATGGCGCTCATCTCGAACTTCTCTTGCATCACCTGCTCGAATTCTTTGCACATTTTGTCATTTGTTGATCCAAAAATAATATCATCAACATACACTGGCACCAACAACAAATCCTCATTCTTTTCTTTGATGAGAGAGTACAGTCGATCAATCCACGTCGAAAACCATTCTTGAGCAGATAGGAAGACAACGTTTCATACCAAGCCCATGGAGCTTGATGAAGACCATATAATGCCTTATTAAGAAGCCACACCTTGTCAGGATGAATTGGATCTTCAAACCAGGCGGTTGTTCAACATATACTTCTTCTTCGACCACACCATGAAGAAATGCACCTTTCACATCCATTTGATAAACAATAAACTTCTTATAGGACGCATAAGCCAAGAAAATTCTTATTGCCTCAAGACGTGCTACTAGTGCATAAACTTCATTATAATCAATACCTTCTTCCTGATTAAAGCCCTGGACAACCAATCTTGCTTTGTTTCTCACAACAACACCTCGGTCATCCATCTTGCACTTGTAAACCCATCTAGTACCAATCTTCTTGTAGTTTTCGGGCCTGTCAACCAATTTCCACACGCCCAATTTCTGAAATTGCTGAAGTTCCACTTGCATTGTTTTTACCCATGAGTCTTATTTCATTGCCTCCTTCCAAGATTTCGGTTCAACTTGACAAACATAGCAGGCAAAAGACCAATCATTTTGTACCCTGGATTCTCTAATTGCCGTATACAAACCAACATTCTGGTTGTTCCTTAGCTGATTACGAGTTTGCACTCCACTTTGAACATCTCCTATAATATTCTGCTGAGGATGATTATCATGGATTCGAGTTTTAGGAACATCAAGAACTCGAGAATTTATACCCAAATTGTTGATATTTAGATCAACAGCTAAATCGATGGCTGGAATCGATGAAGATGTAGATACATGACCTTCAGTCGTCCCTTGATTTTGTACATTTGAAGTTACATCAGAAATACCAGGAATAGGAGCAGAAGTAGCTTCATTTGCATCATGGAACTCATCATCTTCTGACGAAACATTATAATCAGAAGCATCTTCAAATTCCTCATTTTGAACAATATTATTAACCGAAGTAGACACTTGTGAGTTAACAATAATTGGTCGTACTAAAGACAAATCAACTGCAATATCACTTTAAAGTAGCATTTGAGCCGCTGCAGATGCATCATCAAAACTTGGTAGATTGAAGGAGTCAAACAGTCTATCGTAGTCAAACACCCAAGGAGCACCTGGAGCTCTTACTGATTCAGTGTATCTTTGAACCTTAACTTCACCCCATTCCTCAATCTTTTTCGTTGTCAAATTCCACACTCTGAAATTTGGAGTAGGATATCCAAGAAAGAAACCTTCGACAGCCTTCGGACCGAATTTACCATGTGGATCAATCATAGTGCATGGAGCTCCAAAAGGTTCTAAAAAAGACACATCCGGTTTCCTTTTATGCAACAGTTCATAACATGTTTTCCCATACCTTTTCACTGTAAGAACTCTATTCATTGTATAGCACGCAATAGCCACAGCCTCCCCCAAAACTAAACAAGAAGTTCTAATTCTACTAACATAGTTCTTGTAGTCTCGATAAGAGTTCGATTTTTCTCTTTGCGACACCGGTTTTTTGTGGAGTATAACGAGAACTGTATTCATGTAGAATGCCCTTAGAAGAACAGAACTCATCCATAACATTATTCTTGAATTCAGTACCATTGTCGCTCCTGATTCTCCTTATCTTCAAATTGTACAAATTTTCAAGTAGCGCGAGGAGATTCTTGAATAGGAACTTCACTCTTGTGTGCCATAACATTTACCCATGAAAATATTGAATAGTCATCAGTAACAACTAAATAATATGCATAGCTAAAGGTAGTCTTGAGTTTCCTAGGTCCAAAAAGGTCAATATGAAGACGTTCCAGAGGCATATTGATGGTGTTAATTTTCTTCACAGGATGAGACTTCCTAGCTTGCTTTCCTTTTGGCACGATACACAGACATCTTGTAGATGAAAATTCTTGACTGGTACACCATTCACAAGATTATTTTTTCACTAAATAGTTCATTTCCTCAAGTGAATGTGTCCCATTCGTCTATGCCAAAAGATTGACTCCTTTTCAGTGGCTTTTGAGACAAAACATGTAACTTGTGCAGATGTAGTAATAGCTTGGCTCATGTCAAGAATATACAAATCATTTATTCTTGGAGCCGATAATAGAATCCATTCTTTGGGAATCTTGAAACAAGGTTTTAGAACATAACAACCGGCATCATCGAAATGAACCGTGAACTTCTTGTCGCAAATTTGAGAAACACTCAGAAGATTGTGATCCATTTGACGAGCATAATTGATCTTGTCAAAACTGATAACACCATTGGAAATCATTCCTTCTCTAGTGATGTAACCGCCTTTATCTCCAGCAAAAGCAACATAGCCTCCCCTAATGCTTTTCACATCATAAAGGAGCCTTAAGTTGCCTGTCATGTGCCGTGATGCTCCACTGTCAACAATCCAATGACTATTCACAGTTCCTCCTGGAACACCCTACACATTACATTACCTATTAGTTTCAGATGGGGACCCAAGCCTTAGTGGTCTTGGGTCGACCCTTATCATCAAGAAATGTGATTTCTATTTCTTGATGATTTGGAAACTTTGTGCCTCCCCCTGAAACATTACATGTTTTAGGTTCCAAGATTGTTGCGTTTACCAGATTGACTATTATTTACAAGTTCAGACACTTCTGGTTTTAACGAACTTGATGAACTTGGTTTCTTCTCTACAACATCTGGTTTTATTGCCTTTTCAATTACTTTAACTTGTTTACGTCTTTGTTTTTCTTCTTGATCCTTAACAATACGTTTGTCTTGTTTAGGTGACACAGATCGACGTTGACAATTCTTTTCAAGAGGGGCATTTTCAACAAACTTGGGTTTTGCTGAGTTGGTGAAATTTTTTATTATGTGGCCAAACTCCCCACATTTAAAACATGATCTCCTTTCAACAAATTTAGGAGATGCCGTTTGATGACTCAATGTTGAACTTGTAGGCCTAGAGGTACTTGGTCCATCTTCACACCCATTTGTGTGTTGAGTGTAATTGTTTTGACTGTTATGTTTTAAAATCTTGACTTGATTTACAAAACCAATATTTGACATATTTTCAAAAGTCTCGATTTTATCAGTACCATTTGAGGCTACAAAGTTAACATTCTTCCCCTTTTTCTTGTTGCGAGCTCCTTTAGCTTCAACCTTTGGTTGTGAACCTTAGGTTTTTCAGCTTGCTTTTCTTGTTGTTTACTTTTAGAAGCGATTAATGGTTGTGATTTGATTGGATTTTTCTTTCCCAAAAAATTGGTTGTTGAATTTTTGAAAACTTGATCAATTGAAGTTGGATTGACATTTTTGATCGTAAAATCCTTGTTTGAGTAAATTTTCTCATCACCAATCAAAGTATACAACACATTATCACTCTTAAATGTAGAAGAAGTGTCTTGACAGATTTGATAGGATCAATCTCTTGATTTGCAACAGATTGCACATCAGGAGTAGTAGAAATTTCTACCCCTTTCTCTTTATCAAGAGATTGATCCTGATCGGTCTTGTCTGACTCATCATCTGGTGAATCATCCTCCTCTATTATAGTTGGACTTTGATCAACAACTGATGATAAGTTCTCTGTCTTTCTGGATTCATCTAGGAATTGTCCAGTTTAAACCCTAACCCTACTGCAAACTCTTTAGGATTAAGAGGTACAGATGGTTCAAAACGTGGCATTTCCTCCTCATCAGGCAATTTGGTATAATTGTGTTTCAATGGTGGTGGACATGATTTATACCCAATGCATTTCACATCTCCTTTAAGTTTTTGAACGTCAATGATGTGATCAAGCACATATCGGGAGTTAGAATAACTCTCCAATTTTAGCTTAATTGCATCATGCTCGCATTTGACAATGGCTAACTCCTTTTCGTTTCTTTAAGGATATTAATGTAGTTATTAATACCAATTTGCTTATTCAAAACTGTTTTTGTTAATTCAGACACGCTTTTCTTAAGAGTCTCAATAACAGATTTGAATTCTTTTTCATTTCGAGTTAAAGCCATATTTGCCTCTTTACATTTTGACAGTTCAACTATTAAGCTTTGATTATGACTGTTAATTGTCTCAAATTTAGTTTTTAAGTCAGCACAATCATTGCATGTCCTAGGAGAGTCGGATTTTACTTGACTTGTTAAACCTGTAACATTAGCCATAAAGCAGTATGATGAGAAAAAGGTCCATTATTTGCAAAGAATTTTTCTACTTCCTTTGATGCAACTTCTGCTTTCTTTATCGACCCATACTTTTGACTTTTCAGCTTCTCTGCTTCTTTTAGCAACTCATCGACCTTAGTATCAATCTTTTCCCTGACATCCGAATATGATCCCTAACCACCCACACTTGAGCTTTCCTCGTCAGATCTCCCATTAAACCCAAAACTATCATCATCATCAGAAGAATCAATACTGTGAACATGTTTGATTTGATTGATTATCTTAGCATAACAACATTTCCCAACTGAACTGACCAATCACATCCTTCATCTGCTTGAACTACTAACGCTCTGCTTGTGTTGTTTGAAGGTCCAGACTGGTTGGAGTTGTTTGGGTTGTTAACAGCTACTATACCTCATTCATTGTTAACTTGAGTTGTGTTAGATGAGTATGGTTTATTTCGGAAATGGTTTTGATTTCCTTGCTTGCTAGGTTAAGTACATTCACGTTTGAATGACCTTTTTCACCACATTTGAAGCAAGTAACAACATCTTTATCAAATCCATACTTTGTGTCTTTCTTGCTTTCTAAACTTGTTCTTCCAGTTCTACTCATGTAGTCTTTCGCTCTTCTAACCACACTAGCAAACGCCCACTTAATATCCATCAACTCTATTTAATCCATGTCTATTAGTTGATAGTCCTCATTAGTCAAATTGATGTTTCCAATTTGACAGGCGACTAGTCCACATTATGCACTAACCATAGTGTTCAGAAGTTCCAGGTGTTCCCGAGCAACTTCTATACTGACCTTGGAAAGATGTGAAGTATCAAGTCTGATGGTATTAGGATTTGAAGGTTGAAAGTTGTTACCATAGAAAGCTTGCTGAGAAGCTTGTTATGGAACTTGTGGTGTAACAACTTGTGGTTGTGGAAGAAAGGCTTTAGGATCAAATGCTTGACCATAGGTTTGAGCACTTGAGCCAGCAGATTGATCTGTTTGAACTGGCTGTGGTAGAAAAGGGTTAACATTTGACACAAACGCTATTTGGAGTTTCGATTGCTGAGTGTACTAACGCCTGTGTTAATACCTCCAAAATACATTTAAGGGTTTTGTGGAATAGGAACTCTTTTTTGCTTTTCGTATTTCTTCTTCGTTTTTGTTCTCAAGCTTCTGAATGAACTCGTAAATACTGATCAAATCCAAAACAACTATGTGCTTTAGTAAGTCAATAAATTGACTCCACTTAGGTGGTAAGGCATTAGCAAAACGCATCACAATCTCTTGTGGAGATGCGTGCACCCTGTATGAATACATTTCACTAAGCAGATGATAGAAATGGGTTGTCATGTTGCTTAGTGTTTCATTCTCCATGAACAGATAACCTTCAAACTCTTTCTTCAGAAGATCATGTCGTATCTTTCTTGTTGCAACATTTCTTTCCCCTCTTGCTTCCAAAGTATCCCACAAATTTTTGGTTGTCGTACAGTACACAAATTGATGATTAATATCCTTATGAAGTGCTTGTGTAAGGATAGAAAAGGCCTTCTTCTCTAAATCATTAGCCTTTTTATCATTTTCATCTGAGTTGGCTAAAGAGGTTGGATTTGATCCTGCTTCTTCAAGAGATTCCTTGTATGGTGTAGTAAAACATGTCCACAACTTTGTATTTTGACCAAGAACATATGTATGAAAACGACTTTTCCATGAAGAATAATCGTTCATATGATTCAACTTTGGTGGACGGTTGTTACTTCTTGTTTCACTCTCACTAATGAGAAGAGTCTGAATGCTTTGATTTTGATTTGCCAAACACGCCCATTGATTAGCGGTAATCATGGCCATCTGCTAAGGCATTAATGATTTACCCATGAGGTTGCAGAGCTAGATTGTGGTGAATCTTGGTTTATACTTGAACTACACCCCCAATCCAAGGATTTGTAACCATTTGTTTGTTTGTTTATGAAAATCAGCTTAAAAATTCAAAAATTCCAAGGATTAACTTGAAATAAAAGTCTCCTATTAAAGTTCACAATTTCAAAAACCATGAAGTATTGAAAATCTGGTCATGAACAACCTAAAAATCACCAAAAACTTGGTTCTTCGTGCGAGCCATAGATTCGTACGAACCACTGGTTGTTCGTGCGAATCACAGGTTCTTCGTGCGAACCACAGGTTCTTCGTGCGAGCCACTGATTCTTCGCATGAACAACTAGTTCTTCGCATGAACAATTGGTTCTTCGTGCTGATGGTTTATTCGTAGGGGGTCTTCGCAGGTGTTGGGTTTTTCGCATGGAGGAATCTTTTGCTGGGTTGGTTGGTGAGAAGTTTCCTTTTGTAATAGAAACTTGTTTCTGAATTTGTTTGAAAGTTGTCGGTTGTCTATATAGATTCGGTTAAACAGACAAACATTCCAAAAACAGCTTTTCAGTCCAATCTTAAGATTTAGTTAACCCTAAGGAATATTCCATTGAGTTTTCCGACAAGTGCTTCACCGAAAAATATGTCCAACTAAACTTTGATAGAAAATTTCAAGAAAAACAGTATCCTAACATGTCTCCATGTATTTTAATAAGGTTTTTATAAAAATTTTCTGAAAACAACAAGTTTTACCTAAGTTTTAAACCATTTTTCTTGTAAAAACTTAAGTTTCTTGTATGAAGTTCAAGAACACTTCCACGAAGCTTCACAACTTGATCAAACACAACACTATGCTTGGTTTTAAAGAAGGAAGAGAGCCAAAGCTCTTATACCACTTTTAGGTCCACTTGGAGGATCAAGATAACCTACTTCCTTGTTCTTTAACACACACACGAGTACGGAATCCAAGTGTATATGCAAACCAAAGCGAAGTATAGTAAACACAAAGTAACCAAATATTCACTATCTTTTGATTAACTGAAGAGAGCTAGTACAAACACATACACACAATGTTCATACATACTCAAGGTATTCTCTCTGCGCTCTCTTGTGTGAACTTTGAAGTGCAAGTCTGTATATATAGCCCAACACCCAGTAACATCATGAAGAATGTTATTGTTCGCACGAAGAACTACAAAGCCCACGAAGAACAGATTCTTCGTGAACTATTCTCATGAACAACCAGCTGCTGTGAAGAACAGTTCTTCGTGAAAGGTTACTTCTACGAACAATCTGATGGCTCGTACGAATTAGTAACTCGCTCGTACGAACAATCAAATGTTCTTCTTGAATGGTTATTCATATGAACAAGTAAATGACTCGCACGAACAAGCAATGGCTCGTACGAGCAAGCAAAAGGCTCGTACAAGCAAGCAACTTGCTCGTACGAAGCACAGTTCACTCGCACGAATAAGTGGTTCTTTGGAGAACCCTGCTAACAGAAATACCGCACATATAGCAAGATCAGAAACACAAAACTTAACAGTATGCACACATGCAACTATTTTACAACACAGACAAACTAAATGTCATACTAAATCAAGATAGGAGGATATCCTGATTTGGTCGACACAACAAAAACTTTAAAGACGCAACAAACAAAGACTGTACAATTACTGACGTAAGTAAGAACAAGCGACATACACAAAAGCGTATCAACATTTTCTTCTCTTCTTCTTCTTTTTTATACCAAATTAACATGTTTTTAACTTCAAGAAAGGGGATATATGTAGATTAATTTGGGGTTGGGTATATATCTAATTTTTGAAGGGGCTTATTACAAGATTTGTCCTTTATGTTAATGCCCTATTTTAGGTGGTGTCATTTGGCGTTAAAATTGACGAGTTTTGTACTTAATTTTTTTAAATCTTGCACCTTACGTCCTTTGGCCCTAACCAAGTTAATTTTTCTTGTTAAACACCAAAAGATATTAACGTGCTTACTGCTAAAGGACGCAACGTGAAAGATTTTGAAACATTAAGTACAAAACTCGTCAATTTTAATGCCAAATGACATTGCTTGAAAAAAGGTATTAACATTAAAGACAAATCTTGTAATTTACCCTGTATAGGTATATGTAATTGTACTATTTACTTTTACCTAATTCAAGTACATACAATTATAATGAAGAGGTTGTGACTTTGTTGTTTAGGCCGATCATCCCATGTAAGCAAGGTCTACCGAAATCATACACGAATTAATGAGGACAAACAATAATCATGAGGAACTTGGAAGAATGATGTCTACTGGAAACAAGAGGCTATAATTTGCAATTTTTTTTAGTTTGATCATCTTTATCATTTATGTAAGCACCAATTGATATGATATTTCAAAGTTTTGGACAATGAATTATAATTTTAGTTTAATCATCTTTGTCATCTATGTTATAAAAAAATGATATGAAATTTTAATGTTTTGGACAATGTATTGTAATTCAATGTAATGAGATTGGTATCAACTTTTAGGACGATGTACTACAATATTATTGTAATGAAATGAAATTTATACTTTTGGGACAAAAACCAACTATAAATGAAATAACATTAAACTTAAACCAACTGTAGTTGACATGGTTGAGCGTGGTTATAATTTTTGATATATTTTAAGCACTTTCTACTTGTGAATCAAGCTTTAAATTTATAAAATACGATACAATACTACCATTTTTCACACGTTAGGGCAAGTGCACCCATCGTGAACGTAGTATAGTGATGGTAAGATACCGAGGTTGTCCAGGACAAAAGAGTTTTGATACCGGCTTATCGTTAACATCTAATCTAATCAAATTTTGATAAAAGTTTTGAAAGTTTTAAAAGATAAAAACTAAATGTAAAAACGTAAATATAAATAAATACAAACGAATAGACAAGAAAGAACCACTTGGTTTCGACTCCTCTTTTGTATATCCTTTGATGATTTCCGTACTTTGGGCTTTTTAAGATATTATCTTAGTTATAGTAGTAGGCTTCTCTTGTGAAGGCGACGTTACCCTTAACTTATTGGTATGAGTCAACAGGGATACAGTCCCTCAAGGTCAGAATATTGAAAGATAATTAAGTAAGTTATTAATGCGAAAAGTGTTAGGCCCCTCTTGTGAAGGCGACGTTACCCTTGGCCATATTGGTCTGAGTCAGCAGGGATACATTCCCGCGAGGCCGAATAAAGTTTTAATAGTAGTTTATTTATAAGGGGTTCAAGCCGTTCTTACTTCCCCGATTTGAGGCTATCTGTCTCAAGGGAAGTCCTAATAAGCTTGAACCAAGTCCTCGCAGAATCTATACACTGAACAAGATAAGAACTTTATCCAAACACCCTTCTAACCCCCTTCCAGGTAGATAACGCGCTTTATATAGACCGTAAAGACACGAATGAGTGAATCAATGAAACATGAAGAAATGTTTAAATAAAGTTCACTTTCAATATAAAAAACTAGTTATTAAAGTTAGTAATAATACCCAAATAAAAAGCTGCCTAAGGTTGGAAATCAAAAGTAATACATAAAGATTCGTCTTCACCAAGTGATGTAAGAGATTTAGCCAAGCATGGCCTTTGTTTGACAAGAACTTTTACGATCAATCTTGGATCCTGAGACTACTACACACTCTAAAAGATGAAAGATGTATGATAGTGGTGGGTGTTGGTGTTGTAGTGGTGGTGGACTGATGACAAGTGTGAGAGAAGTGGTTTGCCAAGGGATACCTTTCTCCAAAGCCAAGCATCTCTATTTAGAGCTGAAAATAGAAGGCGACCACGACCCCATGGTGGAGTTTTTCTCTCCCTTCATTAACTGCAGATGTTAGGTATTTGTACCAACACGCCCCGTGGTGATAGAGCACGGCCCCGTGGTCAGTGTACTTGTTGTACTATCTCAGATTTTCTGAATCTTAGAGTTGACCACTGCCCGTGTTAAGTTAGCACGGTCCCGTGTTGCTTGTCTTTCGTTGTATGTCCTTTTCTAAAGAGAATCTTGACTGGGTATGACCCAATGCCTGGTGGGTACGACCCCGTGACTAAGCTTCTGTCTTCGTTATTTTTGTTGTTTTTGGATGTGATTAGGGGGTCAGCATGTCGTGTCAATCATTCTTCTTAGTATTTGTGTTGGTTTCTGCTGTTAATTTGTTCCTTTTGTTCGTTTAAGCTCTTTTGATCCTATAATTTAAAAGTAGACAAAGAAACATGCTTTTTCTAACATTAGTACCGAAAAGGGGTTGATTTTATGCCTTGTTTGATGTAATTTATATGTTGCATTTTGCGCATATCAATACCCCACACTTGAATCTTTGCTTGTACTCAAGCAAACTCTATAATGTGGCTTACACACCCAAACGGAATTGGTAGAAGAGAAGTTTCTTTGGGCTTATCTTTGGAGTGTCGGGAATCCAAGTTCAAAATTATTTTGTTTTTATTTTATTTACAATCTTATTCGTCGTGATTTATTTAGAACATATTTTAGAAAAATTATTTGTTTTGGACATAACATGCCTTAATAAAATTCTGTTTAGTTATATACAAATTTATTTACCTTACAAGTGGTCACTCACCAGTCGGCTGAAGATGTTTAAGTGAAATCGCTCGACCCGATGTGGTGCTTACGCCTACCATAAGCTTGACAAACAATCAAAGCTCCTCCTTTGTGACGTTTAGTCTTTTTAAATATCAAGAGGGCTTTAAAAGGGTAGGTTTTGGCTAGGGGTAGGTATTTTTGGGTAAAATGGTGAAAAACGTACAAGTGTCGGTTTCTTGAACAAGTTTTGTGGCTTAAAAACACTTTAACCAATGTTTTTTTTTTGCTAAAGTTGAGACAAAGTCATACTTGTTATTTATAATAGAACTTGTTACTAAAATAAATGGTGTAAATAAAAAGAAATTTGTGTGGATGTGGGTGGTTGTTTTTGCAAAAGTTTATTTTTTTGTGGAATTAGAAACGAAAAGGTTAAGGCTCAAAGGGGGTTTAACTAGGGGGATATGAAAAGAAAAATAAATGTTTAAAATGAAAAATGGGTTATAGTCCTAATGCCTCTATCATTTACTTACTTGAATTAGTGTCAGTAAGGATTGGGAATGCATTGCTTTGGAAGTTCTAGATTTGTAAGAACCAAACGGGCTATCTACACAAGAAACGAAAATTGAGCAATTAATATAGATATGTATTTGTATGCTCGGTAAAGGCTCAAAAACTCACTTTTGTGGGAAAGGGTTATAATGTAAAAGTGTATATATAATCAAATTTTACACAGATTTGTTATGCCCGTTTTTATAATTTTCTTGATTTTTTCTTTTTATCATGACGCTATCAGGTGTAAATTTTTAAAAACATAATTTTTAGAACTTATTTTTCCCAAACTAAACCAAGATAAGTAAAAAAATGAAAAAAATTGAAAAATATTTGGGGTGATTAGCGGTTTCCAAGGCGAGTTTTGTGTAAGGCTTGATTTTGGACAAACGATTCAAGGTTTAATACCCCCACACTTAAATTACACATTTTCCTCAATGTGTCCCAAATATAAATTTGTTTTGATTAAATGTGCAAAAAGTGGGGTTAAACAACAAATTTTAAGGTTACTAGTCACTGGGCACGGGGTCGTGCGAGGTGGACACGACCTCGTGGCCAAAGTGCCAGTAACAAAATTATGAAAGGCTTACAGAAGGTTGGGCATGGGGGCCTGGCCTATGGGCACGGCCCTGTGGCAATTGTCTGTAACAATTTTTGGAGCTGTGTTTGGTCGGTTGCCGTCTGATTTCTGGGCTTGGGGACCACTATGCTTAGTGTGTCCAAGCTTCCCGAGGTACCTGTAAGCTATAATCCTACCATAATACAATAATCCAACATAATAACATGGTTCCTAATTACGAGAGTTGTTCAACCATCATCGTTCGAAATGAAAAATAAAAGAAAATGCAGGAAAGTAAATTGTCTTAAGAAGCAAATTGTTCATCGGGACGCAACCCAGAAAATACCAAAGTGTTCAAAGGTTAGAAAGAGATAACCTGAAAGATCTTTTTGTCGCCCACCACCATCATCGCATAGCCTAAATCCATGTCCTCGTCTTTCTCCTCCTCTTCTTCGTCTTGGTACGCTAAATGCTCCCGGCTAAATGTATGTCATTTTGCATGGTAACCATGCTGCGTTCCATGCTCCCAATCCGGCTGCTTGAGTTTTGTCCCAAGCTATAGGCGTTCCTAGACACTTGGAGTGTTTCCTGCATAACATTGTATAAGTTCTAGAGGTTAGGAAAATCACCTCCACTTTGCGACGAGGAGCCCGGGGCGTATCCGGAGTATCAAGGACGGTCGGGGTTATCTTCGATTGCAAGGACCTCATCCGGATCATTTGTGTTCCACACATGGCCACGTGCATCCTTAAAGCGCATGAGGCCATTGTTGCAATCGATGATAAGACCCAAGCTTCGGCATAAGGCTAGGTCGGCCCTTCCCACACCCAATCCCTTGTGGAACCCACTCGGAGTGCACCTAATGAAATTCTTGAATAGCTTGGCGATCCATCCTCTGAAGAATAATGGTGTGCGGGTGTTGGCGGTGGCATTTGAGGCCACGTTCCTCAAAAACATGTGGGCGACATCAATAGGTTGGCGATTCAGGATGCAATATAGGCAAGTTAGCTCCCAAAGATTCACCACCCCACCACTATCCTTCCTTTGGCACAAAGAGCCACTAAGGACCCGATAAATATATCGGATGAGAGGATCCCTTATCTATGTACTCTTTGTGCTGCTTGGATTATAGTGACCATCCCCAATCTCTACCCATGCGGATTGTCTCAGGTTATCTGGGAGTTCACGGACGCTTTCCATGAAGTCTGGCTTGGATGTGTCTTCTTCAGTGTACAACCGAATATTCACGCCAAACTGAGCTACAGAAATGCTATGTCATTCCCCACCACACTCAACTGAATAGCATTTGACTCAAATAGATCTTGTTCATTTTTGTCGAAGATAAGCGTGCTTAAGAACTCCATGTTGTATTCGTGAACAGATCTGAGCCGGGTCTCTAAAAAGGTACGGAGCGAACCAGTGATCAGAGCATCATATCTCTCCCTTTGCCCCACAGTTTCAAGCATGATTTAACACACTTGTGTTGGTGGTTCTTCATGCCTTGCTTGTAGCACTTCAAAGCGGTTTTTCTACTCAAGCTCCAAACTTTTGAACCGCAAGAACTTGTGAGGTGCCATTCCTGTAAGAAAGAACCAGTAAGACAATCGGCATGTCAAACATTAAGCAAAAAATGAAATCAGGGGGTCTGGACACAACCCCGTGCCTTCCAGGCACGACCCCGTGTCTGCAGACTGGGATACCCACAGCCCCGTGGTTCATGGGCATGACCCCTTGGTGAACCTTCTGTTAACCCAACTTTAAGGTTTTCGAGCCGACTTCAAAAAATTCAAAATTTTTGGTTCATCATGTGCGGTTTACCCCGAAAATTAAACCCCAAGTGCCAATTTCGCACAAACTACTTGTTTACCCCTTTGATTTTACTTTTTCGGTTATGAACGAGGGTTTGTGAAAAACTTCTTGAAAAATATTGTTTTTCTGACAATGCTTGGTAGTTTACTTCTTAAAACACTGCTATTTACACTAGTAACAAGGGATCGGCACGGGTCTAGTTCAAGAACACTAGATTTTCCTCAAATTTTTTGATGTTAAACTACATGCAAAGTGTTAATCTAACTAATCATCATGTTAGAATCATACATTATCGATGGATTTTGGTAAGAAATCATCAAAAATCTGCGGAAAAGGGGAGGAACCGGCTGCTCTAGAGAAACGGGTCATGGTTTTGTGTTGAAAAAGTGAACAAAAAGGGGTTATAAACCCGTCTGCAGATTTGCCACGGCCCCTTGGCCAAATTTATTTATTTATTATTTTTTTTGTTTTTGTGTGTGTGACCGTTTCTCTAAGGGTTCCCTTTTTGGTACTTACTATTTCGCGTTCATTTTGCTTCTTCCAAATGTACCTACAAGATATTTAAATAGAAAGAATGATATACATATTTACAATTAACGTTGGTTACTCCTTGATTACTTCTCCGCTTCTTGAAATGTTATTTCAACTTCCTTATTCTCAAGGAAATCTCTATAGAGCTTAAACCTTTGTCCATTGACCTTGAAAGGTCCACCGTTTGGAGGTTTAATTTCTATGGCGCCATGTGGAAAGATTTGGGTAATGGAAAAAGGTCCTGATCACCTATACTTAAGTTTTCCGTGAAACAACCGAATTCTTAAGTTAAACAAGAGCACTTGATATCCCTCCTGAAATTCTTTAGGTTTCCTTATTTTATCGTGTTTGTTTTTCATGTGTTCCTTATAAATTTCAGAGTTGGAATATGCTTGATTTCTCATTTCTTCTAATTCATTTAACTGATAGAATCGATTTTTACCGGAAGTTTCTTGGTCTAGGTTTACGTTTTTAACGCCTAGTATGCTTTGTGTGCAATTTCTTCTGGGAGGTGACAATTTTTTCCATAGACGAGTTGCCTATTGGTGTTTTATAGGTTGTTCGAAAGGCCCGTAAAGCATCATAAATTTATCTGCCCAATCTTTTCTATTTTGACCCACAGTTTTCTCTAAGATTCTTTTAAACCTCGATTGGTTACTTCGCTTAACCGTTGGTTTGAGGGTGATAAGCGGTTGAAACACGATGATAGACCCCATATTTTGTTAAAACTTTATTTAATTGGTAATTAAAAAAATAGGTGCCTCTCTCACTAATAAGTGCTTTTGGAGTGCCGAAACGAGAGAATAATCATTTCAGGAATTTTACCACAACTCTTCCATCATTTGTTGGAAGAGCTTTGGCTTCGACCCATTTGGACATGTAATTGACTGCCACAAGAATATATTTGTTTCCTCTTGACGGTGGGAAAGGTCCCATAAAATCTAAACCCCAAACATCAAAGATTTCACAAATAAGGATGCCATTTTGAGGCATTTCATTTCTTGATGAGATATTACCTGTTCGTTGGCATGCGTCACATGTTTCTATTGAATTATATGCATCCTTATGGATGGTTGGCCAATAAAATATTGAATCAAATACCTTACGAGCGGTGCTTGTTGCTCCATGATGTCCTTCATATGGTCCTTCGTGACAATGGCGAAAAATCTTTCTTGCTTTTTGACCATGGACGCACCTTCGTATAAGTTGGTCGGCACAAATTCTAAAAGATATGCATCTTCCCAAAAATAGTGTTTTACATCAGCAAAGAATTTTTTTCTTTGATGATGTGACCAAGCTTTGACTAAAATGCCACTAGCGAGATAGTTAGCATAGTCGGCATACCATGATTCTTTTTGATATTCGACCATTTCTAAGGATTCGATGGGGAATTTTTCATTGATAAGCTTTTCTCGAGTTAGCTCCAAAGCGAGATCTTCCAAGCAAGATAAGATATCAACGATAGTGTTTTCTGCTCCTCGTTTATCTTTTATTTCAATGTCGAATTCTTGGAGGAGAAGAATCTACCTAATCAAACGTGGTTTGGCATCTTGTTTTTTTGAAAAGGTATCGAATGACGGCATGGTCCGTATAGACTATTATTTTAGAAAGCACAAGGTAGGAATGACATTTATCAAAAGCAAATACTACGGCTAGTAACTCTTTTTCGGTTATTGTATAATTTTCTTGATCATCATTAAGAGTTTTACTTGCATAGTTGATGTGCGCATGCAACATATAAATTACATTAATCAATGCATAAAATCAACCCTTTTTGTACTAATGTTGGAAAAGGCATGTTTCTTTGTTCACTTTTGAATTACAAGATCAAAATAGCTTAAATGAATAAAAGGAGCAAATTACAGCCGAAACCAACACAAATACAAAGAAGAAGTATTGACACGACCTACCGAACCCCCATCCACATCCAAAACAACAAAAATAACAAGAACAAAAGCTTAGGCACGGGGCCGTGCCCACTAGGCATGGGGCCATGCTAAGTCAAGATTCTCTACAGAACAATACAAAATCAAAAGACAAACCAACACGGGGCCATGCCAACCCAACATGGGTCGTGCCCACCAGGCATGTGGCCGTGCCCAGTCAAGATTCTCTATAGAAAAAGACAACAGTAAGAGACAACCAACACGGGGCTGTGCCAGCTCAACACAGGCCATGGTCAACTCTAAGATTCACAGAATCTAAGGTAGTACAGCAAGTACACTAACCACAGGGCCGTGCTCTGTCACCATGGGGCGTGTTGGTAGAAAGACCTGTAGGTCCACTTAGAAGATCAAGATAACCTACTTCCTTGTTGTTTAACACACACACGAGTGCGGAATCTAAGTGTATATGCAAACCAAAGCAAAAGCGCAACCAATATAACAAGAGATATATCTTCAAATGTTCACTATATTGATTTGTAGAGAGACCTATTATATACATTCTTGAATAAACTGCTTATCTCTCTATACACTCTCAGTGTTTTCTCTCTGTGCCCTCTCTATGCTTACCTAAATGAACTTTGAAGTGCATGTCTGTATATATAGGCCCAACACCCAGTAACATCATGAAGAATGTTACTGTTTGTACGAAGGACTACAAAGCCCATGAAGAACATTCTTGGAAGAGTTACTCATACGAACAACCTATGGCTCGTATGAATAAGTAACTCGCTCGTACGAATAAGTAACTTGCTCGTACGAACAAGTAACTCTTTCTTGAATGTTCATTTGTACGAACATGCAATGGCTCGCACGAACAAGCAATGGCTCGTACGAGCAAGCAACTTGCTCGTACGAAGCACAATTCACTCATACGAATATGGGGTTCTTCGAAGAACCCTGCTATCAGACATACTGCACAGTCAGCAAGATCAGAAACACAAAACTTAATAGTATGCACACATGCAACTGTTTTACAACATAGACAAACTAAACGTCGTACAAAATCAAGATAGGAGGATATCTTGATTTGGTCGACACAACCAAAACTTTACAGACGCAACATATAAAGATCGTACAATTACTACCGTAACTAAGAACAAGCGATAGACACAAAAGTGTATCAACAAACTCCCCCTTGACTGTTGCTTGATCTTTGGTCTTCATTTCTAATGGCCTACTTCGAACTATGAGCTTCCAATGAGAATACCGACCTGAGTCGAACCGAACCGAACTGAGTCGCATCCACACAAATATGCATCAACAAACTCCCCCTGGATGCTGCTCCTGATGGTTCGTTCCTCACACTGTCGAATCTTCAGATGTCTTCACGTGTCATAGTCAGGAGGTGCATCAGCAAACTCCCCCTTGAATATACCTTGTGGTGTGGATAAGTGGTCAGCTATGAATTGATCTTCTTGATTCATGGCTTGCATTCATGTTGTATCTTTTCTTTCATAACCTTTCCTTCAAGCTCGGTCTCTTTGCCTTTAGCTTGCTTGGATGCCACATCTGCACATACAACAAAGCTAAACATGTAATGAGAATAACTGCTAGGGGTTTAATCAACCTTAGAGATTTTCCATTTGAAAATTTCACGAAGGATTGATGTTAAGCAAAATTAGCAAATGACACACATGAGACCAACTCTCATTCAACTACCGACTGACAATACTTTAAGAGTTTTAAGATTGTTCAATTTTAATCTATTAACATTTAAAGCTTGTCAACTTCGATCATTTATGAAGATGCAATTATTTTCCGGCTTACAATCAGGATTTTAGATAGGATGGACTAGAGTTCCAACATCAGTTAATCAAAAATAAACTAGAAGCAAAATCATTTTGGCCTTTAAAATTTATATTAAACTCACCTAAAATCTTTTTAACATTTTTCGAATTTTTAAATGTAAGGACGGAAAGCAACAAATAAATAATTACGGACATTCTTTTTGCGAATTTTGAGGGTAAGAGAATCATATTAGTATACGGTCATGCCAAAACACACTTGTTGTTCAATTAATTAGCATTTAGATGTACTCGCGGTTAGGGGATACGATTAATTATGATTTATACTTACCGACCGGTGTTCATCCACTTCACGACACATTCCCGTATCAAGACATGCACGAGAGAAAATCTTACCGGTGAGTATACTGCTTATCATCTGTTTTAACGTATAGATTGTGAGATACTCACTTATTTTTCATGAAAACAAGCCCCATGTAATTAAATCACTTATTGATGAGGAACTTGATTTTCAGATGCATGCATGGCACATGAGTAAGTCCGTGAACAGGTTAGTACCAACGTACCGACAAAGAGACGAACTTAACTCCCGCATAAAGCTTGATATACTATTACTTATTGATTGGGTGAATGTGATATGTTCATCACTTATTGATGGTCGTATGCAGTATTTACATGTATGTATAGTATCATGGAAGTTCGAGACTTGCGTCCCCATTATTTTCCGGTAAAAGATTCAACCATGATGCCCAGATGATAAGCAAGCATAAAGACCGCATATTTCAGAACCTCGGCATACTATCAAACGAAATTTCGGTACCAAGACCATATGCCAATGAATGGTTCCCACTTGGTCTTCAGTCGATTATGTTTATATCGCCCTGTTCACACTTTAAAATGATTATGAGCCTAACGATACATCGAATATAGAGCTACTTATCATTTTTATTTTAGGTTCAAAGAGGTTTTGACAGACCACTAATTTACTATCATTTTCTCCTTTTCTTGCTAGGAAACTAACTTTTGTTTTTCTCATGTTTTTGTACTTTTTGACGTTTTGCAATGTTTTTGCATTTTTCGAATTAGAATTTACTCCCCTACAATGCAAAAAGTAAATTTAATCCTTTAAATACATCTTTTTAGATTGTCTTCAAGAAAAATATTCACAAAAATGATTTCCCGATGTGGATTAACTCATGTTTTACCTTGATGTCGTTTACCAAAATTAATTTAATAAAAATGATTTATTAAAATTTTAGAGAAATGAGTTGGCACGTTGGTAATCGTGTGGACCAAAACAACATTGATGAGTTTCATATTGAAACAATCACGTGTGAGGTGATATTTGAGATCAATGTGTTTGGTTTGGAGGGTTGTATGAGATTTTTAGGGATCTGTAAAGTAGCTTAAATATCGACAGAGATAGAAGAGATTAGAAAATTTAATGTGACATTTGTGGCTTTTCAATCATTGCACAATTACAAACAATTTCGTATTCAATGAAACCCTGTGTTTTATTTACAAATATTTTTGTATTCAATAAAATCTTGTATTTTATTGTGAGAATGCAAAAATGTCAATCGTTGCACAATTTCGATCATTTTCGTGTTCGTTAAAGCGTTTTACGCATTTTTGCGAAACGCGTAACCGTACAACCGGCGAAACGACATCCACGACATTTTCGGGCATAATCCAAGTTACACATGTCTTAACACCTTTATATAACCTAATTATTAGCTTAAAGGGGTTAAATGGCATACAAGCGAAAATACAAGTCCAATGACCAAAAATGTCAAAAAAATAATAAATATTTTTGCTTCTTCACCAAGTTTGCCACCTATCTCCAATTTTTAACACCTAGCACTCACTTTGCCACACTTAATATGGTGTTGACACATGTTAGGACACTAATCCACACTTGAGGACACTTGTCATCACCTCCTTAATCCTAAAATACTATAAATACCCCATGATTCTTCCATTTTTTCACACCACTTCAAAACACTTCAAAGTAAAGTGTGAAGTTCTTCTTTCTATCCTTCTTGGAGCTTGTTTCCAGCCTTTGGATGCCTCCTATCCTGAGTTCCGAAAGTGTTCTTCAACACGATTAAATACTCTTCCTATTTCTTTCATTTTTAGCTATTTTTAGCTAAAAGTCGAACAGTTTGGCTTCCTGATTGACTTTTGGTTCTGACCATATTTGGTCAAGTCAAAGTTCAATTGAACTTTGAAACATGATCGTAATCACGAAGGTTATAATCCCTAAGGATTTCACCTTCTGATTACCACGTTTACTAGTCGAAGTGACGAGTCAAAGTTTCGGTCAAAAATGCACATGATGTGCATTTTACGACGAAACTATTTTCGGGTAACAAAACACTAAGTTTTGATACCAAATAAGTTTTATAAACTTAGTTAGACATATTTTGACATGTCTAACTCGTCACTTCTTGTTTAGTGCTTATTTAGTGTCGTACGTCGAGCGGTCTTGACTACCGCTTTGACTTTCGAATCCGACCCGTTTGGTCGATCTTAGGATCCGAACAAACACATATTTGTGACCATAGTTGAATAGAATAACCTACTGAGGTTATACCTTATGGTCACGTCGTTTGGTTAGTGTTATGATAAAATACTTCTATGTTCTTAAAAAAGGATGACCAAAATGCCTTTTGCGCATAAATCCATTTTAAACACATGTAACCAATTTTTAACATATAAACTGATGTTATAACGTTTTCAAACATGTTTCAGGCATTTAAGACTTATCATAGGACGATCACGCGTTTACGCTAATGACCCGTTAAAGTAGCATAAAATACCTTAACGAGTCGTAATGGGTCAAAAGCACTTAGGATCCTTTCCAAATCAGAATGTTAAGTTTGGTAAACCATATCACATGAGTTCCATCACTCGTTTGGTTTATAAGACTTCATTCTATCCGATCTCCCGTTTGTAGTCCCGACACTCTAACATATTTATCTAACACATAAGGACACGTTTGAGCTTTGTTTATTCCGTTGATCAAGAACACTTTTGCAATCCCAAGTGAGTACATAGCCCCCCTTCTTTTACCTTTTTAAATGTTTTGGGGTGATTCATATGTGCTTATAATTATTTTCAAAATTTCAAAACAATATAATGGTTTATGTATACAAAAATGATTTTCGAAGTGAGTACATAGTTCCCCTTTTTTACATTTTCTAAATGTTTTGGGGTGATTCATATGTGCCTATAATCATTTTCAAGATTTCAAAACAATATACATGGTTTATATATATACAAAATGATTTTCAAAGTCAGTACATAGTTCCCCTCTTTTACATTTTCTAAATGTTTTGGGGTGATTCATATGTTCCTATAATCATTTTCAAGATTTCAAAACAATATACATGGTTTATATACAAAATGATTTTCTATGTGAGTACATAGTTCCCCTCTTTTACATTTTCTAAATGTCTTGGGGTGATTCATATGTGCCTATAATCATTTTCAAGATTTCAAAACAATATACATGGTTTATATATACAAAATGATTTGCAAAGTGAGTACATAGTTCCCCTTTTTTACGTTTTCAAATGTTTTGGGGTGATTCATATGTGCCTGTAATTATTTTCAAGATTTCAAAACACTATACACGGTTTATATATACAAAATGATTTTCAAAGTGAGTACATAGTTTCCCTCTTATACATTTTCTAAATGATTTGGGGTGATTCATATGTGCCTATAATTATTTTCAAGATTTCAAAACTATATACATGGTTTCTATATATACAAAATGATTTTCAAAGTGAGTACATACTTCCCTTCTTTTACGTTTTGTAAATGTTTTGGGGTGACTCATATGTGCTAAATTATTTTCAAGTTTTCAAAAACAATGTCTATGTTTTATATATAAAACAATACAATTTCAATAATGTGAACAACTTGTTGGTGCGTTATCCATAACACGAATGACATTCATTACCTTGGCCGAGCCGACCAGTAGTATGTTATGGTACCATAGGACTGACAATCCCATTATCGGACTGTTCACTGTATTTGGTGGAAGTTTGGGTAATGACAGAAACTGTTTCTGATTAACAAATCATTTGTTGATTTGTTAGTCTAGTTAAAGAGATCCTTTGGTTGTCTATTAAAGATACCCTTTGGTGGTATAGTCAACACAGGTTTGAATGTGTTCATTAAAGAACGATCAAAAGTTTTCACAATTAAAAACACGGACGATTTGTTTATGACATGGACAATTGGTTGATGACACGGAGATTGATTTATAACATGGACGATTCATTTATAACACGGAGGAATCGTTTTGAACAATGCCACACAATGATTTTCACTTAAAGATATAAACCATACGAAGTTTTCTTTTTAATCAATCTATTACAAGGTTTTTACAAAAGAAATGTTTTTGTCAAGATTCATGGCTACAAGATTTTCACAACTCTAACCAACTTGTTTTAGTTGGTTCGTTGTATTGCAATATCAAACACTTTTGATACGAGGTTTTCACTTAACGACTCTTGTAGTCGGACTAGGTGTTGCAATATGTATACAAAGCCACGAATTTGACACACTCACAAAACCTATGTACTCGTCGTCATTTTATGCTGATTCTTTTTCACATATGTTTCAAGAATCAATACTTGATAATATGATTGATGCTTCATCTAGGAATGGACGCGGGCCTTAGTGACTTAAAACATGAAAGACAATTTATTTATGTGTTGTTTCTGATTATCCTAAGACAATGTTAACATTTAACTTAATCAAACATAATTTTAAATTCCATGAGTTGTGAAACAATAGTTCTGTGACATGACTCCCCCAACGTTTCCGCCGTGGTTCATTGTTTTACGCCGTTGGGTGTTACAGAAAGATTGGTATCAGAGCTTATGGTTATAGGGAATTAGGTTATTAGTAATGCTTTGACCTAGACTATAACCTTCCTAGGATCCTAACGCGAGTTATCTTGCGTTTAGATTATTAAAAAAAATACCATCACCTATCCTTAGGTGATTACTAAAACAAATACACAAGCTACGAATTCTTTTTGAAAATCAATCATCTATCCTTAGATGATTTGTTTTGGCTTAAATCCTTGTAAGTTTTCAAATTCCGTCAAAGTTAGGGTTTTATTAATGTGAACACGTGCAATCTGGAAGGGTGGATGCCTGCACCCTGAGTTTTCTGTCTAAGGCTAGAGTGTTCGTACAAATCCATATTATCGGACCAATCACTCTTACATGGGAACTCTTGGGGTGAGTGTCCACTTATAGGCTAAAGCATGTCTTCCCGATACATTATAAAGACCCATTTACTTTGATTAGTCACCGTGTGTCGTTTATTTGTTTTTAAGTAACGAACAAATGACCACCATCCTTATATTTCGTCGATATTTTTAAGATCTCTCTTCATTATCCAATGTCAATCACACATATTTTCCCTCATGTTTCCTTCTAGAATGCCTCCTCGACGTAATACAACTCAAAATGCCGAAATGGCAGCTATGATCGCTCAGCAAATTGCTGTTGTACTCCCAAATCTAGTGACCCAGATAAACCATGCAAACAATAACAATAATAACAACAATACACCCGCACCGTGCAACTACAAACAATTTAACTCGGCTAAACCACTCAAGTTTACTAGGTCCAAAGGAGCTACTAGACTCCTACAGTGGTTTGAGAGTCTCGAAAACACATTTCGTCATGTTCAATGCCCGAATGAGCGAAAAGTCGAGTTTGCATCGAGTGTATTCCAGAAAAGAGCATTTACATGGTGGAATGGTGTTATGAGAGATATGGGTGCCGATGTGGCAATGGCACAAACATGGGAAGAGCTTCGAGCTCTAATGATGAGGGAATTCTGCCCACGTCATGAACAACGGGCACTGGAAGATGAATTCCACAATCTTAAACAAGATAGTGGAGAGCATCGTGCCTACACTGACCATTACGAAGAATTGAGCTTGTTGTGTCCCGCCATGGACACCCCGTTGGATAAAGCAATCGAGAGGTACATCGATGGCCTTCTTGACCCCGTTCAAGACATTGTTACTGGTAGCAATCCTACCACTGTTCGAGGCTATCAAATTAGCTGCTACCCTGACTGAGTCTCAGGTCAAGAAGGGGAAACTATTTCGCAAGGGTGACAAGAAACATGCAGCTAAGACCACTCAAGAGAAAATAAAGGAGAACAAAGCTGAGTCTTCCAAGAAGTCAAGGAAGCGTAAGGCTTCACAGAACTTTGCAGTTGTTGCACAACCCAGCCAGAACTCTTAAAACAAGCCAGCACAACCTCCTGCGAGGAAACCCTATGCTGGTAATGCACCGTTGTGCAACCGGTGCAATGGTCACCATCAAGCTCACATACACTGTCGCCAATGCACATCATGTGGAAGATTCGGTCACATAGCCAATGTTTGTCGTTCGGCCCCAAAACAAGCTATACAGAACCCTGTTCAACCCCAAGCTAACCTTGCTAGACCTCCGTTCCCACCTGGTTCTTGCTACAACTGTGGCGAGATGGGTCACTTTAGAAACAACTGCCCGAAATTAGTGAACGCAAATGCAAATCCAGCCCGTGGACGCGCATTCAGCATCAATGCCAACGAGGCTCGTGCTGATAATGAAGTCATTAACGGTACGTTCCTTGTTAACAAACATCCTGCTTCTATTCTTTTCGATTCGGGTGCCAATAGGAGCTTTATATCACTAGCCTTTGAACCTTTTCTTTGATGCCTAGAACTAAACTAGGAAAACCCTTAACGGTGGAAATAGCTAGTGGTGAACCCCTTGTGCTCGACTATGTCATTCGTAGTTGCCAATTGAACTTGGATAACCACCTTTTTCCCATTGACCTCACACCAATACAACTCGGGAGTTTTGACATCATCATAGGAATGGATTGGTTAACCAAAGACCATGCTGAGGTGATCTGTTTCGACAAGGTTGTTTATATACCTCTTTCATCTGGCGAAACCTTAGAAGTTCACGGAGAGAAACCCTCTAGTAGCCTAAAACTCATGACTTATACCCATGCCCAAAAATACCTACGAAAGAATAATGTAGCCTTTTTGGCACATATCATAGAGGAAAAACGCAAGGGCAAAACTGTTCAGGACATCCCCATTGCTCGGGCTTATCCTGAGGTGTTTCCTGAAGAGCTACCTTGTTTACCCCCAATTCTTCAAGTTGAGTTTTGTATTGACCTTGTACCTGTGCCAACCCAATTGCTAAATCTCCTTACCGTCTTGCACCGTTTGAAATGAAAGAGTTGTCAAAGCAACTCCAAGAACTTTCAGACAAGGGATTCATTCATCCGAGCTTTTCACCTTGGGGCGCTCCTGTCCTATCGTGAAAAAGAAGGATGGATCCTTCCGTATGTGTATCGATTATCGTGAGCTCAACAAACTCACAATCAAAAATCGATATCCCCTACCTTGCATTGATGATCTCTTTGATCAGCTACAAGGTGCGACCTGCTTTTCAAAGATTGATCTGCGTTCTGGGTATCATCAACTTCGTGTACTCCAAGAAGATATTCCCAAGACTGCTTTTCGCACTCGATACGACCATTACGAGTTCACTGTCATGCCTTTTGGTTTGACGAATGCTCCTGCCGTCTTCATGGACTTAATGAATAGTGTTTGTAAACCTTATTTAGACAAGTTCATCATTGTTTTCATCTACGACATCCTCATTTATTCTAAGTCTCGTGCCGATCACGAACAACATCTCCGTCTAACGACGGAACTCCTGAAGAAAGAACAACTTTACGCCAAATTCTCCAAATGTGAATTTTGGCTAAAAGAAGTTCAATTTTTGGGACACATTGTTAACGAACAAGGTATACATGTATATCCCGCCAAAATTAGTGCGATTAGGGATTGGAGTACACCTACAACTCCTACCGAAGTTCGTTCATTTCTTGGTCTTGCTGGATACTATCAACGATTCATCGCGAACTTTTCAAAGATCGCGGTTCCCCTCACCACTTTGACTCAGAAGAATAAACCTTTCGAGTGGGTACCCAAACAAGAGGAATCCTTTCAAACACTGAAACAAAAACTCTGTAATGCTCTCATTTTATCTTTACCCGACGACAACAATGATTTCGTTGTCTACTGTGACGCATCAAACCTAGGCCTTGGTTGTGTTCTCATGCAAAGAGACAAAGTCATAGCCTATGCGTCAAGACAATTGAAAATCCATGAGAAGAACTTTCAACTCATGATCTTGAGTTAGGAGCCGTAGTTTTTGCTCTCAAAATTTGGAGACACTACCTTTACGGTACAAAATGTGTGGTTTTCACTTACGACAAAAGTCTCCAACAGATATTCAATCAAAAGGAGCTAAACATGAGACAACGACGCTGGGTCGAACTTCTGAACGACTACGACTGCGAGATTCGCTACCATCCTGGTAAGGCGAATGTTGTGGCTGATGCACTTAGTCGTAAGGAACGTGTCAAACTTCATTGTGTTCGAGTTCAATATGATATCCAAACACATATCCTTCAAGCATAACATACATGTGTGACCCAAAGCTTGTTGAAAAATGAGCTGTCGCAAAATCTCGAACTTCAACTCGAAACAAAAGACAACGGATTACTCTACTACAGGAACCGATTGTGGATTCCTAGTCAAGACAATCTCTGCACCTTATTGATGGACGAAGCTTATAAGTCTCGTTATTCAATCCATCCTGGTGCAAACAAAATGTATAAGGATCTCCGTACCAGTATTGGTAGCCGGGTACAAAGAAGGACATTGCCTTATATGTGTTTAAATACCTAACTTGTCTTAAAGTTAAGGCAGAACATCAACGCCCATCTGGTTTACTTGAGCAACCACAAATACCGGTATGGAAGTGGGAGAACATTGCGGTGGATCTCATCACTAAACTACCGCGCAAACCTAGAGGTCATGATGCCATTTGGGTAATCATCGATCGTCTAACAAAGTTAGCACACTTTTTGGCAATTCGTGAGGATCTATCTGCTGACAAACTCGCCATGATCTACGTTAATGAGATTGTATCTCGTCATGGTGTTCTTTTGAACATCATATCCGATTGAGATGCTCGATTCTTATCTCACTTTTGGAGACTATGCAATCTTCCTGGGAACCAAACTCAATCTGAGCACTGCTTATCATCCTCAAACGGATGGACAATCTGAAAGGACAATTCAAACACTGGAGGATATGCTTAGAGCATGTGTGATCGACTTTGGTGGTAGTTGGGATTCGCATCTACCATTGGTCGAATTCTCCTACAACAATAGTTATCATGCCATCATCAATATGGCGCCTTTCGAAGCTCTATACGGTCGAAAATGTCGTTCACCTATCTGCTGTAATGAGGTTGGTGAAGCTCAGCTCACTGGACCTGAACTCATTCACGACACAATAGACAAAGTTAAGAAAATTCGCGATAACCTTCTGACAGCTAGAAGCCGTCAAAAGAGTTATGCGGACAAATGAGGCAAGCCCTTGGAATTCCAAGTTGGTGATCACGTCCTTGTCAAGGTATCCCCTTGGAAAGGTGTGATTAGATTTGGAAAGAAAGGAAAACTTGCACCACGATATATTGGACCATTCAAGATCGTTGAGAGAATCGGAAAGGTGGCCTACCGACTTGAGCTACCTCCTGAACTTGGGAATATTCACCCAACATTCCACGTGTCCAATTTGAGAAACTGTTTACCAGATACAAACCTCCACATTCCCCTAGATGAAATTCACGTTGATGACACTATGCACTTTGTCGAGAAACCTGTGGAGATATTGGACCGTGAAGTCAAGAAACTCAAGTGTAGACGTATACCGATAGTTAATGTTTGCTGGGAATCCAAACGTGGCCCAGAATTTACTTGGGAACGAGAGGATCAGATGAAAGCGAAATATCCACATCTGTTTCACAAATTTTCCTCTAATTAAATTTCGGGACGAAATTTCCAAAAGTAGGGGAGACTATGACATTTGTGCCTTATCAATCATTGCACAATTACAAACAATTTCGAATTCAATGAAACCCTGTGTTTTATTTCCAGATATTTTCTATTCAATAAAATCTTGTATTTTATTGATGAGAATGCAAAAATGTCAATCGTTGCACAATTTCGATCATTTTCGTGTTCGTTAAAGCGTTTTACGTATTTTGTGAAACGCGTAACCGTACAACCGACGAAACGACATACACGACATTTTCGGGCATAATCCAAGTTACACATGTCTTAACACCTTTATATAACCTAATTATAAGCTTAAAGGGATTAAAATGGCTAACAAGTGAAAATACAAGTCTAAGGCCAAAATATCAAAAAAAATAAAAATTTGTGCTTCTCCACCAAGTTTGCCACCTATCTCCAATTTTTGACACCTAGCACTCACTTTGCCATACTTAATATGGTCTTGACACATGTTAGGGCACTAATCCACACTTGAAGACACTTGTCATCACCTCCTTAATCCTAAAATACTATAAATACCCCATGATTCTTCCATTTTTTTTCACACCACTTCGAAACACTTCAAAGTAAAGTGTGAAGTTCTTCTTTCTATCCTTCTTGGAGCTTGTTTCCAGCCTTTGGATGCCTCCTATCTTGAGTTCCGAAAGTGTTCTTCAACACGAGTAAATACTCTTCCTAGTTCTTTCATTTTTTTAGCTATTTTGAGCTAAAAGTTGAACAGTTTGGCTTCCTGATTGACTTTTGGTTCTGACCATATTTGGTCAAGTCAAAGTTCAATTGAACTTTGAAACGTGATTGTAATCACGAAGGTTATAATCCCTAAGGATTCACCTTCTAATTACCACGTTTACTAGTCGAAGTGACGAGTCAAAGTTTCGGTCAAAAATGCACATGATGTGCATTTTACGATGAAACTATTTTCGGGTATCAGAACACCAAGTTTTGATACCAAATTAGTTTTATAAACTTAGTTAGACATATTTTGACATGTCTAACTCGTCACTTCTAGTTTATTACTTAATTAGGGTCGTAAGTCCAGCGCTCTTGACCACCGTTTGGTCGATCTTAGGATCCGACCAAACACATAAATGTGACCATAGTTGTATAGGGAATAACCTACTGAGATTATACCTTATGGTCACATCATTTGGTTAGTGTTATGATAAGTTACTTCTATGTTCTTAAAAATAGGATGACCAAAATGCCCTTTTGCGCATAAATCCATTTTTAACACATGTAACCAATTTTTAACATATAAACTGATGTTATAACATTTTCAAACATGTTTCGGGCATTTAAGACTTATCTTAGGACGATCACGCGTTTACGCTAATGACCCGTTAACATAGCATAAACTACCTTAACGAGTCATAATGGGTCAAAAGCACTTAGGATCCTTTCCAAATCAGAATCTTAAGTTTGGTAAACCATATCACATGAGTTCCAACACTCGTTTGGTTTGTAAGACTTCATTCTATCTGATCTCCCGTTTGTAGTCCCGACACGCTAACATATTTATTTGACACATTAGGACACGTTGGAGCTTTGTTTATTCCGTTGATCAAGAACACTTTTGCAATCCCAAGTGAGTACATACCCCCCTCTTTTACGTTTTTAAATGTTTTGGGGTGATTCATATGTTCCTATAATTATATTCAAAATTTCAAAACAATTTACATGGTTTATGTATACAAAAATGATGTTCAAAGTGAGTACAAAGTTCCCATCTTTTACATTTTTTAAATGTTTTGGGGTGATTCATATGTGCCTATAATCATTTTCAAGATTTCAAAACAATATACATGGTTTATATACAAAATGATTTTCTTAGTGAGTACATAGTTCCCCTCTTTTACATTTTCTAGATGTTTTGGGGTGATTCATATGTGCTTATAATCATTTTCAATATTTCAAAACAATATACATGGTTTATACATATACAAAATGATTTTCTATGTGAATACATAGTTCCCCTCTTTTACATTTTCTAAATGTTTTGGGGTGATTCATATGTGCCTATAATCATTTATAAGATTTCAAAACAATTTACATGGTTTATATATACAAAATGATTTTCAAAGTGAGTAAATAGTTTCCCTCTTTTACGTTTTCAAATATTTTGGGGTGATTCATATGTGCCTATAATTATTTTTAAGATTTTAAAACAATATACATGGTTTATATAAACAAAATGATTTTCAAAGTGAGTACATAGTTCCCCTCTTTTACATTTTCTAAATGTTTTGGGGTGATTCGAATGTGCCTATAATCATTTTCAAGATTTCAAAACAATCTACATGGTTTATATATATAAAATGATTTTCAAAGTGAGTACATAGTTCCCCTCTTTTACTTTTTGCAAATGTTTTGGGGTGACTCATATGTGCTAAATTATTTTCAAGTTTTCAAAAACAATGTCTATGTTTTATATATAAAACAATACAATTTCAACAATGTGAACAACTTGTTGGTGCGTTATCCATAACACGAATGACATTCATTACCTTGGCCGAGCCGACTGGTAGTATGTTATGGTACCATAGGACTGACAATCCCATTATCGGACTGTTCACTGGATTTGGTGGAAGTTTGGGTAATGACAGAAACTGTTTCTGATTAACAAATCATTTGTTGATTTGTTAGTCTAGTTAAAGAGATCCTTTGGTTGTCTATTAAAGATACCCTTTGGTGGTATAGTTAACACAGGTTTGAATGTGTTCATTAAAGAACGATCAAAAGTTTTCACAATTAAAAACACGTACGATTTGTTTATGACATGGACAATTGGTTTATGACACGGACGATTGATTTATAACATGGACGATTCATTTATAACACGGAGGAATCGTTTTGAACAATGCCACACAATGATTTTCACTTAAAGATATAAACCATACGAAGTTTTCTTTTTAATCAATCTATTACAAGGTTTTTACAAAAGAAATGTTTTTGTCAAGATTCATGGCTACAAGGTTTTCACAACTCTAACCAACTTGTTTTAGTTGGTTCATTGTATTATAATATCAAACACTTTTGATACAAGGTTTTCACATAACGACTCTTGTAGTCGGATGAGGTGTAGCAATATGTATAAAAAGCCACGAATTTGACACACTCACAAAACCTATGTACTCGCCGGCATTTTTATGCTGACTCTCTTTTCACATATGTTTTATGAATCAATACTTGATAATATGATTGATGCTTCACGTAGGAATGGATGCGGGCCTTCTGACTTAAAACATGAAAGATAATTTATTTATGTGTTGTTTCTGTTTATCCCAAGACAATGTAAACATTTAACTAAATCAAACATAATTTTAAATTCCATGAGTTGTGAAACAATAGTTCTGTGACATGACTCCCCGATGTTTCCACTGCGGTTCGTTGTTTTACGCAGTCGGGGTGTTACATTTAAACCATAATCCTGCAATTTCTCCGTGCATTGCCGGAAATCTGTCCTCTCCCAACTGGATATCCACCAGGTGTGGATTTCAAGGTCGATTTTGCAGCTACTTCATATAACTGAGAAATCTCTTCACAGCAACATGATTATAAACCTCTGGGTCTAACTAGTAAGAAGCAAGAGTGCATGTGGAGAAGCTTGTACCCATCATCTTTGGACGGTCCATACATGATGTTGTTCACATGTTTTTGCACCAGCAAAGGTCTTAGTCTTTCTCCTTGAGAAGTAGTGTGAGGTTGTTCAAACCATGCCAAGGCATCCGCACACCCGGTTGGTTTGTTCAACCAAACATATTTTCTTCAATCATACCCGTGGCGAAATGTACACTGCACGATCATCTTGTAAGCTTTGAACTTCTTATGGAAGATATAAGACATGAATCTTTGATAATCTTCTGACATGCTTCAGGCACGTACATTTCGATTGAATCTATCATGTGGATCCGATCCAAACCTTAAACAAACAAATTTTTGGTCGTATTTCATCTTGTCGTAGTTATCAACCTCATTCACCAAACTTTCTTCACTCATCGGACATTATCTTCTCTTTTTCTCCAACAAAGGCAACAACTCCTGGATATAACGATGTTTTGGAGCCGGATGTCGCCGATCTTGTGCCTGGATGCTCCACTATCAATAATTCTATGATTATCAATAGTTCCTCCTGGAACATCCTGCACACTCACGAAAGATTAGTTGGAGATGGGGACCCAAGCCTTCATTGACTTGGGTCTTCTGACATCATTGAGAATTGGAACTTCGTTTTCCCGATTATTCGGAATGGATTGTGCTCCCCCTGAAATAATTACCGGTTTTGGTTTCCAAATCTGTTTTTGTTTCTCAATTTTAACATTTGGTTTTACTGATTGTGTTTGGACAACCTCCAGTTTTAAAGCCTTTTCAATATCCTTTTGTTGTTTCTTTCTCTGTTTCATTTCTTGTTGTTTAACAAGACGAGGGTCCTGTTTTGGCGAAACAAATTTAGCATGGTAATGTTTACCACAGGGTGCGTCAATTTTGCTTTTCCCTTTGTGAGATATGGACAATTTTTGACAATGTGTCCATGCTTACCACACTCAAAGCATGATCTTTGCTCAACAAACCTCGGAGTATTATAAATGTGATAGCTTGATGATGAACCTTCGTGAACTTGAGGTTCTTGGTCCTATGTCACAACAATTTGTGTGTTGTGTGTAGTTGTTCTGACTGTTTCTCTTCAAAATTCTATTTTGTTTAACAAAATCCGTGTTAGATTTGTTTTCAAATATTCAATTTTATCAGTCCCGCAGGATTTCATGAAGTTCACATTTTGAATTTTCTTCTTGTTTTGGCTATGTTTGCTTTTTCCATTTCCTTTGTTAGCGTGATTTAGCTTTCGTTGATTTTTTTGAGGTTTCAATTTTTTATTTCCTTATTTCTTTCTAACTTTGGATTTTTGAAAAGGAGCACACTGAGTTACTACAACTCTTAGGCTCGAATTACCCAAAAACTAACTAGTAGAATTCTCGAAAAATTTATTAATCAAAGATTGATTGACATTTTTGATGGGAAAATCTTTGTTTGAGTAAACTTTGTCGGAACCAATAAACGTATAAAGCAAGTTCACGCTTTCACATGTTTCAATATGAGCTTCAGCAATCTTGACATGGGTAGTTACACACAGTTTCGCTGGAGGATCACAGATAATGTGATTTTCGAGAGGTATATTTTCCTCTTTTGTTACCGTATCTGACTGCTTAGGTTTGTCCTCATCTGACTCGTCATCCGAACTATCATAATCCTCAATAATGGGAGGATTTTGATCATTCATAGACTTTGAGTCATTGATGTTATCTGATTGACCTTGACTTGAAGATGTGCCCTTAGTGACCCTAGACCAGCTGTAAATTCAGCTAGATCCAATAGAACGGTGGGTTCAAACTGTGGCATATCTTCGTCATTTGGCATTTTCGTGTAACTGTGCCTAACTGGAGGGGGACAAGCCTGATAACCAATGCATGTCATATCACCATTCTTCTTTTGAACATTTATGATGTGATCCAAAACATATCTTGAGTTGGAGTAACTGTCCAACTTGAGTTTGATTGCATCATGTTCACACTTTGCACAGGCTAACTCCTTTTCGTTTCTTCAAGCATGTTAATATAATTGTTAACGGTTTTGTTTTCTCAAAACATTCTTTGTTAATTCAGAAACATCTTTCTTTAAGGTTTCAATTGTTGTTTTAAATTCCTTTTTGTTTTTCTTAAGAGCTGTGTTTGCCTCAGTGCACTTTGTCAGATCTACAATCAAACTCTAATGGTGCTTCTTCGTGTGATCAAATTTACCTTCAAGTTCTAAGTATTTACCTTTTAAAACTATACATTCAAAACAATTAGACACAATAGGTTTATCGAAACTTACCTGACTGGATTTGCAATCTAAACAGGCCATGAATGCTGTATGAAGAGTGGAAGCTCCGACTGATGAGAGATGCTTAGAAAACTCATTAGATGACCCTTCAGTTTCATGCTCCAAATCTGCTTCGCCGCTATCCGTCGATTCAGTTTCAGTAATCACATCATCTACTTCAACACTAACATCTTCAGATTGATCTTCACTCGAAGTCGATTCTGCTTCATCTGAACTGATACTATCCCATGAACTTTCATCATTTCAGGATGATTCTCCATCGTTATCATTTTTAGCAATTTCGACATAGTATGTAGTTCCTCCTCCACCAATGTTTCCCAATTGAACAGACCAATCACAGCGCTCATCTGCTTGAACTACTAACACTCGGTTGGAATTGTTTGCAGGAACCATTGCTCTTTCGTTGTTAGTAACTTGATTTCTGTTGAAAGGATATTGATTCCCTTGCTGTGGAGGCTTCGTGCATTCTCTTTTAAAATGGCCCTTTTCTCTACAGTTGAAACAAGTAACTTTCCTTTTATCAAAACTGTATGGAGTATCCTTGTTGCTCTCCATATTAGGTCTCCTGTTTTCTCAATAAAGTCTTTTGCCCTTCTTATTGCACTTGCAAACGCCCATTTAATATCAATCAACTCCATCTCCTCCTTATCGATTTGTGCATAGTCTTCACTGGTTAGATAGATGTTACCAATTTGTCCAGCTACTAATCCGCAGTAAGAACATACCTAAGTATTTAGAAGCTCCATGTGTTCCCTGGCAACTTCCACACTCACCTTAGACAGGTTTGATGTATCGAATCTGACAGCATTAGGGTTTGAGGGTTGAAAGTTTTTACCATAGAAAGCTTGTTGTGGAACTTGTGGTGTAACATCTTGTGGTTGAGGAAGAAATGTTTTTGGATCAAATGCTTGTTCATAGACTTGAGCATTTGTTCGTCTAACCTCTTGTGGTTGAGGAAGAAAAGCTTTTGGATCAAAAGCTTGTTCATGAACTTGAGCACTTGAACAAACAAACTGTTCTGGTTGAACTTACGGCAGAAAAGGATTTGTATTTGACACAAATGTTGTTTGAAGCTTCGGTTGTTGATTTGTACTTATACCCGTTTTAATGCCTCCAAAATACATCTCTGGGTTTTGCGAAACTGTAAATCATTTTGCTTTGCGAATTTCTTCTTCTTTTTTGTTTCAAGTTTCTGAACAAATTCGTAAATGCTGATTACATCCAAAACACCGGTATGTTTTAGCAATTCAATAAATTGACTGCTCTTAGGTGGTAAGGCATCAGCAAAATGCATAAAAGTTCCCGTTGTGATACGTTAACCTTGTATGAGTATGTTTCACTAAGCAAATGATAGAAACGAGTTGTCATATCACTTAGTGTTTCACTTTCCATAAACAGAAACTCTTCAAACTCTTTCTTTAAAAGATCACGTCGAATCTTTCTTGCTGCTGCATTTCCTTCTCATCTTGATTTCAAAGAGTACCACAAGCTCTTCGTAGTGGTACACTACATAAATTGATGATAAATATCCTTGTGAAGTGCTCGTGTAAGAATGGCAAAGGCCTTCTTTTCTAGATCATAAGCCCTTTTATCATTCAAGTCCAATTCGGCTAAAGAGGTTGAATTTGATAAACTTCTTCTAGAGATTCTTTGTACGGAGTAGTAAAACACGGCCGTAACTCGGTCACGCCCACAACTCGGTATTCTGACCAAGAACATATGTATGAAAACGACTTTTCCATGAAGGATAATCGTTCATATGATTCAACTTTGGTGGACGGTTGTTACTTCCAGTTTCACTCTCGCTAAGGAGAAGAGTTTGAACGCTTTGATTTTGATTCGTAACACATGCCCATTGACTAGCGGTAATCGTTTGTGGAGGTATTAAAGAGTTTACCCATGAGGTTGCGGAGCTAGATTGTGGTGAATCTTGGCTTGTACTTGAACTACACCCCCAATACCAAGGATTTGTACCCATTTTGCTTGTTTGTTTGTGAAAATCAGCTTAAAATTTTAAAATTCCAAGGATTAACTTGAAATAAAAGTCTTTTGTTAAAGTTCACAATTTCAAAAACCACGAAGCATTGAAAAACTCGTCACGAACAACAAACAAATCACGAAAAACTTAGTTCTTCGTACGAACCACTGATTCTTACGAATCACTGGTTTTTCGTACGAGTTAATGGTTTTTCATACAAGTTAAAGGTTTTTCGTACGAGCCACAAGTTCTTCGTACGAACAGTCACACCCTGACCCGTAGCGGAAATGGTAGTCGGGGTATGATTGGATTTTCATCAAAGCTCATGACATTTACTATTATAAAAGTTTCATATTTATCATATCAAATTAAAAAGAAATATTCCAATCAACACACAAACCATACAAACACCAATTGTTCTAAATATGATATTCAAGTAACGATTGATTCTTCTTCTAAGGCCCAATCCTATGTGTTCCTTGCTTCAACCCGATCACCTGTATCATGTGTAAAAATAGAGTTTTTGGGTCAACAAAAGTTGGCGAGTGAATCCCGTTTAAACATTAGAAAGAAATGATATATTGATTAATTTAATAAAATTGTGCATAAACCAAATATGAACAAACGTATATGTAAACAATCCACAAACCACATGATTATCTAGCAAAGTACACGTGAGCATCATAAATGAAGAACTGTGAGATCAAGTCTCAATCAAACTGAGCCGATCTAATTAGGCACGCGATGCTCTACCCGTCTATACAAGGAACTGGTGGGCCTAATGTGAAAACTTGACTTAAATGAGAAAGTATAACCACAAATAACAATAAACAAAATATCACATAGCACGTTAGTTCATATAATGGTAATAGCACAAGTGTTTAAATAAACGATATAACTAAACGACACATGATACACCCCAAAACATGAATAAAAAGGGGAAGTTTGTAGGAATTCACTCACAGTGGGTGTGTTCTTGATTTAATAACGAGCGCGTACGATTTAAAGATTCCAACCAACAAGATTACTAACCTAAATAATCACGTAATAACTCGGTAAATATAATTCTTTTATTTGAATTTAGTAACTTTATTTAATGACTTTTATTAGGCTTTTTAATAAATTTTATAGTATTTATTACTAATTTTTATGTTTAAAACACTTATTCTATTATATACCTTTATGGATTTTTGGATAAAATAAAGGAAAAAGGTTAATAAAAAATATACCCTTTTTAGGGTCGAACTGGTCGGTTTTGAGACTACACGCAGCGTGTGAGATTCGAACTCGTGACCTCTCGTATACGTGCACGCAGCTCTACCAACTGAGTTATGTGTCTAACCCGGAATATATCCATTTTTAATTACATATATACACTCATTAGGTTAAAGCATATTTTGATTTTATTCAAAAAGGTTTTATAATTTCATAATCATGCGACGGACCGGACTCGAACTCGCGACCACAACACTCTGACTATTGGAATTTGACTTCGTCTTAAACATTTCTCACTGAAGTCCATGATTTCTATAGGTTGTTCTACAGAAATGCATCGATTCAAAAATATGAATAAATTTTAACAGGAAAAAAAGTGCGATGTTTAGATTTGCCGCTAAGAGTTTATATAACCAGGGGAGTGTGATGTTTAAATTTTGATTGAGGCAGTAACGTTCCTAGTAAGGGTTGAATACCCTGCTACAGGAATCGCTTTTTGATGCATGAAGTGTAGAAAAGAGTTTTATCTTGGAGATGACTGACTGGATATGGTCTCATGATAAAGGGTTTTGAGGAAATCGAAGCGTCGAAAAGATAAAGTTATATCACAAAACGAAGTCTTCAACCACATCGTTATCCAAATTAAGATTTACACTACCTACACGGAACTTCTCAAAACCGTCTAACAATGCTTTTGATCACTTGACAAGAATACTTATATAGGAAGTACCAGCGGCGTATTTACCATATCCTGGTCAAATTTTTGTTGGCTTTGTCAGTATGTCACGATTAGTTCTATGTGACTCGTCCTAAAATCTACAAAACAAAAATAAACACAACAGCCAATGCTTGAGTCTCAAATCTGAGGGATACAAAACTTGAATGACGGCGGTACCTCTCTCGTGTGTTATGAGGAAGTGGTCAGTCTATGAAAAAGTGAGACATGACCCAACTTCTTTAAATGATGAGACGAGGTTCGTTGTGATGTACGATGACATGAGTTTTTTTTATTGATGAATAGAGACATGTAATGAAACAACTTGTCATAAATTGCGTTAATGGCGTTAAAATTTTGATATATTAATACCCAAATTGAAAACAAATATATCTTGAATAATTAAACAAGGAATGAAATTGATAGACAACATTAAGAATAAACGGTTGGAGCGGAGCCTTGTTTCTTTGTGGTGGAAGGCTAATTGGGTTGCTCGTTTGCACTGTTGTGACCTCAACTGGGTTTGCGTTAATGTTGTAGGCTCTTCCTCGTGCTGGTGGGGGTACTAGGTTTGCCTGGTTTGCTTGGGCTTGAGCGTTAATGATATTAACCAACCTAGGGTACGTGTTTCTAAAGTGGGTTCACAATTAAAGCAAGCTCGAACATATGGAACCATGGGATATTGAGGTTGTTGATAGGGTTGCATCATATTTTGAGCTAGGGGTGGAGCTTGGTTTTGAGGAGTACGACAAGTGTTACTTTAATGACCATAACGCCCACATTTGGCACACAATCGGCAGGGTACGATGGGTTGATGATGATAATGGCAGGTGTTGCATTGATGGTGAGGGCCAGTGTAAGGTTTCTTGTTTGGGTATGCTGGGTTGGGTGCCACTTGGGTGATTGGGATAGCTTGGAGGGGCACGGCTTTTGAAGTTGACTGACTGGTTTGAGTGACAGCAAATCTCGTTTTCTTTCTCTTGGTTGTGAATTGGGAAGAGGATTTGGTTTGAGTTGGGTTGGAGGTTTTAGTTGGTGTTTTGCTACTTGTATCCTCCTTCTTCTTTTCCTTAAAATCTCCATTCCTGATGTGGTTTTCCGTGAGCTCAGTGCCTAGCTCCATTGCTGCTTCCAGAGTTGCAGGCACGGTACTCTTTACAGAATCTTGAATCTTCAAAGGAAGACCCCGAATGTAGTGCTCGATCAGACGGTAGAGGGGAATGAACATATTTGGAACCATTTGATTCAACTCGAGAAACCTCTTGTTGTAGGTTATGTGATCTCCCTCCTTTTGCTTCAAGGAATATAACTCATCTTCCAACTTCTTAATTTCACTTCTTGGGCAGAAACGTCTTGTCATGAGTTCCCTAAGTTGTTCCCAAGTTAGGCTACTACGGCTTCGGCACCTCTTCTGCCCTTTTCGGCATTCCACCAAGTGAGTGCTACCCCATATAAACGACCAGTAGCATAACAAACCTTACGGTCGTTGGGACACTCACAATTCCATCTCTTCAAACCATCGAAGGAGAGCAGTGACCCCTTCAGTCCTTCGTACTTTGGAGGGTCACATGAGTTGAAGTGCTTATAAGTGCACTTGGTGGTGTTTGTGGGAGGGTTGGCAGCATTTTATCCCTCTTGGTTAATTGGGGTGACAGGATTAGTAGCTAGGGCTTGCTGAACTTGAATTATGATATCGAGAATCATGGCGGCCATTTGTTGGGCTATTTGAGCAGCCATGTGCTCGCCGGATTTTTCTGATCTCCTACCTCTACGAGGATGCCTAGCAGACATCTACGGAAATACGTAAGGAGATTATGAGATTTGGCGTATAGGTGTCATATGTCGCATTTAGAAAATTAACATCCACAAAACAAATGAGAAAAGTAAATTCACTACATCCATATGATGTCTTGGGCCTTGCTCATGTTTGGGCCCCCATATGTCCCTCATACTTGGCCTAGGTAGTCATGTGGGCCCCCATGACTACTGGGATTTGTAGGGTTCACATTGGTTTTGGCCTGTTAACACTCGCACCACCCGAATGAAAATCGTAAAACATGATCGCGAAATATAAGGTCGGAAGGTGTCCTGGTGTAGACACATTGACAACTCAAAGTGGGGTTAGTTCACACGACATTTGTTGTGGCATGCTTTGGCCTAATAGGTCCTTCGTACTCTCATCGTTAGTCCCTAGGTAGGTAATCTGGTCCGTTATATTGGATTTATATGAATGCTAATCCTAGACAGGACGTTTCGACTACCGGTACTTGTACCCTTCCAATTACTACATGTCCGTCGTAGAACTCAATTTGATGAGATTGAAAAATGAAAAACATCACAAAACTTTAAGTAAAGAAGGATGAAAATGTTTAAATATATATATGAGATTTGAGACGTGCGTGATGCATATATATGTAAGCATGTTATGTTGACAATATGTATAACACATATAATATCACACAAAATCGTACGTTAGTGGAAGCGCTTGGAAGCATTTGTGTGTGAGATAAATGTAAAACAAGTAAATATCATGAGTTTGCATGTAATCAGTTAACACGTAAGCAATTAAAATTTAATCGACTATAGTATAGGCTCTAAGGGTCTAATAACCTATCCTATAGCCCTATAATCAAAGGCTCTGATACCAATCTGTCACACCCTGACCCGCAGCGGCAATCGTAGTCGGGTATGATTGGGTTTTCATCAAAGCTCATGACATTTACTATTATGAAAGTTTCATATTTATTATATCAAATTAAAAAGAAATATTCCAATCAACACACAAACCATACAAACAACAGATGTTCTAAACATGATATTCAAGTAACGATTTATTCTTCTTCTAAGGCCCAATCCTATGTGTTCCTTGCTTCAACCCAATCACCTGTATCATGTGTAAAAATAGAGTTTTTGGGTCAACAAAAGTTGGCGAGTGAATCTCGTTTAAACATTAGAAAGAAATGATATATTGATTAATTTAATAAAAATGTGCATAAACCAAATAGGAACAACGTATATGTAAACAAGCCACAAACCACATAATCATCTAGCAAAGTACACGTGAGCATCATAAATGATGAACTGTGAGATCAAGGCTCAATGATTCGGAGCTGATCTAATTAGGCACGCGATGCTCTACCCGTCTATACAGCGAACTGATGGGCCTAATGTGAAAACTTGACTTAAATGAGAAAGTATAACCACAAATAACAATAAACAAAATATCACATAGCACGTTAGTTCATATAATGGTAATAGTACAAGTGTTTGAATAAATGATATAAATAAACGACACAAGATACACCCCAAAACATGAATAAAAAGGGGAAGTTTGTAGGAATTCACTCATAGCGGGTGCGTTCTTGATTTGATAATGAACGCGTACGATTTAAAGATTCCAACCAACGAGAATACTAACCTAAATAATCATGTAATAATTCGGTAAATATAATTCTTTTATTTGAATTTAGTAACTTTATTTAATGACTTTTATTAGGCTTTTTAATAAATTTTATAGTATTTATTACTAATTTCTATGTTTAAAACACTTGTTCTATTATATACCTTTATGGATTTTTGGATAAAATAAAGGAAAACGGTTAATAAAAAATATACCCTTTTTAGGGTCGAACCGGTCGGTTTTGAGACTATACGCAGCGTGTGAGATTCGAACTCGTGACCTCTCGTATACGTGCACGCAGCTCTACCAACTGAGCTACATGTCTAACCCGAAATATATGCATTTTTAATTACATATACACTCATTAGGTTAAAGCATATTTTGATTTTATTCAAAAAGGTTTTATAATTTCATAATCATGCGACGGACCGGACTCGAACTCGCGACCACAACTTCGTGTTGCACACAGCCCGACCAACTAGGCTGTGTGACTAACCCGGAATTTATTATACACTTACAGAACGTTAATTTATATAAGTATTAAAAAAAGGTTGGTTTAACAAAGGAAATCGGAACCGTATCTGTGACTCAAACTCACGTCTATGTGATTAAAATGCACACAGTCCACCGCTGGATTGTGTGTCTAACCCGGTATAATTTCCGATTTAAAATTCATATAAACACATTTCCGACTTCATCTTCTTCCTTCTAAAACTCAAAACATTAACCCGACTGTTTAAATCAAACAACTCTTTATTTAAATTCACCACTGATAATATAAAGATAAAGGAGAAGATTCAAGTGATTATACCAGACAGATGTGATCTTAAATTCTCCGGTGATGTTCCGGCGACGAACAAAACTCCGGCGAAGTGTATTTTGAAACACAACGGATCTTCTGAGAATTTTGAGAGGCTTCGAGAGTGTGTGAGCGAGTATCAGAATAGGTTAGGATCGCTATTTATAGGTGAATGTCTGATTTGAGTTGATTTACAGTTTCTATCGGTTTCGGTCAAGAAATTTATTATCGAATGATTTGTAACTGAACTTGACCCAATGATTACGTTTAATCACAATTTAGAAACGTTTCTGTGTTTAATTTCGCAAAAAAAGACAGAGATTGATGATGAGAATTGGTGGTTACAGCCGTTACAATCGAATGTTTAAAATGGGTTTCGAGTAGTTGTTTCAATACAAAATTTATTTAATTTGAGTTTAGTTCAGATATGTGTGTGTAGTGTAGTGGTGTGTTGTGTGTGCTGGTTTGGTGGATACTCGGGTTCGATACCCGCGGTCACCCTTTTATTTTTATTATTATTTTTAGTTTATTTATTACTATTATTATTTTTTTATTTATCATTATTATTATTTTAACCCTGTTATTTTATTCATATAACAAATTTAAACGCTTAACATAAATACGTAATGAAACTTCATATCATATACTTGAATTACAAAACAGAGCGGGTTTTAGAACCCGTTTTACAACAAAATGTTACACGAACAATAGGTTCTTCGTGCGAACAGCTGGTTCTTCGCATGAATCAGCTTGTCCTTCGCACGAACATTGGTTTTTCATGCGGATGCGTTATTCGCCCGGGGTCTTTCACAGATGTTGGGTTTTTCGCTGGGATGAATCTTTTTTCAGGGTTGGTTGGTGAGAAGTTTCCTTTTGTAACATAAACTTGTTTCTGAGTTTGTTCGAAAGTTATCAGTTCTCTTATACAGATTCGGTTAAAAAAGATAAACATTCCAAAATCAGCTTTTCAGTCAGGTGAGTCAAATCTTAAGATTTGGTCAACCCTAAAGAAATATTCCAGTGAGTTGTCCGACAAGTGCTTCACCGGAAAGTATGTCCAACTAAACTTTGATGGAAGATTTCAAGAAAAAACCCATATCCAAACATGTCTCCATGTATTTTAACAAGGTTTTTATAAAAAAAATTCTGAATACAACAAGTTTTCCCTAAGTTTTAAGCCACTTTTCTTGTAAAAACTTAAGTTTCTTGTTTGAAGTTCAAGAACACTTCCAGGAAGCTTCACAACTTGGTCAAACACAACACTATGCTTGGTTTTAAACAAATAAGAGAGCCAAAGCTCCGATACAACTTGGAGGATCAAGATAACCTACTTCCTTGTTGTTTAACACACACACGAGTGTGGAATCCAAGTGTATATGCAAACCAAAGCAAAAGCACAACCAATATAACGAGAGATATGTCTTCAAATGTTCACTATATTGATTTGTAGAGAGACCCAGTACATACACTCTTGAATAAACTACTTATCTCTCTGTGCTCACCTAAATGAACTGTGAAGTGCATGTCTATATATATAGGCCCCAATACCCAGTAACATCACGAAGAATGTTACTGTTTGTACGAAGGACCCGCAAAGCCCATGAAGAACATTCTTGGAAGAGTTACTCGTACGAACAACCTATGGCTCGTATAAGTAACTCGCTCGTACGAATAAGTAACTCGCTCATAATGAACAAGTAACTCTTTCTTGAATGTTCATTCATACGAACATGCAATGGCTCGCACGAACAAGCAATGGCTCGTACGAGAGAGCAACTTGCTCGTATGAAACACAATTCACTCGTACGAATATGGGGTTCTTCAGAGAACCCTGCTATCAGACATACTGCACAGTCAGCAAGATCAGAAACACAAAACTTAATAGTATGCACACATGCAACTGTTTTACAACACAGACAAACTAAACATTGTACAAAATCAAGATTGGAGGATATCTTGATTTGGTCGACACAGCTAAAACTTTACAGACGCAACAACCAAAGACTGTACAATTACCGCCGTAACTAAGAACAAGCGACAAACACAAAAGTGTATTAACAAACTCCCCCTTGACTGTTGCTTGGTCTTTGGTCTTCATTTCTAATGGCCTGCTTCGGACTATGAGCTTCCAACATGAATACCGAACTTAGTCGAACCGAACTGAGTCGCATCCACACAAATATGCATCAACAAGACCTAACATCTGCAGTAAATGAAGGGAGAGAAAAATTCCACCATGGGGCCATGGTCGCCTTCTGTTTTCAGCGATAAATAGAGGTGCTTGGATTTGGAGAAAGACCTTCGTTGGCAAACCACTTCTCTCACACTTGGCATCAGTCCACCACCACTACAACACCAACACCCACCACTATCATCCATCTTTCATCTTTTAGAGTGTGTAGTAGTCTCGAGATCTAAGATGATCGTAAAAGTTCTTGTCAAACAAAGGTCATGCTTAGCTAAATCTCTTACATGACTTGGCGAAGACAAATATTTTATATATACTTTTGATTTCCAATCTTTGGCAACTTATTATTTGGGTATGTATTAGTGACTTTAATAACTAGTTTTATATTGAAAGTGAACTTTATTTAAACATTTATTCATGTTTTGTTGATTCACTCATTCGTGTCTTTACGGTCTATATAAAGCACATTAACTACCTGGAAGGGGGTTAGAAGGGTATTTGTGTAAAGTTCTTGTCTCGTTCAGTCTATAGATCCTGCGAGTACTTGGTTCAAGCTTATTAGGACTTCCCTTGAGGCAGATAGCATCAAATAAGGGAAGTAAGAATGGCTTGAACCCCTTATAAATAAACAACTATTAAAACTTTACCCGGCCTTGCGGGACTGTATCCCTGCTGAATCAGACCAATATGGCCGAGGGTAACGTCGCCTTCACAAGAGGGGCCTACCACTTTTTGCATTAATAACTTACTTAAGTATCTTTCAATATTCCGACCTTGCGGGACTGTATCCCTCCTGACTCAGACCAAAAGGTTGAGGTTAATGTCGCCTCACAAGAGGGGCCTACTACTATAACTAAGATAATCTCTTAAAATGCCCAAAGTGCGGAAATCATGGAAGGATATGTAAAAGAGGAGTCGGAACCAAGTGTTTTATTGTCTATTTGTTTTCCTTTTTATTTACGTTATTACTTTTATATTCTTTTAAAGTTTCAAAACTTTTATAAAAAATTTGGTTAGATTAGACATTAACGATAAGCCGGTATTAAAAGCTCTTGTGTCATTGGAAGAACTTGGTATCTTACCATCACTATACTACGTCCACGATGGGTGCACTTGCCCTAACTGTGTGTAGAGTGGTAGTATTGTATCGTTTTTATAAATTCAAAGCTTGATCTATGAGTAAAAAGTACCTAAAATATAATAAAACTTATAACCCGCTCGCACCACGTCAAGTTTTGGTGCCGTTATCGGGACACAAGTATTTAAGATAGTTTAAAATGGACCGCCTATTCATTTTTAATCTTCTTTATTTTCATTTTTAGGTTTTTTCCTATTTTACTGCATTTTTTTCTCCTTTCTGCAAGTTCAGCATGAGGTCCTACCTGATCAACACGGGGCCGTGCCTAACTTATAGTAGCTGAAAATCAACAAAAACTTATTCAAAGAAGGCTAACACGGGGTCATGCCACATCTGACACGGGGCCGTGTTAAAAAACACCCAGTATTAGAGAAATCACATCCTGAGCACGGGGTCGTGTCTAATCAACACGGGGCCATGCTAACCTAAAAGAAATCCTTCTCTATTCTGAGAGCCATAATCTTCTGGGCATTATCCAAACAATGGATTATTATATGGGAGATTATGACTACTACATTGATGATGATTACTAGGAACCATATTGTACCATATGCGGTGAATCCCATTCAGTACAAAATTGTTACCTCTTTCAACCATCAACCTCATACACAACATATGAGGAACCAAGGTTTGATCTCCCAAAATCAAGCTTTGATTAGGACACGCCACCATTTAAAACATACGAGACACCACCCACCAGCCGAAAGTCTTATACAAAGTCTCAAGAACTTAGAACGATTGATCAAGCAATCTCGTGCAAGAGAAGAGACCATTTGTACCGAGGAGGTAATTGACGAAGAGGTAAAACCTCAAAAGCCGAAAGAAGAGGAACCACTCAAAGAAAAGGCTACGCATGAAGATGAAAAAACTAAACCAAGTCACATGGAAGGTAAGTCTACAAAGGTAAATTTCGAAGAGGAACAACAAGACCTTCAAGAAATATATATTTTAGAACCTTCTATTGAAAATCATAGTTTGGTACCATCTCATGCTAAGTTTTTGAAAAAGTTAAATACTAATTCTAACATCAAAGAAATGGAAAGTGTTAATTTAACTAAAGATTCAAACTTCACTAATACAAGGTGAACAACTTGAATTAAACATAAAACCGGTAACTATTTTATTCAAAACATCTATATTAGTAACATTTCAATAGACAAAGATCTTTGTGTTAATATAATGCCTAGCTATGTATTTGAAAGATTAGGTACTGGTGATTTCCTTTGATAAAAATTTATATCCTCTTGGCTAATCAAAAAACTAAAAATGCTATGGGAGTGGTTGAAAACATTCTCATTCAAACACAAGAAACGGTTGTACCAACTAACTTTATTATCTTAGATGATGCTCCCCACACGTAGGGATAACCAATCATCCACCAAGATTTTCTCAAACAAAAACACAAAAATCTTCCTACTAAACTTAGGGCCAACAAACGAAGCTTTAATCTTGATATGAAATATCCAATAAGCAATGACGACCCCTTGTTGAAATATGAGCCAGAACCACCCGATACGGTGGGTCTAGCCAAGGTCCCTTATAAACGTGGCGCACCATGCAGACATTCCATGAATTATAAATTAATAAAAGTAGTTTACCTAAACATACTTGTTCAACTTTCAAAATTATGGCTTCTTTTATTTTGAAAGGACAATAATGTTTAAGATTTAGTTTAGTTCTTAGCTAATGCTTTATTTTTAAGTTTATAAAATAGTAGGGATAATAAACACCCAAAGAATGATTGGAGATAGCAAAGGGACGTTGAAAAAAGGGACCCCATACACGTAAACCAGAGCCTCCCACTTCAAAAATGCACTACAAAGTCTGTAGCACAGGGTTGTGCCCACCAGGCACGTCCCTGTGCCCAAATGTCTTATGCCTAAGTTTTATACAGAAAAGGTGGCACGGGCCGTGCCCACCAGGCACGCCCCCGTGTCCACCATACTATAAGTTTTCTGTTACACCTTGTTACTAGCACTTTGGCCACGGGGCCGTGTCCAACTGGCACGCCCCCGTGCCTAGTGACCAGTAACCTTAAAAATGGTTATTTTTCCCCACTTTTTTCACATTTAATCCAAACAAATACCATTTGAGACACATTGACGACAATGTGTAATTTAAGTGTGGGGGGGAGGATGCTATATTTTTAAATCTTTGTCCTAAAAACAAGCATTACACAAAACTCGCATTGGAAAACCGTCAATCACCCAAATATTTTTTAAAATTTTTTATTTTTTTACTTGTCTTGGTTTAGTTTGGGAAAAATAAGTTTTAAAACCTATGTTTTTACTAATTTACACCTAACAGCGTCATGATAAAAAAGAACCAATTAAGAGAATTATAAAAACGTGCATAACATTTTTCTGTAAAATTTGATTATGTATACACTTTTATACTATACCTTTTTCTCACAAAAAATGAGTTTTGAGTCTTTACCGAGCATACAAATACATATCTATACTAATTGCTCAATTTTTTGTTTCTTGTGTGAATAACCCGTCTGGTGCATACAAATCTAGAACTTGCTAAAACAATACGTTCCAATCCTTAACTACACAACTCCAAGTAAGTAAATGATGGAGTCATTAGCATTATAACCTATTTTTCATTCTAAACCTTTATTTTTCTTTTCATCCTTTACCAAAAATATCCCCTAGTTAAACCCCTTTGATCCTTAACCCTTTTGTTTCTAAACCCACAAAAATATTAAACTTTTACAAAAAAAACCCACCCACATCCGAAAAACCTTTTATTTGTACACCCTTTATTTTGGTAAAAAATTCGGTTATAAGATTATAAAGAATGGCTTAGTTTCAACTTTAGTTAAAAAGCATTGGCTAAAGTTTTTTATATAAGCCACAAAAGATTTCTCGAAAAATCGACACTTTTTATGCTTTTCATCATTTTACCTTAAAACACCTACCCTAGCCAAAACCTACTCCTTTTTAAAGTTCTCTTGATATTTACAAGGATTAAACGTCAAAAAGGAGAAGGTTTGATTGTTTGTCAAGCCTATAGTAGAAGTAAGCTCCACATCGGGTCAGAGTGCTTTCACTTAAACATCTCCGGCGAGTGTTGAGTGACCACTTGCGAGGTGTATAAATTTGTATATAACTAAATAGAATTTTTAGAATGGCATGTTATGCCCAAAACAACAATTTTCCTTAAAATATGTTTTAAATAAATCATGACGAATAAGATTATAAATAAAATAAAAACAAAATAAATTTAGAACTTGGATTCCCGACACTCTAAAGATAAGCGCAAAAAACTTCTCTTCTACCAATTTCGTTTGGGTGTGTAAACCACATTATAAAGTTTCGATTGAGTACAAGCAAAGATTCAAGTGTAGGGATATTTGATATGTGCAAAATGCAACATATAAATTATATAAATCAACGCGTAAAATCAACTATTTTTTATACTAATGTTGGAAAAACATGTTTCTTTGTTCACTTTTAATTACATGATCAAAAGAGCTTAAACGAATAAAAGGAGCAAATTAACAACCGAAACAACACAAATACAAAGAAGAAGGCTTGATATGACCTGCTGAACCCCCATCCACATGCAAAACAACAAAAATAATAAGAACAAAAGCTTAGGAACGGGGTCGTGCCCACTAGGCATGGGGTCGTGCCCAGTCAAGATTCTCTACAGAACAAGAAAAAAGCAAAAAGACAAGCAACACGGGGCCGTGCCAACCCAACATGGGCCATGGTCAACCCAATATGGGTCGTGCCCACCTGGCATTGGGCCGTGCCCAATCAAGATTCTCTGTCGAAAAAGACAACATCAAGAGACAACCAACACGGAGCCGTGCCAGCGCAACACGGGCCGTGGTCAACTATAATATTCACAGAATCTGAGATAGTACATCAAGTACACTGACCACGAGGCCATGCTCTGTCACCACGGGGCATATTGGTACAACGACCTGACATCTTTTATTAATGAAGGGAGAGAAAAAGTCCACCACGGGGCCGTGCTGGTCGCCTTCTATTTTTAGCTATAAATAGAGGTGCTTGGCTTTAGAGAAAGGCATCCCTTGGCAAACCACTTCTCTCACACTTGCCATCAGTCCACCACCACCACCACTACAACACCAACACCCACCACAATCATCCATCTTTCATCATTCAGAGTGTGTAGTAGTCTCGGGATCCAAGATTGATCATAAAAGTTCTTGTTAAACAAAGGCCATGCTTGGCTAAATATCTTACATCACTTGGTGAACACAAATCTTTTATATATTACCTTTGATTTTCAATCTTGGGTGGCTTTTTTTTGTGTATGTATTAAGACTTTAATAACTAGGTTTTATATATTGAAAGTGAACTGCATTTAAACATTTATTCATGTTTCATTTATTCACTCATTTGTGTCTTTATGGTCTATATAAAGCATGTTAACTACCTGGAAGGGGGTATGAAGGGTGTTTGGGTAAAGTTCTTATCTCATTCAGTGTATAGATCCTGCGATGACTTGGTTCAAGCTTATTAGGACTTCCCTTGAGGTAGTTAGCATCAAATCGGGGGAAGTAAGAACGTTGAATCCCTTATAAAAAAACTATTATTAAAACTTTACCCGGCCTTGCGGGACTGTATCCCTGGTGAATCAGACCAATATGGTTGAGGGTAAAGTCGCCTTTATAAGATAGGCCTACCACTTTTTGCATTAATAACTTACTTAATTATCTCTCAACATTCCGACCTTGCGGGACTGTATCCCTCCTGACTCAGACCAAAAGGTTGAGGGTAACATCGCCTTCACAAGAGGGGCCCACTACTATAACTAAGAAAATCTCTTAAAATGCCCAAAGTGCGAAAATCATCAAAGGATATGTAAAAGAGGAGTCGGAGCCAAGTGATTCTTTCTTGTCTATTTGTTTTCCTTTTTATTTTACGTTTTTACTTATCTTTTAAAGTTTCAAAACTTTTATAAAAAATTTGGTTAGATTAAACGTTAACGATAAGCCGGTATTAAAAGCTCTCATGTCCTTGGACAACCTCGTATCTTACTATCATTATACTACGTCCATGATGGGTGCACTTGCCCTAACGTGTTAAGATTGGTAGTATTGTATCGTGTTTTATAATTCAAAGCTTGATATACTAGTAAAAAGTACCTAAAATATAATAAAATTTATAACTCGCTCGCACCACGTCAATAGTATATTGGGTGAAAATGTTTCTCTTTTCGTTGTCCTAGGACCGCTCTAACGTGAAGTCACTTGCATCGCACATGATTTCAAAACATAGTTTCCAATCAGGCGCTATCATGATTGCTGCATTGACTAGCATTTCTTTTAATATAAGAAAAGTTGTTTCGTAATCCTTGTCGAAGATAAATGGTGCATCTTTTTCAAGTAATTTTGTTAGAGGTCTAGAGATTTTTGAAAAGTCTTTGATAAATCGCCTATAAAATCCGGCATGTCTTAGGAAACTTCGTATGGCTCGGACGGAGGATGGGGGAGGTAATCGGGAAATATAGTCTATTTTCGGCCGATCAACTTCCATTCCTTCGCTTGAGATTTTATGACCGAGTACTATCCCCCCCGTAACCATGAAATGACATTTTCCCAATTAAGGGCGAAGTTAGTTTTCTCACATCGGGATATATTCATTCAAGATTATTGAGGCATTGGTCAAATGTATCTCCAAAGATAGAAAAGTCATCCATGAATATTTCCATGGTTTTTTCTATCATATCGTGGAAGATGGCCACCATGCAACGTTAAAATGTTGCGGGGGCATTGCATAGACCAAAAGGCATGCGTCAATAAGCAGAAGTTCCATAGGGACATGTGGAAGTTCTTTTTTCATGGTCCTTCGTGCGATGAGAATTTGAAAATATCCGGAGAAACCATCTAAAAACAATAAAATATATGACTGGATAGTCTTTCTAGCATTTGGTCGATAAATGGCAAAGAAAAGTGGTATTTCCTTGTTGCCTCGTTTAATTTACGATAGTCTATACAAACTCTCCATCCGGTGATGGTTCTTGTTGGAATAAGTTCATTTTTCACATTAGTTATTACCGTCATACCTCATTTTTTTGGTACTACGTGGATGGGACTCATCCAAAGGCTATCAGATATAGGATAGATGAGTCCGGCGTCTAGTAGCTTGATGACTTCATTTTTAATCACTTCTTGAATGTTTGGATTTACTCTTCTTTGTGGTTATATTACTGTTTTGTGGTCATCTTCCATTAAAATTTTGTGTGTGCACATGAATGGATTGAGGCCTTTGATGTTCATAAGTTTCCATGCGATTGCTTTTTTATGTTTTTTTCAGAAGCTTTATTAACTTTTCTTTTTCAAAAGTGTTAGTATTGAAGAAATGATGACGAGAAGCTTACCATGATTGTCTAAGAATGCGTATTCTAGACCTTTTGGTAGTTCTTATAGTTCGAACGACGGTGGGCCTTCAAGAGACTGCTTATTTTCTTCTTTATTAAGGTCGATGGCTGAAAAGGTTTGTTCGATGGCGACTTCTTATTCGACGAGTTGCTCTTCTGTTTCTTCCGTACCGGGTGGCTCTACTTCATCTTCAATTAGGGGTCGTCATTTCCAGTTGGATATTTCATTGATTGGTCAAGATTGACATACCTTTTGTCGGTCCTTAATCGAAGTGGTAGGTTGTTTTGATTCCATTTAACTAAGTTTTCATGGGTTTATATAAATGGTTGTCCTAACACGAGCTGAGCATCATCTAAGATGATAAAGTCGGTTGGTACTACCATTTGATTTGTTTGAATTAAGACATCCTCAATCATTCCTTGGCTTTTATCTTTTTTCGTTTAGAGAGAAAATTTTGAATTTTAAGAGGACAAAAATCACTAGTACCCAATTTTTTGAAAAAGTAGTTTGGCATTATGTTAACACAAAGATCTTTATCAATTAACACGTTACTAACGAAGATGTTTTGAAAAAATATGGTGCCGGTTTTATGTTTAATTCATGGTGTTCATCTTGTAAGTTTGATCATTTGTTAAGTTAATGTTAACCATTTCCTCGACTTTAGTAATAGTGTTTAACTCTTTTAACAACTTGGCTTGATGAGATACCAAACAATGATTTTCAAAAGAAGGTCGTAAGATAGGGATTTATTGGAAATTTTGTTTTGTTTTGAAATCATCATTTTTAGGCTTACCTTCTTCGTGGTTTGGCTCATGCGTGAGTTTTTCGTTTTGTTGTTCCTCTATTTTTTTACCTCTTCGATTATTACCTCTTTTGTACAAACGCTCTCTTCTTTCTCGCGAGATCTCTTAAATAAAAGTTCTAGATTTTTGAGACTTTGTATAAGGCTTTCAGCTTTGGTAACGATTGTTGGTGGAGTGTCGTTTGTTTCAAACGGATTGGCATCCTAATCAAAATTTGGTTTGGGAGCTCAAACCTAGGTTCTTCCTTGTGGTGCATGAGGTTGATGGTTGAAAAGGTAACAATGTTGTACCGAATGGGATTCACCGCAAATGGTACAATATGGTTTCTCTTAATCATCCTCAATGTAGTAGTGGTTGTAATCTTCCGAGTAGTAATCCATTGGAAGATACCCAGCCTCGGATCAGAAAATAGAAAAATAAAATTTAACTGAGAGACGACCACGACACCATGTTGTACTGGCACGGCCCCGTGGTCAAGCCTATATCTAGGTGTTTTAAAAGTTTTAATTAAATTTCTGCAGCACGGGGCCGTGGCCAGCTGACACGACCCCGTGGCAATCCTACTATATAGAAAAATTAATTTTGTAAACGGGCGCGCAGTTTTGAATAATGTACAGAATTTGATTAGGCTGCTAATTTTATGCTTTATTAAAATCCTTATTCCCCGGCAACGGCGCCAAAAACTTAACGTGGTTGAGCGTGGTTATAATTTTTGTTATATTTTAAGCACTTTTTACTCGTGGATCAAGTTTTAAATTTATAAAACACGATACATTACTACCACTCTACACATTATGATGGGCTTATACTAGTGAAGGTTTACACATTAGTGCTACATTTGGGCTTTTAGAGGGTTTTGGGCTTCCTAGTGCCTTATGGGCCTAGGGTTGTAAATGTTGGGCTAGGTGATTAGTATAAATATATGTATTAGGTCAATATTTAGAGGCTAGATAGTTATAATTGAAAACTTGTATCAGACACTATTCTGGTGTATGCAAGTTGATTTTGATTCAAGAGATTTTTCTTCTTCCAAATCTTTATTTCCGTAATTGATTAGGTTACGATACCTGTTAGATCCGATTATCGGGACTTACAATTGGTATCAGAGCCTGCTGTACAATACAGGCTCCAGGAATCGCAGATTGAAGAGCTGATCGGAAGTGGAGTTGTTGCTGTTCAACCCGGATTATTGTTCAGAATTGAAGATTGCTGTGTTTGATCGGAATTGCTACTGTTCCGAAGAACTCGAAGAAGGCCTGAAGATTTCGGATTTGATACTGTTGCGGATTCCGAAGAATACGAAGAAGTTTCAAGGATTTCGGATTTGCTACTGTTGAAGATCCTGAAGAACACGAAGGAGATCATCCATCTCGGATTGATCCCGGACTATTGTTCAATCCGGATTGTTACTATTTCGGATACAAAACACTGTTGGTGGTTATCTGTTGCAGGGAATTCAGACTACTGTTGCAGGGAATTCGGACTTTTGTTGCAGGGAATTCAGACTTTTGTTGCAGGATATGTTTTATAAGAGCCAAAATAGAAGGGCCAAAACCTAAAAGAACGGAAATCTCTTCATGAGAAAATTCCATAAGTTCCTACGTACGACATAAGGTATTTGCCTAACCCTCGTCAGATACTATTGGTGACTCTGTTGTACAAAAGTCCTGACCTGTTCACCAATAGTCTGACGTTGTAAAAGATAAAGGATGATCTCAATATACTCACCTGCTAGGATGAATTGTTGTGCTTACCTTGATCGCGGGGGTATGTCATGGTATGGGACACACGGGTATCATAGTATAATACTACCTTAAGCGTATCATGAAGTTAGAACTGGAGGGTTGAGTTTTAGATTTAGATGGACAAGTATATTGGCAATTGCTTAGACTAGTCTGACCCAGCTCATACTAAAAAATGCTCCTTAGTCGACTTTTGAAACGATTTGATCCCTTAGCAAGCCTATGTCTGTGTTTGTGTTTGTGCTTATGCTTAAACGTCTTATTTTTGTAGTTGCTAAAAGGTGGTTGGATGCTTGGTTAGTCAAATTGCTGATTTTTTGTTAGATGGTTTCTATCAAGGGATATTGGACTGGTCTACTAAGTTTTGAAGTTGGGCCAATCCAATAGAATTTCTGAAAGTCTTAAAAGTTGAACATTTATGGTTCACGAGTTACTATTCCTGATTGGGCTTTCAAGCACCTTCCGGATAGGCCCACTAGGTTGTCACTATTCCAGATTGGGCCTGACAAAAGCCCAATCCGGATCCTTTGGGAATTCGGATGATGGATTCCGGATTAAGTTGGGCCCAAAAGGTTTTAGGCCCAAGCCAATTCCGGAAAAGTACTTAACTGATTCGGAGATGCATTTCAGAATATTCACAAAATTTCCAAAATCCTCTGATATTTTCTATTCATCTCTGAACTCATTGTTCATTCTCATTTCGGATTCTTATCTCAAATTTCTTCCGGATTAGGTATATAATGCTCTAAAAATTATGAAATCTAATGATAATCTTCAAGTTTCATGCATTTCGGATAGCATTTCGGATTGGCCTTCAAAGAAACTTGTATTTCGGATCTCATTCCGGATGGATATTCAACCGAGTTGATGAACTCGGATTTCGTCTCAGATAACCTTCATCCGGATTGATGATTCATCCAAAATACTGTTGATTGTTTGCTAATCCGGATTGATGATTCATCCGAATCACTGTTGACCTCTTTGCTAATCCGGATTGATGAAAGGTTCATCCGGATTAGTGTTGAACTGTTGGTGAATCCGGATTCTAGGGTTTGAACCTTTGAGCTCTTTTGATCCTTTCCAAGTGATTGAACCCCTCAAACTGGTTTGAACCTTTTAATAATTGAACCTTTGAAATCTGTTTGAACCATCCAATTCGTTTTGACCCTTTATCCTAATGCTCCCTTAACTTCTGTTAGTTGCATTAAAATTGAGTTAACCTGGTTATTGTTTTAACAGAAATGGTAGAAGAGGCTTTTGATGCAGTCATGTTGGTGGAGGAACAGTTCCATAATCAAGCAGGATATCTATCGGATCCACCAGCGGAATTTTTCCAAGAGTTCCAATCCATGATGGCTGGTCTAAATGCGTGCAAGATTGCGTAGGCACTTCGTGCCAACCCGGTTTTATATAGAGATCTGGTGCACACCTTTTGGAAGAGAGCTCGATTCCACCTAAGAGGAGTTGATGGGAGACTGTACATTAGCTCTCAGATTCAAGGTAAGGAGATCATAGTGAATGAAGCCTGCGTTCGAGAGGTTTTACAGTTTACAGACGCTACAAGTGATCCAACTGTGTACGCAAAGGAGAAAGTGTTGCCTATTCTTGCAGAGATGAGTTATGAGGGTTCATATCCGCCGTTGCTCAAGAAAATGTTTCCTGCTTACTGGAGATTGCTTGTGCACATGTTCATGCAGTGAATTTCTGAGAACAAGGGAGGGTTATACCAACCGAATCAAACCCAAACTTCCGCGATCGTGGCTCTTATTATGGACCAGAAATATAACTTTTCAGGTTATATTTTCGAAAATATGAAGAAGATTTTAGAGCAGTCCAAGAAGAGGATGTTTTTGTTATATCCACGCTTCGTACAGTTGATTTTGGATGCTCGATATCCCGACTTAGCCAAGGATGCTTCTGATGCGAATCTGCTAAATATGAAGCCAATGGGACCGACTATCTTTAGCACAATGAAGGAAATCGTTCGACATCGAAGACTGTTTTTGTTGGTCGTTTTCCGTTAAAGAAGTTCGAAAAGTTTGCTGTGGTGATCGGACAGGATGTCCCAGCTCTTACACCAGTCAATGCTATTGTTGCTGAAGAACATGATGTGCCTGCGAAAGAGAAAGAGGTTGAGATTGAAGATCTGGTCACTGATGCGGATATAGATGAGGAACAAGCTTTCTTAGACGATCTTACTGAGTTTAATGCTAATCTGACTCCGGTTTTGCCAGAACTTTCTTCAGAGAACTTAGAAGCTCTAGTTGCACATCTGAAAGAAATTCAAGAACGACAAGGTGATCCTCCTTTGGTAATACCCTCTATTGATGTTCCTGTAGGTGTGGTTGAGTCTGATGAAGAGGATGAAGAAGACGAAGTACATTTGATAAAGAGACGATGGACGAAGCCTATTATTGAACCAAGTCATTCAGAAGCTCACGTTGTTAGTATTGCTGAAGAATCTACACTAGCGACATCTACTCCTGTTTTATCTTCAGTTGCTGTATCTATGACAGATGCTCATATGGTTGATCCTCCTATTTCTTCTGAACCGACAACTGCTCACATTGCTATACATTCCACGGTCGTATCTATTCCAGCAGACTCTGTATTATGAATGATAGATTTTGGCGGTAGTTCAGTGGGTGTTGAGGGATCTGGAGCGGGTGGAAGTGGTACAGGTGGTGTTGAGGATGATGCTGCAGAACACTCACGAAGATCTGAAAAACGTGCTTTTGAGTTTAGTGGTCTGGATAGTGATGATGAAGATGTAGAAGTTGATGTTGTGGATTTGAAGAAAGGAGTGATTGTACTAGAACAAGAGGTTATACTTAAGGATGCTCAGATTGCAGTCATACGCTTAGACGTGAGAGACCAAACGATCGATCAACTGCAAGGGGACGTCACTATGCTGATGACTTTGGTGTTTGATTTGAAGGCTAAATTGAAGAACAAGTTTGGGAGAGAATTTTCCGACCCTACTGATGATCCAATAAACATAGAACACCGACATAGAGCAGCCGAGCAAAGAGCAGCAGAGGAAAGTGAAGCGGATAGGTTAGCTGCAGAACAATTGGCTTTCGACAGACAAGCTGGGTTGGATGACTGTTTGCATGATCCGAGAAAGAAATATACTGCCAGTCAAAAGCGTCCAACGACACAAAAGCAAAACAGATGGTTTTGATGAAAAACGTTGACGTTAATCCGCTTGATGAGAATTTTCAGTTGAAAGATCCTTCCAACCAGTCTGAATGGTATGTCATGGAACTTGGCTCAAGTTACTATAGCAAGGTTGGAAACAAATCAAAGGTGCTTAGCTGGATGTACGAGCATGTAAAGAAGATGTGGATTATTTTTAGACAGGACGGTACTAGAGAATATTATTCTAAGGAGTCTCAGTTTTAAACATGGACGAAGATTGCTTTGACTGATCTGTTGCGAGCTCCTTACTCTGACGATGATACTACTGAACACAATCCAGGCTGGAGATTTTTCAAGAGATTGGAACAGGAGGTGAAGACTGGGTTCAAGACAATGAAAACAGTTGAACCGTATCTGCGAGCGGCGAAGGGAGTGCGTGATGCAAGGACAGGGAGATGGTTTAAGTCGGTGATGTGGCCCCCGACGGATAAAGAGCTTGTTATACTAGTTGCTCCAACATTTCCAAAAGGAATTTTGAAGAATTTCAATTTCTGGTTGTATGATCCCAAAGTTGGAAGTGTGGCAATTGTGACGAAAGAGAAGGCATTTAGGGTTAATGATGTGGTTGATTTGGTGAGCTTTCACGATGAAGATCTGTAGGTTCTTGCTTCACACCAGATTCGAACAGCAGAGCTATATGAAGCATGTGCTAAAGATTGGACAGCTGATGTGGCTGGGATTATTGCTGGAAGACTGGGAGTGGACGCACAACCTAAAGATTAGAAGGCCTAATGTTGTAAACCTATGGGGAGATTGTTGGGCTTATACTAGTGAAGGTTTACACATTTGGGCTTTTAGAGGGTTTTGGGCTTCCTAGTGCCTTATGGGCCTAGGGTTGTAACTTTGGGCTAGGTGATTAGTATAAATATATGTATTAGGTCAATGTTTAGAGGCTAGACAGTTATAATTGAAAACTTGTATCAGACACTATTCTGGTGTATACAAGTTGATTTTGATTCAAGAGATTGTTCTTCTTACTAATCTTTATTTCCGCAATTGATTAGGTTACGATGCCTGTTAGATCCGATTATTGGGACTTACACATTAGTACTGAAAAAGAGTTGATTTTATGCCTTGTTTGATGTAATTTATATGTTGCATTTTGCGCACATCAGTAGTTGACATAATATTTAACATAAACAATTGTAGTTAACATAACATTTAACGTAAACCAACTATAGTTAACATAACATTTAACATAAACCAACTGTAATTGGCATATAATACTCAGATTTTGTTTTAAAATGAAAATAAACAAAATGGAAATAACCAAAAAATTTGATTAAGATCTTCCATCCATCCACCCCAATTGGTGTTGATTAACATGGTATTCTTCTTCAACATACGTCAAGGTAAACTGTTTTCTACATGCTTTAGTATGTGACTTTATTGTAGGATTAGATGGTTGAGGATCATTCAACTCCTCAACAACATTGTAAGTCCCCTTAATCATGGATCTAACTTCAAATTTTGGATCTAAGGTGAACAAGTGAGCGAATATCACTTGTAAACCTCTCAGGGGCACATAAAAATGAGAAAACATAAAACCATAAAGATGAAACAACACAAAATTCACTTTCAAACAATTTGGATTATCATTAAAACTTAACTACAATGTGTGGTCTTTCTCTCTCTAGGATTCAGTCTCTCTAGAAATACTTAGAAAACCAACCCCCAAAAATTCTTTCATTTCACTATTTATATGTTTGGGCCCAAGGGTTTAGATCCCTCATGGGCTTAACTCACCAATTGGGCCTTAATTATAAGGTGGAGCCAAAATCATATTTACAAGATAATTATAAAATAAGCCAAAAACTTAAACATCTAGCTAACTGTCACAAACGTGTATCAACAAACTCCCCATTGACATTTTTTAAACATCAACCCAGTCCGCTGGCCTTTTGCTTCCTGAATGAACTCCTTTCTTGACACACAAGCGGACAAGCCTCTAAAAAAGAGAAGCTTCATACTCTTGATCCTGGTGAGATTGAATATGATTCTTGCTGAGAAATTTCCGATCTTTTTCTAGAAAGGTAATCACGTTCATTTGATCCAGGATGCGAAGAACTTTTTCTTTCCGCTTCACCTAGACAACTTCTTATGTATCTCGTCATAATACCAATGATGAAAAACTTGTACTAGAAAGTCTTGTGGAACCTTATGTAGAGGGTTCTTCTTTATATCTTTCACCGGAGGACACATAAGCTTTACCTATGGCTTCTATGTAACCGAATTCACCTGATATTTTTCAATGATTATCTATGGCACTGCTGGCTTGATCTGCTTAAAACCCCACCACTTTCTTTACGAAGAAGGTTTGCCGCATATTCACTAAGACTCTGATTCTTACGTTAATCATGGGTTTCCGGGCCAAAGAATTTAATTCGCAACCCGGTAAGCTATTAAAGCCGACTAAACCCAAACCTAGATGTTGTATTTTCAGGTACATCATTATGGATTGGATTAGTCTTTCTGGTGGGTATCCTTAATTCTCTCATCTCTTGAACCTATTGTCCTAGATCCAAAACCGAAATGGCCCACCGGAGGACACATAAGCTTTACCTATGGCTTCTATGTAACCGAATTCACCTGATATTTTTCAATGATTATCTATGGCACTGCTGGCTTGATCTGCTTAAAACCCCACACTTTCTTTACGAAGAAGGTTTGCCGCATATTCACTAAGACTCTGATTCTTACGTTAATCATGGGTTTCCGGGCCAAAGAATTTAATTCGCAACCTGGTAAGCTATTAAAGCCGACTAAACCCAAACCTAGAAGTATTGTAACCCATCAATCCTTTTGATTACAAACCAGCTTAATACCTCATTATACTTTCAACTGAAAGTTTCTACCAGTTGACTTTACTTTGAAGCCCCTTTGTTTACATACAAAGCTTTGACAATTGGAGGAATAGACAACTGCTTAAACCATGAGGCATTCTTTTATTTCTTTTCTTCACTAACTTCTACTTTGTCTGCAGTGACGAATCTTGACCAAAAGTTCGGAGTGATCGGAAAGTTGTTGGACCCAATTTATATATTGTACAAATATTTAGGCAAAATAATCGCGGGGACGATCATATATAATTTTAAAATTTTCAGACGAAAAATAGAAAATTTTACACTTCTAACCGAAAGCATTGGTTTCCGGTTCTTTGTCATCTTCGGAAGAATCATTGATGATAGGAACCAATCCACCATCAGACGCCACATAAGTTCTATCAGAAGACCTTCAAACTCTATTTCATTAGCATCCTCTTCAGTGATGTCTTCGATAATTACGTCCTAAACCTCAGCTTGCAGACTTGTTTCAGGTATTAGGTCTGAGGTTTAAGGCACATACACCACCATTTCCCAGTCCGTTAGAGCACTTGCTACTTCATCAACATTATCATCCGGATCCAATTCTTCTGTAACCACCAATTCTTCCATATTTTCACTAAACTCCCTTCATCAGTAGCTTCATTCATATCATCATCTTCTGGCTCAGTATCATCATAAACATTTTCATTATTGGGATCTGGATGTTCATCATTCCAATGTGATAACGGGAGTTTATAAACACTCCTAACAAAGTAAAGAAAAAGATAAGCAAAAGAAAAGGGATAACCCATACTAATTTGAATTTGAAATTTAAAAAGATAAGAAAAATAATAACTCCCATATAACCCATGCATTCTTATCCATTAGCAGGTGTCACGATCCATACCCCCATTTGGGTCAACTTTGAGTATCCGGTCTATGTTTTCGAGTCTATCGGTTGGGTTTGGCTCCGGTATCAACTTCCTTAATATTACAATTTTAACCCCCCTATTATTTAGATAGTTTTTTTCAGATGCACATTTGTGACGGTCTCAGCTTAGAGACTGGGGCGGAACGAGTCGAGCTGAGTGCGAGCTCGTATAGTCTCAAGCTCGGCTTGTTAACAATTATATTTCTAAAGCTCGAGCTCGGCCAGTGCGTGTATAGGCTCAGACTCGGCTTGTTTGTTGTTTTTTTTAATTATTTTGTTAATGTTTTTGTTATAATTATCTACATATATACTATAACTATAACTCTTATATAAAAAGTATTATAATATATACTACTTAATTATTTTTTATAATAATTCGGTATATAAGATAAATTATAGTATCATTCTATATTTAATACATTAAAATAATTAAATAAAGATTATACAAATCGATAACTGTTTAGGCTGGCGAGTCGGATCGACCTTGATATCTAAAGCTCAGGCTAAAACTCATTTATTGAATAGCCTAAATAAAAGCCCAGGCTCTTTTATATTCGGCTCTATTTAACTTTTTTAACAAGTCGATCTTGAATAGCTTACTGGTAGTTTGGCTCGTTTACATACATTGTTATTGTTGAAGACTAATTCTACCCTATGAAATTTACGTGTAGCACGAACCCATGGGTACTAATCATTTCAGAGGTTTAAATACATTCATAGTAAATAATTACAGTTTTGTAATATCAACGTCAGTGCTATATAAATTTATATTTTAAACCATAACACCATCAGGGATTCGTAGCGCAATGGTAGCACGTCTGATTCCAGATCAGAAGGTTGCGTGTTCGATTCACGTCGGGTTCAATCCCTTTAATCCCCTAGATTTTTTTATCTCTTTTCTTTTGTCTGATTCCGTTTCATCCCCATTAGCTTACAACAATTACATTTCAACGCCAAACATTTTCATAAAACATAATCACTTCTCACATTTACTTTCAGGTATTGAATATACATCCAGAAAATAATTAATTATCTCTTTTACTTTTGTCTGATTCCGTTTCATCCCCATTAGCTTACAACAATTACATTTCAACGCCAAACATTTTCATAAAACATAATCACTTCTCACATTTACTTTCAAGTATTGAATATACATCCAGAAAATAATTAATTAACATCCCATTTCTGGTCGTGTAAATTTAAGTTTAGATTAGAACGTATGGTGGCTAAATAATAATTATAACAAGCTATATTTAATAATTTTTAAATTCCGTCGATGATACCATTCGTTCATAATTTTTTTACCCACATCATGGTTTTCAAAAGATTACTCACAATGTCCAGTTTCATGGAGTAATGATATTATTATGATATAAAGTATTAATTACTAACATGTTAACTTTTTTGTAAAGCAGTAACAACTGAAAAATCAAATAAAATTAAACACTCCAATTTTATTTTTATTTTTAAATGGAATCACAGGCAAACATACTATTCTAAATTCCATACTATTATTTCTTTCATGCTATTGGGTCACTAATTTGCAGCAGCAATCAGAAAGCCTCATCATATATCATAAACTCATGATCCAAACAAATTTGGGAATATAATCATTTGTACTAGCAACCAACTGATAAAAGATCTTAAATTACTAAAATGCCCCTATAAGGATTAAAGTCGCTTATTCCTACTAAACAAGTCCCAAAAGTAGTTGACAAGCTGTGTGTGGGTGAAAGAAGTCATCTACTATGTACCAATTCATCTGTTTGCTTCAGTATCAACGATTATGAATTCTTTTGAATGAAAATCGATCCGCTCTTCAATGTCGAGTACCGTAAGCTGCAGTCGAGCCCACTGTTGTTGCAGCCACTAACCAGCTGTGTCAAACCACAATCTGATGCTTTAGAAATGACCCATTCTGACCCAAACTGACCCAACCCACACTGTAAATGACCCAACCCACCAATAATGACCACCTCTAGTTATAAAAAATCAGAATGAAGTTGACTAGACGTACCTAAGGTATGTAATATATGATTCAGTTTCCTGAGTACCAAACTCGGGTTGCAGAAGGGCCCCAGTAACCAAGGCTAGCTGGAAGCACGTATTAACCTATAATAAGGTACCCATTAGTAAATCTCATAGAATGTTTCAGTAATATCTAAAATAAAAGGTACACCAAGTAGAACATGATGTTTACCTTACTGATCATTAAAGGTTTGACTTTCTGCGGACGGACCCCATCAAGGTTGAAGAACTCAGACCAACTCCTTGACTATTGCAAAATACACACACAAAAACTTCAGATAGATACACAGATTCAAACCCATAAATAGTTAAATTCACTAAAAACACTTCACCTTTGAACCTAAGTGGTTAGCCCTTATATACACTGCACCGCCAACTAGAGCAAGATCTCGGATCACAACGAGTGCAACCAGTCCTGCTGCATAATATGTAGTAAATCAAAGATTCGGAGACCAATAATCATTTATATTGCAAGATATCGGGTCAAATACAAATCAAATCAAGTATTATTTTAGGGTGAGTTGAAACAAAGGGGAAAGCTGCTGAAATCATATCATACTTACAGTGCAAAAGACCCCTTTCTACCATGGCTATGGCAACACATCCAATTAGCACCTGTATACCAAAACATGCATATGACAATCAATTATTACTTATTAACATCCCTTAAAAGAAAGAACCAACCAAGATCATTTACTTTGTCAGCAAGAGGATCAAGGTATGAACCCACCACAGAATTGATTCCCATTTTTCTAGCAACATATCCATCTAACTGCAAGAAAAAGCAAGACACTCACGTAGAACATTCGGATGTGCAGGGTGCTTGTAACAAGACATGAAAAGATATCAAGTAGCATACCCAGTCTGTTGCCCCAGACACAACAAGCCCAATAAATGCAGGAAGATACATATCTTGCATGATCATCCTGCATTCAACAAATTATATATATTTTTTAAGTATGACCCATGGAGGAAATACACAAAATAAACCCTATAAAAGCCTATCTACTGCACATTACAATGGAGGTACCCTCAATACACACAGAAAAGAAACCCGTAAAAGCCTATCTCGGGCACATTACAATGAAATATATACAGGAAAAAAAAACCCTATAAAGCCGCACACTGGAATGGAGGAACATCTACTTCAACCAATCACCATTTCCATAAACATACATAATAAATGAATTAAAAATCATACCATCCAAGAACCGGACCAGAAACCAATCTACTCATGGAAAAAAATTAGGCCAATTAACAAAACTCCGCACCAATCCATCACCACCACGGCTTCCAAATATCTCCGAATCCTTGTGATGATCCAAATTGGTTCCTAATTTGATCGGTTCTGGAAGAAAGTCAAGAGGGCGTAGTTTAGGGACCGAAACGACGTCGGACTGGAAGTACAAAGGTGTAGCCAATTGCAGAAGCTTCCATGGAGGATAAGAGAGGAAGAGTGGGCAGTGGAAGTTAGGTATGGAAGGAGAGAGAAGGTTTGAAGAGCGAGAGAGGAAGATGGAGGATCTTAGGGTTCGCAACGACGTCGGATTGGGGGTGGAGATGAAGAAGGGGCGGGTGTAGGAGGTTTTCCGAGCAAGCTTCCGGAGTGATCTGAGGATGGCCATTGGTGGCGCATTGCAATTTAAGAGATGAGATGGAAATAGGTTTTTGCAGAGGTTTTATGGTTTGACTAACATGGAAGGAGGGTTGACACGTGGGAAGTATGTACACGTGTTAGTGCTCTCTAATTTCTATTTTTAGAAAAAAAAATATATTTAAGGTTATTGAGATGAACATAGAGAGAATTACGGATCAGCAAATGATACTGGCTACATGTTCGAAACAAATATTGAATTTCTTGAATCGGTTGGATTTTCGGTACTAACAAATTGTGTTTTTTGGTATCGATTTGGTCTGGTATTGGGTTTGGTACCGGTATTTACCATTAAATATCGGTCGGTAATTGTAATAGTACCGAACTGTACCGTGCTAGGTATTTTTGGTACCGGTACCCTTTATTTTGGATTTTCGTTATCAGTATTTTCAGTATTGTTACTGATTGGTACCGAACTCATCCCTAAAGAGAATATAAAGAAAGTAAAGAGTAATTCTATTAATTCAAACTAATACATAATACATCACACATATACACGTGTTAATTGTAATCGTCAACGAATTATAAATAGGGAAATGATGGTATATTATCTTAATATATATTTATAACACTCCTTCCAAACATATTTGGAATGATGTTAAGTTGGTATTTCAAACCGAGAAGATAAATTAATATTGCAGGAATAGTTTTATTGCTCATTAAAATCTTACTAAAAAACTAGTGGGACAAAATTTAATTAAAGGAATCTTCAAATAGTGCAATTGGTCTTGTTTTGTTCGACTTCAGTCCGCACCCATCTTCATACATGTTGAAACTATCAACCTCCATAAGTAAAATCGTAATGGTTGAGGGTCTGTATGGTTTAATATATATTATTACCATAACCTAATACTTGGGAATCCATATTTTCTCATTGAATAATATCATGTCTCAATCCTATATCATTTAATATGCTTTGTAACTATTATATTATAACTATATCTTGTCGTTCTATTTGGAACACAATATCAGATGTCATTTTATTTGCAAGATACCATAATGCTTCGATCGTAATTAACTATGGTACCTCTAATCCAAGTACTTCTCCATCATGTTTCTGAGAATGGTAAGAATCTTTTTCTAAGTCAAGCAATCGGACAATTGATGACCGTGTCATTCCGATCATGCAAAAACCTAATTAACCCACAAAGTTAGGGTAATTTGAGTATCGTATCCACGAAGAGCATGTGGTTAGTATTGACCGACGTCGAAAGGTCCGGTCAAATACAAATAAAGAGAAAGTGTTCCTTAGTAACTAGATAGTAAGTGGTAAGAAGTGCTTCAAACCCACAAAGAGTATGTGGTCTGTGTAATAAGTTGATTAGAAAAGGGTTTATGAAGCTTGCTAGTTGATTTTTATCTTTTGTTTGTTTGTTTGAAAGGATATTGGAATGTTCAACGATTTGTGTTTAATATTAAAAACAAGATCAACAATTAAAACTAACAATGTGAGAATTTGGTTATTTTTTATTAAAACAATACTCGATAAAATATTCACACCCGGTTCGAAGTTATAAGCCCTAAGGTTCTTTGACACAACAAGAATTGGAATCAGGATCACAATTTGGTATTAATGGGATTGGATTTCAAGGCTTAGGCGTCAATAATTATCAACATTAAGAATGAGCAAAAATACGCTTTGTGAACATACAAACCCTGATTTCTTGTCAAAGCACAATTACCCGAATTCATTTCGCAAGTTAATGGGGCAAGTAATTATTAACAATTCGTGAACACAAAACAAGATTAACACAATTAATATGATTGTTCAAATATTCAAACATAAACACGATGATTCACAAAATAGATTAATATATCAAGAACCCAAGAATCTTACAAAATCTACCCCAGGGTGAAACTCGAAGGGTTAGCCACTCATGGCTTATAGAACTTGGAAATCAGATCAAAGACTAAAGAAACTTGCATTCGATCTTTGGATTTCGATTTTGTCTTAATTAGAGAGTTGTATGATGAAGGATGAAGATTAGAATGAAGCCCAATATTGTTTTGTAACCCACCAAATTCGAAATCCCTAAAAAAGAATCATTAAATTCGGAAGTAATCTCAAATTTAACCAATTCTCGCGGAGTTGACCAATACATGGCGTCGCCAACAACCATAGAAAGCGTATATGATGGGATAGCTGTGACTAACGGCCAAAGCGGCTATCTACGGGGTCGCAAATGGCATTCTAAGCCATCGGCTATGGCTTGGAAGCTCGTAACTGACGTCCTTGACTCCAAAACACCTTTTTTTCTTCGTTGCTTCCATCCCGATCCTCCTAGCTCCGTTCCAAAGCCCCATTTAACTTCCGAAATGCACCTTTAATCTACCAGGACCTACAAAACACAAACCCTATCAAAGTAGAACATTCAAAAACTCAAATTCACATAAAAACATGAATTTAGACACGAGAAACTACGAATTTTCAACCACCTATCAAGTACTACACGAGTTGTTTGCTAATCTAAACTATTTTTGAAAAATGTACAAGAAAATTATGAAGTTTGCTATGATTTTTTATTGATGCTTTAATTGTTATGGGTGAAAATTCTCACCGTATTTTGAACCGAGCTCTGATCGATATTCTATATACTAGGAGTTCCAAATTACAGATAGGTTGGATATACTGAACCTATTCGTGATATATTACTAACTTATATTCTTGCACATGTTATTTAATAAATGTAGGGAATAAATGAAAGACATGGTTGTTATGGCTCAAGTTTAGGCTCCGGGATCCTGGATGATATCCTAAACAAGTTTATGCTTTGATATCCCGAGTTAGGCCCCTAGAGATACATAGAAGAATACATGGACGGAGTCAATAACGGTCAAAGATGAAGACAGAATATCCTGCGAGAATATCAGGATTTTAGTAAAATGCCTTAACGGTTATTGACTTGTGTAACGCTTCGCATTTGTATCTTTCCGTTTTTAGCAAGTCTGCTTTGTGTTTCTATTTTTGGAAAGTCCAAACCTTGTAATCGTATTTCTAATTTTAGTTCATTGTATTCTAAGGCTTTGATTGTAAACAAGATTAATCAGTTATGCTAAATTCGCAAACCATATTTGTGTTAAACTTATGAAGGTACGACACTTTATTCCTTCATAAATCAATTCGAAACAATGTGTAAATGCATGTGAATGTTTATAAATCTTATTCTAAACTCAAGCAAAACAATTAGTGATATTATTCAAAGAATTCAAGCTTCCATTATCAAAAAATCATGTCTTAATATGTTCAAGAAAAATACTTATCTTAGTTGTTCTCTTTTTAGGGTTTTTAAGCTATATTTTGCATCATATTGGACCATTTCAAGACCCTTACATGTAACACATATATTGAGCATCACCTAAAGTCCAAAGATTCAGCAAATAATTATCTAATTGATGATATATATATATATATATATATATATATATATATATATATATATATATATATATATATATATATATAAACAGCCCTACTTGCGGCCACAGTTTGGGGTGTTTCCCACCTTTTTTTAATTCAAAACTTCCCCCCTAATTGCATTTAATTCAGCCCAAACCCTAACCCTAATCCTTCCCCTATATAACCCAAGGTTCCCCCACCCATTTCTCACTTTTACAAGCCTCCATACTCTTCAATCAAGTCCATAACTTCTGAAATTCTCTGCTGAAACTCAGCAGCTTGCAAGTGAGTTTCGACTCACTTTTCTTCTTCTTTTTACCTTGTTTTTCTTTCTAACACTCTTGGATAACCTCTAGGAAGGTTCTCATAAGTTTGCTTGGGCAAACTAAGGTGAAACCACACCATTTTGAGGTCCAAAAGTGCACAAAACTTTATGCCCAAATTTTTATCTTTCAAACTTCAAATTTTTCAATATTTTTGCTTTGTTTCTTCCTCAACAATGTTTGCTAAAGCCCTATGGATGTTACCATAGATTTTCCATGGAAAACCAAGGTGGAATCACATCATTTTTGGGGCCAAACTTTCTGTTTTGGATGATAACTTATAAAACTTTTTTCGAACATGTTTTAATCATAACAATTCTATGCTATATTTGCCACTAACGAAACTTATGGTTAGTGTGTTAAGCTACACTTGTTCACATACAATCAAGAGGCATATCTTGTCTCTAAACTTGTGGTTTTTATTAGGGTTTCAAACCCACAAGTGTTGAGCCATCCGAGCTTTCAAGTTTGTGATGGTGTAGGTGTGATTACATGAAGGCCTTGGCCATTCAATTATTCAATCCACCCCTCACTTGATGATTTCTATAATTCTTGACCATTCGGATTGTCCTTGTGTCAATCTTGTGTAATGGTGAATCTATGAAAGAGGTTTAGGATGGTTATCCTCCTACCTCCATGCATGACTTACATGACTTCCATGACTTCCATGAAATACATGAACTATATGATTAATTAGTAGTAATATAACTATATGTAAATACTTAATATAATCGAAACTTAGACCATGACCAAATGGTTAGTTGTCTTAAAAAGTAGGTTATTTTATCTTAGACATAACAATCGTTACGATTCTATTGGTCATGACCCATAAAAACACAAACACCCTTTGGGGCTTATTAGTGTCAAAAACGAGCTTTAAATGTCTAGATAAATACTTTCGTATATATACTTTCTAGTACATTTTAAATTCCTAAACTCATTAAACTCCTCATCAATCTAATACTCATACACCTACGTTTGCCTTGTGTAGGATAAACTTGGTGTTCCAACCCCTAAATCAACCTAACTCTCTCACGGATAATACCTCGCAAAACCATGAGTACACTCGACCCTTTTTATGCTTTCCACTATTTGGGTGCAACATGATTAATTTACTAAAAGTACACTAAATCACACTTTATTCTATACACGAACAATCCATCAACATGCTTTAGTCTTATGCTACTTGAATTGTTACCTGGTACATTCTTATGTGATCTAAATGTCATTAACTTTGATCGAGCCTCACTTAACATGTATAGCACTATTGGAGTAACGCACCGCCCGTATTCTTGTGGTCATTATTAAGTTGAAATCTATTTTGCGGTACACTAGAGGTTTGACTTGTAGATTCACATGCCTTGTTACACTTATCTTGTATGCTAGCTATTCATGTGGATTTGTTAAATCGGATTTTATACTTATGCTGTGATATTAAACTTGTGTACTCGCCAATACTTTGTTATTGAACTATACTTTTTAACATGTTGCAGGTTGATGAAGTTGTATGATGGAACTTAGTAGGAATGGCATAGAAACACGCGTAGAATACTAAGTTAATTATCATGTTATTGTTGAACTTATTTCGTTGATGTTACTCTTATTTGGATTTTGTTGAAATATGACAATTGATGTTTGAATGAAATGAAATTTGGTTGATTTAAATATTGTCGCGAATAGTGTTATGATGCAATGAGCAATCTAGTCGTCTCACTCCGATGTTTCCGCCATCGGTTGGGGTGTGACAACTTGCTCCAAGATTAAAGAAATGCGTGGATGAGTAATAGGAAGGTAACGGTCAATGACTAAGTTGAAGACTCGAACTTCTAGTCAAAGAGCATGTGTGGAACTTGCAGAATGTTAGGAAACTTTTTGTAAGTGCTGAAGAAAAATGATGAAAGAAAATCTTATCATTCTGATCAGATTTGATGATGACAAACTCAACAGGTCACAATGAAGGAACATACATGACAATTGGACAAAATAAAGAAGAGCAACATCATCATCAAGTAGATCAGAAAATCATCCTCAACAAAAAAGGAAGATCGGATTAAACGAATCTAATGTTTCTGATGATAAATCTGATAGGATCTAATATCAGAAATCTTATGATCAAGGACATCAGATTTTTTATATGGAGTTCATCAGAATTCTGATGAATCAACTTAATAAAAAGATAAGGTTCTGCACGAACTCCTAAGTGACTAGTGGACTTAAAGAATCCAATAAATATACCAAAAGACTACTTTTCACAACACAAGTGTATGAATAAACAAATGTTTATTCATACCCAACATTCTATAATAAATAGATAAGAATACATCTAAGGAACAAGTGAGTTAAGCATTGCATTTATTACATCCTACGAAACTCCATTACCCTTCACCAACATAATTCTTTAAGTATTCGTTTGTATTAGACAATAATCATATGATCACTTCGTAATCTTTTGTATCTCAGTTTCTCGAAAGTTTGATTTATAGTTTCACACATTATTTTCATATTTGTTGAAATCGTTTGCTCGGTTTAGTTAAAACATTGTTATCTAGGATCAACAATTGGTATCAAACAGATTAAATAACTCATTTTTAAATCGAGTAACTGTTCAAGAATATCTCCCGGATATTCTGATTTTTTTATAAAATAATTATTTTTTTAATTAAAAATGGCAAACTTTCAAACATGGAATAATGCATTCAACATCGGGTCTATGTAAAACCCTCCGACTTTGGTCAGTGAGGGGTACCCCCAATGGAGAATTGGGATGATCAATTTCCTTAATGGTATCGAGCTCTGTTTCAGTCCATTGAAAGAGACCCACATATTCTTCGTGTTGAAATTGTTGCTGTCACAAAAACTGATCAAACTCCAACAATATCTGCGTCATGGGCTCTAAAACAAGAAAATTTTTGGAGTGACACTGACAAGTTATTGGTGGAAGTTGATGAAAGGGCCAAATCACATCTGGTAATGGCATTTCCAAATGACATATTTTCTCAAGTAAATGCATACGCATTTGCAAAGGAAATATGTAACACCTCGTATTTCCGCATTCCTATTTTTAGAAAGTTCGTATTCGCATTTTATTTTTACAAACCTTTCAATCGTACTCCATCTCTGTTATCACAATTTGAGGCGCTAATCATAATGGAAATTCATTTTATACATATAAGTGTTACATTTAATATTTGTGTTATATACGCAATCAATATTTAACTACGTGTTTATATGCCAAACCAAGACTTAAAATACACTTTGGATACTTAAAAACAAGCTAAAATACAAGAAATCAACATAAAATAACCTAGTTACAAAGTGCAAGGACTTAAAGTGAACAAAACCAGAAGATTTTCCACATCCTTTCTCCTCCAATCACCTTCCACCTTTTTTAAGCAAATAATATTTCACCCTTCTCCACCTTCTTTCTCCTTCAATCATCTTCACCTTTTTAAGCCAATCATATTTCACCCTTCTCCACCTCCTTTCTCCTCCTATCACCTTCCACCTTTATTAACTCCCAAACCCTAAACCCCACTTATAGATACAAGCCTCCATACAATCCTAAACACACTCCAAACACTCAAATCACTCTCAAATCTTCTTGGTTACTCTCTAATTTCCAAGATATGGCAGAAAGTTGCAACCATTCTAAGTGAGTTTTAGCTCACTTTTGCTTCTTATTTTCTTATGTTTTCTTCTTTCTTTCTACTTGGATAACCTCTAGGAAGGTTTTCACAAGCTTGCTTTGGCAAACCAAGGTGAAACCTCACCACATTTGAGGTCCAAAGTAGGATTAAAATTATGCTTTTATTATACTTTTGTATCTTGCTTTTCTTGATTAAAACTTGTTTGAATCTTGTGCCTACTTGTTCTAAAACCTATCTAAGGTTATGAGACTTGTTAGGAATAGATCCTTATGAGTTTAAGAGGTGCAAACACCTCTAAACTTTTTGTTTTTCCAAGGTTTATGCAACTCACAAGTGATGAAACCATCCGAGCTTGCCATGAAGTTGATGGCAAGACTTGTGTTTTAGTATAGGTGAGAATACTTGGAAGCCTTGGCTATCCTACCTTCATTTCACCACCTCACTTGATGTTTTACAATTGCTATCCCAAGTGGTTTGCTAGCTTGAAAGTGGCATAACTGCGTCAAGCCTCCGACACTTAGTTAACTCTTTCTATATCGGTGCCGGCTCACCAGGGTTAAAGGTTACTTGGCTACATGGTATAGTAATTATGGTACATGTCCTTTTAATTCATGACCATCCGAATCATCCTTGTGATGATTAGTGTATTGGTGAATCTTACAATGAGGTTAAAGGATGGTTATCCTCCTACCTCCATGCATGACTTATATGACAATCTGTGATATCCTTGATAGACTTAGCTTAGAATTATTATATAAACTATACGATAAATATATATACAAAAACGGAATCCTTGACGATGATCAACATGGTTACTTGTCATGGTAATAGGTTATATTATCTAAGTCTTGAACCTCTCGTTAACGATTCTAATGGGTATCTTGACCCATGAAATCACATCAATCCATACGGGATTTATAGTGTCAAAAACTAGTGTTTAAGACTATATAATTACTTTGTGTATACATACTTTTGTACTTTAAATTCCATTCCGAATCCTCCGTTAACATTCCGAATGCTCACACACCTTCACTGTCCTATTAACATCAACTCACGAAAACAAGGATAATCGGGAAGCTTTGCAAAATTGTGAGTATACATGACCCTTTTACTTTTCGACACTTTTTGGGTGCAATACTTATTCCTTATTAAAAGTGCACAATACACTTACAAACATGCTTACAAACAAACAATCCGTCATACATGCTTAATACCGTATGCTAGAATTCATATATGCTAGAATCATTACATGTGTTATGCTTTGTCATTAACTTGTTTCAAGCCTCCCTTAACATGTATAGCGCTATAAGAGTAACACACTGCCCGTATTTGTGAGGCCATGTTAAGTAAACAAAACGGTCTAGTCATTGCTATGATTATATTACGCTAGCGGTAAGCTTTGGGTTGACACGTATAGTTGCATGCTAGTATTGTATGATAATTTAAGTTAACTATTATGCCATGTGGATTCGTTTAAACTTCTATACTTACACTAGTATTCAAACTTGTATGCTCGCCAATACTTTTGTATTGAACTATACTTAAATACCTATTGCAAGAATTCTATGATGATGACGACGAATGGAACTTGATAGGAAGGACTAGAAATGCACCAAACTTTAAATTCATGTTTATAGATTAATCATGCAATATTTGTTGTATATTTGTTTTCCAATTCATGTACTTGAGCCATTAGAAATGAAATGAAATATTATTTATTAAATACTTGTCACATTTAGTGTTCATGAAGTCTCCAGCAATCTAATTACGTCCGCCCTGATGATTCCGCCATCGGTTGGGGTGTGATAAAATATGAGACCAGTTAGAAAATCTTTGTCAAGGAGGAGAAAGAATGAAGAGAAATAAGAGAACTAACAATGTATCCTCATATGAGAGATGTAAAGTCTTCCAAATGAAAGTCTTTTATAAACTTACAACAATTTGAAAGAAATGTCAAATTTCTAGATGCCCTACCTAGAGAGTGGAGAAGCCTTACCATGACATTAGCCTCTACCTTAGAGTTAGGTGATCTAAATTTACATGATCTCTATAGCATCTTAGTTCCAAGAGAAGAAGAGATATATGAAAACTCAACCTAAAGAGGAGGACCAATAGCTCATCTTCAACACACAAAGAGTCAAAACATCTGATCCTCAATCCTCATACATTCAAGTGTCAGAATTAGAAAATTCTGATACCTCATCTAAGTTCTCTGCATTTACTGAAGCCATATCACTACTCACAAAACTTTTTGAGCAAAGGCTAAGAAGAGGAAGCTCCAAACATCAAAAGAATGCTAAAGGATGGAAGGAAGATTCAAAGATAAAAGAACAAAAGGAAAGTCAAAAGTAGTATGCTACGAATGCAAACAAAAGGGGCACAATGCATCAGAATGTAAAAACAAGAAGTTAAAAGATGTTTCATATTATAAGAAGAAGCTTGAAGAAGCTAAGAAGCAACAACAGATTAGCTTGATTGCTAGAACTGACACTTGGTTAACAGATGATTCATCATAGTCTCGTGGGATCGATACTCGGACTTACTTTAACTATACTACATTGACTGGTACACTTGCTAGTTGTGTGGTCTAGGTTTTAGAGACTTAGTTTATAAATTTAAAACTTAGAGTGTCTAGTTTAGGGTTAAAATTTGTTAGTTTTAATTGACCACTGTGAGCACATTAGGTATCAACAATATAGAGCATAGTTTAACAGTAGTATTGATTGATGTTAGCGTAAACGTCAATATACGAAGTGGGAATATCTGTAAATGTCAATAATTTGGAATGACCAAACATGTAGTCAAATGAAGAAAGCAAGTAAATGGTAGTAATGATCTTAACGTCTACAAGTTAGGGGATGAATACAAATAGATCAACCGTAGAGTATCATAGGATAGGTCATAAAAATACATCGTACATTCTCGAGATCCAGTCTGGAGGTTTGTTTCGAGTGATAGGATTGTAGTAGGAAACATCCTAGGTTCTACTAAGGACTTCATTTATTTACATGGTTTTGTACTAACCCTTAGCTTAGTTACACATACTCTTGTTTATTGAATTTTGTATACTTGGTTTAACGCTTTACAAAGTTTAATATAATAGTGGTTAGATTTGATACACATAAATAATTCAATTCGTTTATGAAAATATTTCGTTAAGTTTCAAGAGAAACATATAAATAGAAAGGTTATTGAAAACATTTTTTATACGTTCAAAACTATATGTGTGTGTATATATATATATATATACAACAATTTTAAGATGGGAAAAGTTAACATTCTCGAGTGCCCTTGGCTCGAGTTTAGCGATCCTTAGGCAAAGGTTAACGAAATGTTTAAGGTTATGAGACTTAGGTTGTTTAGAACCACCGCTTGTAGTAGGTAAGGTTACACAGGTGTGTTTCCTTGGGTCCAAGTCGTAATAGGCGAAACGTTGGGTTTCTAACATCCTATGAAAATTCTAATAGTAACTTTTATTTAAAAGTCATACCAATTTTATTTGATTTAAACTAGTGCATACAAAATCAAACTTAAAATGTTTATTCAAAATAAACTCACAGCATAAAGATTTTGTCACGCTGCTGATTGCATCATTGTTTTCTTGAACTGGATTGGTGTTGAATGTTCATCCGCATGCCATCTTGATATCTTGGTTCATTGTGTTGGCTGGAATGGTTCGGTCGAAAGGAACGAGTTGGGTTTCATACAATATATGCAACACTTTGCATTTTTCATACTTTCCTTGTTTAGAAAGATGTAATCGTATTTCTATTTTTAGAAAGTCTTTTATTTGCCTTCCATTTTCAGAAACTTGTAATTAGTATTTCTTTCAACCAGTTGTATCCTGAGACTTCAATCATAATAGAAATAAATTTTATACATATACATGTGACCATCATACTTGTTTTCTATGCTATACACTACCAATTGCATCTCATTCATGAATACACGTTTCATATACAAAACTGAATCATACTTAACGTTTATTTTATGTTTGGGATAATATTCATATACATTCATACAATACATATACTCATACATGCCTTAGAATGCCTTAAAACATTTAACATGTTGAAGAAATTGCATAAAATGATAAACAACCCAACTGCAGGGACTAAAAGTGACAGTTTTGAAACTTTTGTTTTTTGTTTTAGGTCTTACAGTCCGCAAGGACCTGGTCTGGCAGACTCTCTTGACAACTCACGAATTTTTTTGCCTTTAACTCAGTTTTCAACAACCTAAACGCCCAACAACCCATTTAAAGCATAAACCCTAATACCACACTATAAATACAAGTCTTCCGCCTTCTCCCAACCCTTTACACTCTCTCACTTCACTCAAGATCCCACAAATCCCACAAACTTTCAAGTGTTGGCAGATTGTACCTTTGTTCGAAACAGTGAGTTTGGAGCATTTCTTATACTTTTCTTCATAATTTCTTGTACCAGTCTATTTGGATGAACTTCAAGAATGTTACCTAAGGTTCACCAATGTGTAACCAGGTGGTACATTACTTGCATAAGGCTCCAAAGTCATATTTGCATTCTGATTTATAAAAGCTTTACAAACTTACCTCATTTCATTGTTCCTTTATGAAATCTTGTACCAACGTTGTTCTCAATCAAACTCATGGTTGTGGGGCTTGTGTATGGTTGATTTCCAGAGGATTAGAGGCTCAAAAACCTCAAGAACCTACTACCCTAAAAAGTCCCAAAATGTTCTAAGTGTTGAAGCCATCCAAGCTTCCAACCTTTTATGTTAGAAGACTTGTGTATGAGTAAAGTGTGAACCATGGAAGCCTTGGCTCTCCAAACTTATTCCACTACCTCACTTATTCTAGTGGCAAGAATACCTAAGTAGTTTCAAGAATCAAAGTAAGCTAACCCCGCCTCACCTCTAACATTTGCCATGTTGGGTATGACACGCTCGGGTTGTTCTTACTTGGCTACTTAACAAAACTAGATAGTTGTATTTTCATTTCATTCATGACCAACCAGGTCATCAACTAAGTTGGTGACTGTGTACTTTGGTGAATCATACCATGAGGTTTAATGGATGGAAATCAACTGATGTATTGTAAAATACATCTATTTATCGTGTATAGTTTGTGTATATTTCGAGTCAGTTGTGACAGTTTTTAGGTTAGAATTGATTATTACTGGTAGAAGTGTTAATTGCAGGTCTCAGTTGCTTAGAATGCTGAAAAAAATGCAGAAAATATGCTAAGCGAGAAGAATTACCGAGATCCGAACGAGACGCAGCTGAACGAAATCTGAAATAACAGAGGAATGCTGGAAAAAGTAACTGCAGTATCTCGCCATCATGAAGAAACATTGCCTTCACATGACGCCACGGAGTAATTTAATAATTAAGTACAAACAACACGCGTGCTATGCGATGATGAAGGGAGTTTGCCTTACGTGACGTGAAGGCTTGGGTTTTACAGTGAGTTACAGGTTGGAGCTGGATTCTTTGATGCAAACCTATATAACATAATTAAAAAGAACTCTAACCCTAACTATGAATTAGAAAGATCTTGGGCGAAAAGTTGGAAGCTTTTGGAGCGTTTTCGAGAGCTTGAAAGCATCGATTGAAGCAAGAGGAATCATCGAGGTTGTGCTTTTACTTTCCGGGATTGTTCTTCGTTTCTAGTTTTGATCATGTTCTATTCTTTCGTTTATACTTTTGTTTTGTGTTTGATCTTCAATATGTTAGGCTAAAACCTTTAAACTGCCTAGATTGGATGAATGGATCATTAAAGTTTTGATCTTTCTTATGGTGTTTAATTATGGATTATTTATGAAAGTAGTCAATTGATTATTGGTTCGATGTGTATGCATGCTTAGTTTTGTCTAATTGTTGTTTATTGCTTCGTATGATTCTTAGTGGATGTCTTTCACATAATAGGTTCATGCTAGATTATAATTTTATAATGTGATTCTGTTTAGTTAATTGGCCAATATACCTTAGAAGCGGTAATTGATAATTGAGTAGGTCTAGGTGTTCTACTAATCTCAATAGCTGAGAGGTGCAGGTTATTGTTGGTCTAAGTTGATAAATTGCTAGGTAGGGTCTTCGTGGGAGTCTGAACTAGTTTCCCTATCGACCGTTGTCTATCGAGTCAAGTCGAGAACCCAAGTTTACCCTATTTTTATAACCCGATAGGGAATAGATCGAATTAGGGTACTTTCATAAACCACGTAGATAACCCGTGAGGGAGTCTAGACCAACCGGTGTCCATAACAGCCTTTAGAGCTCCATAGGTGTCTTCTTGAGAAGGTCGGGGGTTCTACTCGGTGTCTCGATATGTTTTGCATTAGAAGATCCCGATTCCATAGTAACAAACATCCTAATATATCATCACTAGTACAATCCAGGATTCTAGTCTAGGTAGTCTTTCACCATCATCTTAGTAAACCCAAGTCATAATTCGTGTCTAGTTAACTTAGTTAATTAATTTACTTAATTCATAATTTTAGGATATTTAGAACCCCACCTCCAAATATAAAAATAGTTAGTGTCATGTCAGTGTTAGTCTAGATAGTTTAGTTAACGTAGTTAAATTGAGTCTTATGGGTTCGATTTCCGGACTTACTTAGCTTTACTAGAGTCGATCGGTTCGCTTGTCGGTTAGTAGTTTAGTTGAGTTTAGAGAGTCTAGGGTATTACTTATAGTCTAAATTAGGTTATTTTAGGTCGTTTTTATGAAACTACTTTTAGCACATCATCATCCTACCTCCATGCTTGACTTAGATGATAATACATGATGGACTAGATTATAACATATCCTATAATATATAATATATGTTTAACTGAATTCTTGATACTAATCGGATTATGGTTAGATGTAGAGGACTTAGGTTAGAGTATCTTAGTTCTAGACTTCTCGTTTGTCATTCTAATGGGCAAGTTAGGACCCATGAAAACACATGAAAACTTAGTGTCCAAACGAGTATTTAGATAAGATATATTTTTGTCTACATATACTTTTATACTTACTTCCGAATCCGAAGTCTCCTCAAACTCTGAATACTCATACACCTTCGTTTCCCCCAATGTAGGGTAACTTCGGTGCTACACTCTCACGACTCGTTAACTCCCGATTACTCCGGAAAGCTTAGCAAGCCGTTAGTGTACATGACCCCTTTTATTTCTAACACTTTGGGTGCAATACATATAATTTATCAAACCCACACAATCACATACAAACATGCTTAACATAAACAAACAATCCGTTATACACGCTTAATACGTTATGCTAGAATTCATTCATGCTAGAGACTTTATTTGCACTATACTTTGTCATTAACTTCGTACAAGCCTCCCTTGACATGTATAGCGCTATAGGAGTAACACACCACCGGTATTCTTGAGGTCATGTTAAGTCATACAAAAATGGTCTTGTCGTTGCGACTACAAGATTATGCTAGTGGGAAATTTTGGGTTGAAAAGTAGGAGATGCATGCTAGTATTTTTATGATATGTTTTAGATTATGATTATGCCATTTTGATTCATTTAACTGTTTTATATTTATGCTAGTAAATCAAACTTGTATGCTCACCAATACTTTATGTGTTGACATGTATATTAATATGTATTGCAAGAACTTGACGATGTTACGATGAAAGAAATCTAGTAGGAAGAATAGAAACACACTTTATATTTTGCTATGTATTATACTTTGTTTCCTTGTTCCAAGTTGTTTTATTTTACTTCCAAACAATGTACTTTGATTTAGAAATGAAATAAAATATTGATTACTAAATACTTGTCACAATTAGCCGTACGAAGTGTCTTGCAATCTCGTTTTCCTCTCGGTCTGATGTTTGCGCCATCGGTTAGGGTGTGACAGTATAATCAGTTGATCCATAGGTGAAGGGTCTGGTTGGACATATGGTTGGATAATAAAGTGTGGGCTTGGCTGGTCAATTGGAGGAGTCAGGATTTGTGCATTTGATGGAGCCATAATGGTTTTGTTTCAGGTTTATAATGTCGGCTGGTGTTGATAAAATGACCATAATGCCCAAAGTAAGAGCAAATACGGCACCTGGAGTTGACTGGGTGATGTTTTCGATAGGTGAGGCACTGTAAGGTTTTCTACCAGGTTGAGGATTAGGGGCAACTTGGTTTAATGGATTAGCTGGTATGGCATAGTTTTGGTCGACTTCACGGCTTTTATAGTTGTCGTTGTGGGAAGATGATTCAGCTTCCGCCTCTTTGAACTGATTCGTGGAGCCATTGGCGTTGAGCACCTGTTAAACTTGAACGACTATGTTAGGAATAACCGTGGGCATTTGTTAAGATATTAGAGTTGTCGTTTTGCGGTCAGAGATTCTTGAGTGACGGCGATGATGATGATAAGATAGGGCGATTTATATAACTACAAAAGATGGGGCGACTTATATAAAAATATTAGAATCTCGTGGAATATTTAAAGATTTAAACTAGGTTGTAAAACTCAAAACAATATGATAACCACATGGAATATGATAAAATAACGAAACTTCTTATTAAATAATAGTTCAACATAAAATATTAAAAATATATAGGTTTGGCACATCATGGGGTTTAGTATGACTTATGTGCGTCACTTTCGTAATTACGTGTGCACCCCTAATTACTGAGTTTTAACATGGTTCGCAAATGTTTACCCCTTGATGTATAACTTAACCCAAAGGAAATCGTGGATTAATAAATGACTCGATTTTTGGGGTGATGTAAAATGATGTGTCTGGATAGCATCCACAAATTAACATGGACGCGTTGACGTACTAGGGTGTTGTTAGTTCACGTGACGTCTGGTGTAACCTGCTTTGGCCTAATAAGTTATTGTAATCTCATTGCTAGTCCCCAAGTAGCAAACTGGTCCATTAATTGGATTTATACAAATGCTAGCCTAGAAAGGACGTCCCCCAACTACCGCTACTTAACCCTTCCAGTTAGTACATGTCAGTCATGTGAACTAACTTTAACGAGAATGAAATCTCAATTAAAATTTAAAACTCAAAAAACGAAATAAAATCTAACCCATGATTAATTGAATGCATTGAAAGAAAAATATATCGATTCAAGACTTTAGATATATCGAAATAGAAAAGAGCTAATATTAGAATATTTAATATTCATATATAATATAAAACGTGACAAGGAAAAAGAAGTAATAAACTATAGACTAATAAAAAGATACATAGCATGTAAAGCATATAATACTTAGCATATGACAATTAAAAGTGCTCACATGTATATGTGTGTGACACTAGGAAATTTAAATTATGTGTACTTCAAATATTTATAAGCTAAGACAATTAAACAATTAAGCACATAAGGTACCTAAGGCACCTAATCAACTATAGTCTAAGGGTCTAATAACCTAAACCTAATTCCCAGTAGTCATTGGCTCTAATATCAATCTGTCACACCCCGACCCGTAGCGAAATGGTACGAGGCATAATGATTGTCCGTGGCTCATTACAACTATTATAAGTTTAAAATTTTTAAGCCATCCAAATTAAATTGTCACACATAACCATAGAAATAACTCAACAAAATTCAAACACAAATTCGTAAGATATACTTCATGAGCAGTAATATGTTTCATTACTAAGGCACATTCTATATATCTTCAACTTCAAATCCTCATACTTGTGTACCTATATCATGTTAAAAATACTTTTTGGGCCAACAAAATTTGGTGAGTAATCCTTATTTTTATAAAATGATTTTTATATTATTTTTAAGAAAAAGTTTATTTCAATGGTTAATATAAAGAGCACAATACATCAACAACACCAACAACGAAAACATGTATACCAACGAGAATAACAAAAAAGTGAATATACCAAACAAGCGAATATATGACTCTGCAACGGTATGAGTGTATGAGACTCAAGCCCTGAAGAGCGAATCTAATGATGGTGGTGATACTAGGCTACAACCCATGACCGTAGGGAACCTAGTCACCTAGTGGATCCACAATAACATGATAGAATACAATACACTACGACATCACATAACAAATAAATAAATCGCAACTACACATCCATATAATAACACATTGAATTTTGCATGTTAATAATAAAGTGAATAAAACGCCAATATATGTATCGCGATACACTCCAAGAGCTTTAAGTGTAAATAGGGGAAAACAATAGAATTATTCATGGGTTGTAAAGAATTGATCCATGAGGATTACTGCAGGAAAGGAAATTATTAATATCTTAAACAACAATTACCCTAAAATATCAATAAACATGGTACCAAATAAAATAAACGGAAACAATATAATAATTCTAGAAAATTAGGTTCTCCCATTTACGGACTTAGAATATATATAAAGTAACTATTTAACATAATTACCAAAGTAGTATTTTTATTTCTAGATATATTAATTATGATAAATTCTTAAAAATGCCAATTTAATAGATTATAATATTTGGTAAATGCAAAATATTAGATGAATTCATTAAATTCATCTAATAATTTTATAAATCAAATTTAATGTTTGTCACATATTTTAACTTAAAATAATAACTTTCAGTTTCACCAAAACACAGATGCACCATCAAAAGCATCACAAACCTAATTTGAAAAAGAAATCGTAGGTTGAAAGTTTTGGAGCCCTAAAAAATCTTCTTATATTTAATTCACGATGTATAATAGATGAAACACGAAACTTTTAGTGGAGTTTTGCATGGTTTGATCAGAGGATTGAAATGGTAAAGATGGTGGTCTAATTTTGTAAAAGACTTTACTGGTGGTTTTAATGGCGGTTTTTTTGAGATTTAAAGGGCCGTTTAATAAAGGTTATGTACCGAATATGTTGTAAGAGTCTTCAATCTCCAACATTACGAGTCAAATGGAACGAGAGAGGTACTCGATCGTCGCATGTAACTGATTCTACAGCCAGGTCAGGTTAATGGGTCTCCGGGTCAGGCTGCATAAGTGTGGGGGAAGAAGATGGAGCCTGGTTCAGTTTCGGGTTATAAAGCAAACGCGATAGGGATGGATACATTAACAGGGTTTGGTGTAGTGGTGTGGGTGTTGGTTGTTGAATGGGGAGGCATGAGCAAATGCTTCAAATGCTATACAAATATGATTAAACTTGTGATACTAACTCAATTAGTGTATTCCTTTTATAAAGTAGTTTCAAAACTTGACAGCTAGGCCGTTGTACTTTATAACTCCTTTTAACTTGATTTAACTCTAAAAGTTAACATAGTTAATAAATCTTATTATATCAACTAACTATAGATCTTTATTTAATCAAGGTGTTTAGTCTGGTTTTAACCAACACAACACGTGATCAATATTGGATATAAAATATTAAAATTATAAATTTCCCATTTTTATTTATTATTTTTAAGGAAACTAACGAATATTGATTATATTTTTTATTTTTAATGCCAAAATTAATTATATTAATTAACCTAATATCCAAAGGCCTAACAATACTCATATTTATTTTTACAATTCATATTTTTAAACCTAATTATATTTAACGTTGCGCGTATTATTATTAAATAAATAATAAAAGTTTCTCATTTAATTCACTTAGAATACGATTGCAAACGAGTTGGGTTTTTCTGTTGCGCGTATTATTATTAAATAAATAATAAAAGTTTCTCATTTAATTCACTTAGAATACGATTGCAACGAGTTGGGTTTTTCTATGACCCGTTTTTTCGAGGATGATACATTAGTCAGAGATTATTGATGTGTGAAAGTATATATATATCTATTTGGAACAAGTTTTAAAAATGGAATCGGTAACTAAACCATACACAATCGGCAAGTGCACCGGTTGCAACGTAGTGTAGATGGCAAGACCGGATATGAATCCGTGGACACTATGGGCAAATTCTCGGTACTGAACCTTTATCAATAACCTAGTTAATTTTAATGATGAATTTTGTGATTTTGTAAAAACCTAATTAAGTAAGAAAGCAGTAAATGGAAATTTCATACAAACAACTCAAGACAGCAGACTGAACGAAACAACCAAACTCGGTAAACTAGATCTATGATGAGAAAGAACTACCTAGGTGTCAATCCCTAGACTCATGCAATGCTATCCAGACTGCGGAGGGTGACTGAAGAACCTAATTTACCTGATAAACCTCTTGCTAGAGATGATGAACCGTGCAAAAAAGTAGGAAAATGCGAAGTGCTAAGATAGACCGCATCAACCTGTCGATACCAAATCCCACAAATATCATATGTATGACAACTATGGTGTCAAAATCTTCAATTTGCGAACCAGAAAAAAAAACCTTGAAAACTGAAATCTTAAGAAACCATAGACACAAAGAAATAGACAGATTAGAGCTATCGGTCACCCAATCTACCCGACAACGGCTAGCTATTAACCTAGAAAACCTAATTCTCCTCTCGAATCACTAGGTTAGGATGCACGTGTCAATTTGTTAATTTCAATTCTTGCTTAACTTGAATTATTTCTAATGTCAAGATCTAAATCGAAAACCCTAGAACTAACGATTCAAATTGATTTATAAGTCTAGGTGATATTTCTGTATGCCTAAACCGTTGAATTCAACAACCAAGAATCAACAAAACCGACTCTAATATGCAAGATCAAGATTAGTTTCAAAGTAAAATCATGTAAATCGCATAAAGCAATCAAAACCAAGTCAAAGTAACATCACAAACGTCTAAATCATCTCAACCTATGTAGTTTGGAAGTTTAGCTACTCATAATTTTCTATAGCAAAGAATAAACATTACTGAATTTAAAGCAAAACATGGTTCTAAGGCGAAAGATACGAAAGAACAATGAATATCAAACCTGTAATGCTCAAAACTCGATCCCAAAGCTTCCTTGATCTCTAATATGCTCCAAAATCCTCTAAGGTCATCCAACAACTGACCTCTGTCGTCTAGTATGCGATATCTCCCAACCCTAGGTCGAAAAACCTTAATTTAATTTTTTTTCATGAATACGATGTCCTTGTGGACCGTAAGACATAGGGTCTTATGGTCCGCAAAACACCCCGGGCCTTTTTATTTTTTATTCACCAACACATCTTACGGACCGAAAGACATATAGTCATGCGGTCCGCAAGAGTTCATGTAAGTGAAACTTTTCTCTTTTTCTTGATTTCTTCGGTGCACCACTTCATGATCTCGTACCATCTTCCGGATTTCTTTGTTTTCTCCATAAACTTGACTATTTCTTCACCAATTCTTGCAAATTCACATATTAACCAAATCAGTATCAAAAATCCCGAAAAACCACACATGAACAACTCAAAATATGGAGAAATTTGATAGAAAAATATGTATAATTCTATACATATCAAACATCCCTACACTTAACCTTTTGCTTGTCCCTAAGAAAAATCCTAGTCAACGGGTCCACCTTAAACACTTAAGAAAAACACAAATTTCCAACAAAGTCAAAAGCAGGCTACAGAATCATCAGACATAGTGGTTTCACAAGTCCTACATCATTCAAAAGGTTGACCAATCAAGATGTTATAATTTTTGAAATCGGGCTTACCTAACCAAGCTTTTCTTATTTTCAAGTAACCAACCATGCAATGCCAGCACCCCTCGTAATATCACTCATCTCTCGGCAAAATATATATTTGAATAATGAGTGAACTCTCAGAACCAAACTACGAAGCAAATTTACCATAAGCTTGTGCGTCAATCAAGTATCCACCTAATTGCTTAGACTCAAACATAGACCAAGATGGCTTCAATGGGTAGGTAAGGGTTAGGGGTAGGTTATGTTATCCGGGAACAAGTAGCTAAAATAAAGATAAATGATAAACCGGATAAACACTAAACAAACAAACAAACACTTTGATCGTTTCGAGCCACAACTTTTATTCTATTGTTTTCTTTCTTTTACTTTTTTCTGATTTTGATTTTTTTTCACAATATATATAAACACAATATAACAATAATATCACACGATCTGACTATCTGTTAGTGCATATTATGTGTGTTCGCCACTGTGTGAATAGGCTAGATAGAGCATGTATTGAATATTGTTTAATTAAGGGTTTGTAATGAGAACACTCATATGAACGTATGTGTCATACGTGCGTATGATGAGTGCTCATCCGTGCATGAGCTACCTATATATAGGTGGTTCATGTGCACGGACCATTCAAGTTTTGGATTCGAGTGGAGAGAAACTGTGTGATTCTCTCTAGATCAATGATGTATTCTCTTTTGGTATGGAATGAAAGCTTTTAAATATGATTATTTTAAGCGTTATGTTGCTGAAATTTCTATCGCATTTGCTTTATCTTATCCAAAATTCCATCTAAAACATGTAGGACGCAACGATCCATGTTCTCATAGTGGTATCAGAGCTACGGTATTGATTCAATCAAACTAATCGTTGATTGAATCACATACGCTCATGAGTTATGAGGTTTAGACGAAAAACATCAAATTGAAGATATATTCTTGATCAGAATTGATTTCCGCACATGTTTGTGGAAGATTCATCATTAAATTCGAAGAAATAAAAATTTGGATCGAAAAATTGGCAAAAATGGCTTTGAGCACGAGCCATATGCACGCATGAGTCTCATGCATGAGACCAAACGCAAGAGTAGATATGCGCGCATGAGTGCAAAATGTATATCTCATATGCATGGATGTGTCATATGCATGCATGAGTCATATGCGCGCAAGAGTGAAACTTTGTTTAAAAAAATCGCAATTTTAATGTTAAACACTGGATATTTGGGGACACGTCGGAGGATTCAAAGAATGTGATAAGCTGATGAAATCACAGAGTATTGAAGATAGGGGGTAGTCATAGAGACCAGTGCATAACATTTTTCATTTGGTGAAATGACTATTAATGCGATAAGATAGTGAGGATTCAAAGAATGTGATAAGATGATGAAATCACATAGTATTGAAGATAGTGGGGTAGTCACGGAGACCGGTGCATAACATTTTTCATTTGGTGAAATGACTATTAATGCGACAGAACGTAAAATCTGCATTTGATGAAAAACTGACTTTTGTGGAACAAAATGTCAAATATTCCTCAAAATTGAGTTTTGAGAGATTTTTGATACCAAAATTTGCCAAGATTGAGGGAAAATTCTTGGAAATTTATAGATGAGATTAGAGAGGTCAGAATTTGCAAAATGAGAGGGAATAAAAATTTCATGTACTATGTTGAAATTCCAGCATTTTTGAAATTTTAGACAAAGATGCAATAATATTCGGGTGGTTCTAACTAAATTCTTTGGTAATGCATAAGTATCTTTGTTTCTTTAGTCCATGATCATAAGAAGTTCAGATACTTTAGTTAGTGATCAAATTGATGTCTTTGTCTTCGTTCCAGCCGGTTAGAAGGATTAGCGTCAAAGGGGTGATGCATTAGTATTGTCGATATTTAAAAGATATTAGAGGCCTTTCAAGATATATGACAACTCTGTGATAGTCTAAAGTGTCAGAATGGTTAATTTCCTGGAAATGAGTTATTTTCTAGACTAAATGCTAGGGAATGATGATGTTTGTAGATTAAGTTACTACCAGGCCTAACGAAGGAGGCTATACATTTGCTATCGTTACTAAAGAGGATGAGTATGAAATTGATTGTTGGAAGAATATTTCTTGAAGATCATAGTGTGTTACCAGATGATTTGTGATTCGATGAAGATTTGCTGGTTGAGGAGTTTTTTGTTTACACTTATCAGTTATCCAAGTTGGACATAATGATGATTACAACAAACTGGATTTCAGGTTTCCGTAGATATTTGCTTAATTGAAGATAACTAGTGTGATGTTCAAAGTTTCTATGAATTGTCAGTTTGGGTTTTGAAGATCAGAGGTTCGAGTAAAGGAGCGTGTTAAAACTGAATGCGGATATGGTTAATGTTAAATTGGAGAAGCTACATTGATTAGTTTCAAATTGGTTAATATTCGTGAAGATTACAATTTAGCAAATCAGAGGATTGAATCAGGAATCGTGCAAACATAGAACTAAAATTTTATTTCAATGGGAAATTGTTAAGGTAAATACAAACCCGCATCATCAATCAAGGGGAAATTAATTGACGACATCAACAAATGATGCTTGATTGAAGTTGCAGAATATTCAAACACGACTCTCATATTTGAAGATCAAGATTTGACAGTGACTTCCAAAGGGGAAATTTTTACTACATATTATGTGTGTTCCCTACTATGCGAATAGGCTAGATAGAGCGTGTATTGAATATTGTTTAATTAAGTGTTTGTAATGAGAACACTCATACGCACATATGTGTCAAACATGCATATAAGGAGTGCTCATTCATGTGCATGAGCCCATGCGCATGTGATATATTGGTGGTTTATACGCACAGACCATTCAAGTTTTGGATTCGAGTGGAGAGAAACTGTGTGATTCTATCTAGATTGTCAATGATGTATGCTCTTTCGGTATGGAATGGAAGCTTTTACATATTATTATTCTAAGCGTTATGCTGCTGAAATTTCTACCGAGGTAGCTTTATCTTATCCAAACTTCCGTTTAAAATGCGTAGGACGCAATGGTCCATGTTCTCATACTATCAAGAATAAAAATGGGTGACAAACGAAAGGGTATAGGCAGTGTGTAAGGGATAATGGTGAAATAGGCTAGATAATATGAATAAACAAACATGTTAACAAACACGGGTAATCCTAATGCCTCTATCATATCTGCGTCAAATCATAGCCTAAGGTCTTAAATGTATCAAAACGCACAAGTTCTAAAGTAATGCAACGAGTCGGCAAACACACATGAAAGGAACCAATGCGCGCGCGCACACACACACACACACACACACAATATATATATACGAAACATTTAAAGGACCTAAACTCACTATCATGTGGAAAATGGGTTACCGATGCTAACACTACACAATTAATCGACTCCCTAGCTCGATCCACTATCCTAGGCATCCCAAAATTTTACTTCTCAAAAACCGATTAGTCAAGCCTACTATCCCGCAACTTAAAGAAGCATATGTCCTTGACTTATAAAACCGACAACCGACCCATTTTTAACCGACACCTTGAAAAGGTTTTCGTTTTCTATGTGCGAGCAAACAAGGACTCACAAAACCAACTATTTTTTTCAACTTTTTCAAAATTTTGTGCTTTTTTTATAAAAAGGTTGTTGTTGTTGTTGTTGTTATTATTATTATTATCTAAAACTCACCTCTTTTACAAAATCACCATGTTTAGTAGACTGCGCATCTCGACAAACAGATTAGAACGTACGACGCAAAACGATCTAAACTGACTAAAATAAAGGAAAAAATATAACAATGACTTATACAAACTCTAAAACTCGGGTAAAACTCGAGTGTGCAAATCAAACTCTCACGTGTTAACAACCAGGAGGTCAATCACCTCCTCATCTCTTTCCTCAGTCGGTCCCTTAACAAAATGTTTTAATCTATGCTCGTTGACCTTAAACCGCTGATTGTCTTCACTCTCTACCTTAATCGTACCATATGGGAAAACCTGTTTAACCACATACGGGCCAGTCCAACGCAACCTAAGCTTTCCCGTGAACAACTTCAACCAGGAATTATAAGGTAAAACTTTCTTCCCACACTTTAACTCCTTCACCTGCTTCAAGTGTCTGTCGTGCAACTCCTTGGTACGTTCCTCATATGCCCACGACTTCTCACACACCTCGTCACGTAACTCCTCAAGCTCATGAATCTAAATAAACAGGGTTTTACCCACAGCGGGCAAATCAAGATTGGCTGCCTTCGGTGCCCAATATGCATGGTGCTCTAACTCAACCAATAGATGAGACGTTTTCCCATAAATTAACCTAAAGGGTGTGGTCCCGATAGGCGCCTATAAGTAGTCCGGAAAGCACCACATAGCGTCATCTAACTTGTCTTACCAGTTAGTGCGACTATTTCTGACAGTTTTCTCTAAGATCCCCTTGATCTCCCTGTTCGAATTTTCCACATGCCCACTTGTCTGTGGATGATAAGCCATCAAAAGCCGATGGGTGACCCCATAGCATTTCAAGACTTTCTCCATCTAAGAATTGCAAAAGCGAGTGCCTCGATCAGAAATCAAGGCTTTAGGTGTCTCGAATCTAGCAAACAATTTCCTTAGAAATCTCACAACAACCTTCGCATCATTCGTAGGCAAGGCTTGCACCTCCATCCACTTAGAGACATGATTGACCGCGACTAGGATGTACTGGTTCTCGTGAGACATGGGGAACGAACCCATGATACCGATGCCCTAGATATCAAAGCTCAACCACTTAAATGGGGTTTTTAGGCACCTCATAACGGTATGAGGTATTACTCGTCCATTGACAGGCATTACAACTACGCACAAATTCGTGCACGTCTCTAAAAATGGTCGACCAATAAAAGCCCACATCAAACACCTGCTTGGCGGTGTAAGTAGCTCTGTAATGACCACCAGTTGGTCCCTCTTAAGAGTGCTGCAAGATACTACGGGACTCCGATCCAAACAGACATCTTCTCATAACCTAGTCCGCACCGATAAAAAACAAGTAAGGATCCTCCCAAATGTAGTGCTTGACACCCGCAAATAATTTCTTATTTTGCTGATATGCCATGCCCTCCACAAGGTTACTTGTGGACAAGTAATTCGCTAGTTCAGTGAACCAAGGAAAGCCTTCCTTAGGGGCTTTCAGAGACATTAACATCTCATGGGAAACCTCATCCCTAATCCTATCCTCCCGAGTCTTCTCCATCTCAGGGATTTCCAGTCTAGACAGATGGCCTGCAGCTACGTTCTCAACACCCTTCTTATCCCTAATCTCTAAATCGAACTCCTGAACCAATAAGATCCATTGAATCAGCCTCGACTTCGCATCCTTCTTCGCAATCAAATACCTAAGAATAGCGTGATTAGTGAAAATGATAGTCATTGAAAGCATAATGTCACACCCCGACCCGCATCGGATTGGTATGGGGCAGACTGATTGCCCATAGCCCATGAGCACTAATTAGTGTTACAATATTTAAGAACAACCAAATTAAATTGTCACATAGCATATAGAAATCATAAAATGTTCATACAATGTTCAAAACCAAACACATATAACATAAGTTTTTCCCAATTTATTTCCTAAGGCCCAAGCTACGTGACCTCTTCACTCGATCATCAACCTTGATTACTTGCATCATGTTAGGAAAATATGTTTTGGGTCAACAACATGTTGGTGAGTAATTTTCTCATTTAATTGAAAAACATTTTTGTATTTAAAATTTAAAATAATTAACTTTAACATGCATTTCAAGGTTCAGTATGATGATTTCCTCATAATGTTAAATAAGGAAATAATCACATAAACACCAAAGAAGAATACAGAACCATTTAACAATATGTAACAATATAAAGTAATAGACTCTTAACAATAGTGTGCATTAGTCTCAAGCCCTAAGAGTGATTCTATTATGTTAGCAATACTAGGCTACAACCCATGGTCGTGGGGAACCTAGTCACCGTGCATCCACAAGACACAATAGCATGCAATAGACTTAACATCAGATAGCATATAGAGTGATAGAATACACATAAGACGTTCACATAATAACGCTTGATCATAGCATGTTAAGTAAATCAAAAAGTACAACATGATGCACCCCAAAATCCGAAAAGTTAAAAAGGGGAAAACGGAAGAGATTACTCATGGGTTGTATTTCCATTTATATCCTTGAATCAACCAAATGGAATTGAGCAAATCTCCACGAAAGATATTATCCTAATGTGTTATATATATTATTATATGTGTGTGTGGGTGCAAAATACCAATCAATAAATATCAAAAGTAATAACAAATAAATCTAGGGTTTAAGGTGTCAAGTAACTATATATTATTATCCGAATCTTAATTTGTTATTTTGACAATTTATAAATTAACACCATATTCTATACTAATTAGTATTTTCTACCACTAAATCCTAAAATTTATAAAATATGGATTTTTAGATACATATAGCTTTATGATCATCACAAATACTATTTTCACCAAATTACAAGTTTATAAATATGGAATTTAGAGTGTATGGTTTTTATGATCACACATATTAATTTTACCAAATCATAGGTTTATAGAATATGGACTTTAAGTATATGGTTTCATGATCTCATACAATATTTTTATCAACTTATAAGAAATTACATCTTGATACTATTTGTCAAGCTAAATAACAAATTTCTGTATTTTATTCCATTTTCACATATTACTAGATTAACTAATTTCAAGTATATTCTTTAGATCTTAAGATCACAGGAAATCAAGGGAATTTCTGTATCCTAAATTTATATCTTAACCTAAAATAAAAGAACATGAACATAAGGTTTAACAATTCCTATTTTATGTATTTTCTCATATTTATATAATTTTCGAACAATACCCAAAAATTCTAACAATTTAAAACTATTATTCTAACATGGTTCTAAACAAAACCCTATGTTCAATTTTACCCAAATAGCATCCTAAGCCAAAAAGCCCCAAATTTGGAAGGTTAAGAACCCTAGTTTTCTACAAAATTCAATTCTGATTCAAGAGGTCTCCAATTGCAGAAATTGACAAAGGGATTTTGTGAAGCACGGAAAAACAATAAGGTTAGGCTTTTGAATCACCTGAATTAGACTTCGTATGAGGGAGATATCAAGACTTCAAGTTTGGAGCCCTCTTGTTAAATTTGTAAATTGGGTGTTGTTTTTGCCGAATGTTGTGAGTTGGATATTGTGGGGGAGAGGTTTGAAATCAGCTAAAACTAAATTTTAAGTTTCAATTTGCCGAATTTAACATGAACCCTTTCAAGTTCTTGATTTTCAATAATGGTGATTTAATTTTGAAACATAAATGCTTGATTATGGTGCTATGAATCGTTTTGGTGTCCTAGTGTATGATTTCGCATTGAATAACATCCAAAGAAACCCCAAACGTCTCTTGGCTTAGCAAGAAATTTGAGTTGGTTAATCTACCATATGTGAATCGCGATTGGGTTGGACCTGCGAAGAAGATGATGTTTGCGTGGGCTTGATTGACATTAAAAAGGACATACATTGTTCACTTATGATGCACAGCTCAGGTGGTTAGGTGGTGGGTTTGTTGCGTGGCTCACCCGATTTGACTCCAGGGTGCAACGATTTTTTTCCATATTTTTTATGATGGTTACTTGGGTGGTTAGGTGGTGGGTTTCTTGCTAACCTTGAGTCCTCTTATCAGATAATATAGTCATTTAATCATGGTTACTTATCACCGAAGTCATGGCGCAGTGGTAAGGCCTATGTGGTTTCCCCCGGGTGACTCGGGTTTGATACCCGCCCAAGCGCCCTTTTATTTTTTTTCGAATTAACAACTTTCTTTTGATGACCCAAAGGCTTTACAAGAAGGCCCCTCGACTCTTATTCGTGATTATGATAATTAGGTTGATTATAACTAATGGCACTTAGTTATAATTGTAATTACTTAGTTAATTATATTTCTCTTGTAATTCCTAGTGGCACTAACGGTAACCTAACCCATGTGAATTTAAAATATACATTTGCTATATATATATATATATATATATATATATAGGTTCATTTGAGAAGAAATTTAATGTGAGAAGAAAAAGAAGAAATGGACATAATGGTAAAACATTAAAGAGTTTATAACTTCTCTCATTAATTATGTTATATCTCATTAATAAAGCAAAAACATTCTATTCTACACATTTCAAAATTTATCCTACATATGTCTTACATTTACTGGAATTTACTCTACACACATGTAAATTTACCTACACATTTCAAAATTTATCCTACACATACTAAAATTTATGCTACACATTTCGAAAATTGTCCTACACCATAAATTATTTTATCTGAATAGAGTATATGAAAAAAATGAGTTACAAGTTTAATTAATTAGCTAATTAATGACAATTATAAATTTACCTATATGCCCTTTTTCATAATATTAAATACACACATTAAATGAAGTAAATAAAGAATTTCTATTGGTTTAAAAGTTATTCTTTTTATTCTTACAAAATTTTTCTTCTCATTTTAACTCTCCACTATATATATATATATATATATAATATATATATATAATATATATATTAATTAATTTAAGGTGAGGTTATTGTAAAAGAGTGTTTTTTTAAAGGATAAGAAAGAATCTAAACCATTAGATCTTTAATCTAATGGTTGAGATCTTGATAACAATCTTGTAAATAGTGTTTACCATTAAAATAATTAATTTTCTAGATTAAGGGTACAAAGGTAAATTTAACATTTTTAAATTAAGAAACTAACATTAATGCACATGCGAGTTCCCCCCTTGTTTTTTAAACGTCAATAACTTTTTATATGTAACTTTTCTTTAAAAAACATTACACCATAATAACGAATGTTTTTTATCTTATAATACCTATCTATACTATGTAGAGAAAAAATTACGTTTCGATTGGATGTTTTAGTCCATGGTGATTTTTCTATGTTCATCATAGACTACCGAAAATATATAACACTATACATCCATCATAGACCTGTACAGAATACATAACACTATAACACTATACATCGATCATAGACCTGTTACTAGAAATATATAACACTATACATCCATCATAGACCTGCTACCAGGAATATATAACACTATACATGCATCATAGACCTGCTAACAGAAATATATAACAGTATACATCCATTATAGACTGTTACAGAACACATAACACTATAACACTATACATCTATCGTGACCTGTTACAAAATCTATTCCTATAATAATGGGTGGCAGTTATGGAAGGTTATCAATTAATTGAATCAATGAGAAAATTACTTGTTTACCCTTTTGAATTAATTTAGATTGAGGACACATGTCATCTCCACAATATTTGTCACACTTCTCACACTTTGGGCCCTTTTTACAGGATCCTCTACCTATATATATATATATATATATATATATGGTAGAGTTCTAGAGTTAACACTAGTGTATTTGCAAACTGAGCAAACTAGTCCTGGCCATTGATTTACACACATGTAAGGCCAGGATTTCATCATCAAATCGTAAAATACACTAGTGTATTTTATCATCAAATCCTGACCATTGATTTACACACGTGTAAGACCAGGATTAGTTCACTCAGTTCGCAAATACACTTGTATTCACTCTTAACCTAATCCTATATATATATATATATATATATATATATATCTTCACTTGTAATAAATCATTTAACAAATAACCTTGCACTAAAACCGATAAAATAATAACTCCGCATTTTATTAAAAAAACTTCAGGTTCAATTACATTACAAGTCGGGTTTCAGGGATTCGTTTTTTGACGGATGTTAGAGTTTTCCCTACTTTAGAAATTTTTTCCCCAAAATACTTAGAAGAAGAATCAACCAAAAACAACTGTAGGTATTTATCTTTCATTCGATCTTCAAGCTCCCATGTAAACTTTGGTCCCACGTTTAGACTCCTAACGAACTTTGACAATAGGAATACGACTTCGCTTTAATCTTTTCTCTTCGCCATCCATGATGTCAACGGGTCTCTCAACAAAATGCATTGACTCGTTGATTTGAATATCTTCAAGGTGAACATGTAAGTTTTCATCAATGAGGCACTTCTTTAGGTTATAGACATGAAAGACAGGATGGATTCTACTGAGTTCTTCAAAAGCTCAAGTTTGTAAGCCACCATTGTAGGTCCGTTGTCGGATCTGAAAGCTCAGGCACTAATTTGATAACCTAGTATTATACGTGCGGAATCCACATTAGAGTTAGGCGACATTATAGACAAGATTCACTTTTAGTCATTGTTTCATTTATACTTCAAACGTTACAGACCTGGAAACAACTGGACAGAGCTTCGTCGTCCGGTTTACACCAACCGTCTAACACTAACACCTCTAGCCTATTTATAGGGAATCCAGTTCACACAAGGCAAGGGGTCATTCGTACAGTGGCTTCACTTGTACGAAGTGTCTTCTCTTGTATGAAGTGGACTTCACTTGTGCAAAGTGATCGTACAATATACAAATTCTAACATTATGCTCCTATATACAGACTCGATGTTATTCGATGACGTAGGCGACAGACATATGCATCAACAGTCTCCCCCATTTCTTCAATGTGCTAGTTCAGCATATCATCAATAGTCTCCTCTTTAATTTTGTGCTATGATCTTTGTAAACATTGAATATTAGCATTCTCCCTTTCTTTCAGCTTCCTATTATTTATTCAACATTTTGATATGGTTCTCCTATTAATCTACATTTTGTTCATTCTTCTATACATTTAAATAAAATTTCAGATTCGAACCTGAAATTTTTCAAACACAAACTTTTTATCATTGTCTAATTTTCAAATTTTAATCACTTTATCAGTTTTATCAACCCTCTCAGTTAACCAAGTCCAAGTTAATGACCTTAATTATCTAATTTATCTACCAAGCTCAAATGCATGATCTTAGTTGATCACTTTGTGAACAAACTTATGTTTTATCAAATGTAAGTTTCAAATTAATGAACTTTTATCATTTAAGAACAATTTCTAATTTCAAATTTTGTTTACAGCTTTAGACTTTAAATATTAGCTTTCCATCACCAGTGGTTGAAACTAACATGAAAATAAAATCTTTTTGTCTTTATGAAATGAAAACTTTTATGTACAAACATATTTACATACATGTTTTTTTGTGATTTGTGTTAGAGGATCGTATCAGTTTTTGAGACAAATCACTAGTACCGTTGATCTTGATAAAACTTTATATTATAAACCAATTCACTTGGATTGTCAGTATACTGATCCACTTAAACCTCTACACATTTCTCAATTGCTCCGAGATACGTTAATTAGATGTCTTATAACTTGACTTAACGGTGTTTCCCATCCTCATAATATACTCCTGTATCAAAATTCCTGGATTTATCTTACAGGTGAATATATCTAACTGATATCTGTATCTGGGTTGTGCAAGACCTTGAGAGCTCAGGTTAGTACCACCGTACAGACAAAGAGATGAAGAATCGACTTAAAAGTCGTGTTCCTTATACAACTATGGTCACAAATATATGTTTGGTCGGATCCTAAGATCGACCAAACGGGTCGGAATCGAAAGTCAAAGCGGTGGTCAAGACCACTAGACTTACGACCCTAAATAAGCACTAAACTAGAAGTAACGAGTTAGACATGACAAGATATGTCTAACTAAGTTTATAAAACTGATTTGGTATCAAAACTTGGTGTTTTGATACCCGAAAATAGTTTCATCGTAAAATGCACATCATGCACATTTTTGACTTAAACTTTGACTCGTCACTTCGACTAGTTTACGTGGTAATCAGAAGGTGAAATCGCTAGGGAATATAACCTTCGTGATTACGATCATGTTGCAAAGTTCAATTGAACTTTGACTTGATCATATATGGTCAAAAGTCAATCAGGAAGCCAAACTGTTCGACTTTTAGCTAAAAATAGCTAAAATAATGAAAGAACTAGGAAGAGTACTTACTCGTGTTGAAGAACACCTTCGGAACTCAAGATAGGAGGCTTCCAAAGGCTGGAAACAAGCTCCAAGAAGGATAGAAAGAAGACGTCACATTTTCTTTGAAGTATTTTGAAGTGGTGTGAAAAAAAAATGGAAAAATCATGGGGTATTTATAGTATTTTAGGATTAAGGAGGTGATGACAAGTGTCCTCAAGTGTGGATTAGTATCCTAACATGTGTCAACAATAAATTAAGTGTGGCAAAATGAGTGCTAGGTGTCAAAAATTAGAGATAGGTGGCAAACTTGGTGAAGAAGCAAAAATATTATTTTTTTTTTTGACATTTTTGGCCCTTGGACTTGTATTTTCACTTGTTTGCCATTTTTAACCCCATTAACCTAATATTTAGGTTATATAAAGGTGTTAAGACATGTGTAACTTAGATTATGACTGAAAATGTCGTGGATGTCGGTTCGTTCGGTTGTACGGTTACGCGTTTTGCAAAAATGCATAAAACGCTTTAACGAACACAAAAATGATCGAAATTGTGCATCGATTGACATTTTTGCATTCCCATTAATAAAATACAAGATTTTATTGAAAACAAAAATATTTGGAAATAAAACACAGGGTTTCATTGAATACGAAATTGTTTGTAGTTGTGCAATGATTAAAAGGCACAAATGTCACAAGACATGTTAAAACATGTCTAACTCGTCATTTCTAGTTTAGTGCTTATTTCTTAGTCGTAAGTCAAGTGGTTTTATTACCGCTTTGACTTTCGAATCTGACATGTTTAGTCAATCTTAGGATTCAACCAAGCACATTATTATGACCATAGTAATTTAGGGAATAACCCTCTTAGGTTATACCTTATAGTCATATAGTTTGGTTAGTTATATGATGAGTCGATTTTATGTAATTTTAAAATGCCGAAAACACCCTTTTGCCGTATAAAATGGTTTTAAACATCTAAGACCACAGTTTTGACATCTAAAATGATATTATAACATACCAAACTTGTTTTGACATATAAGACTCATCATAGGACTTGTTTAACCATCCAAACCCATAGTCACGCTTGCGACCCGTTAAAGTGGCGTAAACCATTTTAACAAGTCGTAACGGGTCAAAGCACTTAGAAACTTTTCCAAATCACAATGTAAGGTATTATAGCGATATCATGCGAGTCCCAACACTCGTTTGGATTATAAGACCTCATTCTATCCAATCCTTTATTAAAGTCTCGACACACTAACATAGTATTCCGATACATTAGGACACACTTGAACTCTTCAATCCGTTTGATCATTTGAAGAATACATTTATGCAATCCCAAGTGAGTACATACCCCCCCCCCCATTTACGTTTTCAAATGTTTTGGTGTGATTCATATGTGCCTATCACTACTTTCTTGTTTTCATGACATTATACATGTTTTGCTTGTCTAGTACATATAATACATGATTTCAAAGACATTTTGCTTATTTGTTGACTTAGCATACCTAGTACATGATTTCAAAGACATTTTTACTTCGTATGTTGACTTAGCATATCTAGTACATGATTTCAAAGACATTTTTGCTTGTATATTGACTTAGTATGCTAAGTACATGATTTCAAAACATTTTCATGATATGCTTACATTGTTCAAGACATATTGGTGCATTGAATATACAATAATACATTCATTGACATTGATCACGCCGACCGGTAGTATGTAATGGTACCATCGGATTGACAATCTCGTTCCCGCTTCCTAGGTTTGTTTGGAAGTGACTTTAGGGAATGACGGAATCCGATGAACTTTGATAAACCTTTGTCTTTATAAGGGTTTATCCGACAGTCAGTAAGTGCAGGGGCCAAAAATTGTTACAATAAAAGTGCAGGGGCCAAAATTGTCAAAACCAAAGTTTTCTTCATCACCAAGTTTGGCCACCTATCTCCAATTTTTGACACCTTGCACTCATTTTGCACACTTAATTTGGTGTTAACACATGTTAGGACACTAATCACACTTGGTAACACTTGTCATCACCTCCTTGATCTTAAAACACTATAAATACTCTTTGATTCATGCATTTTTTTCACACCACTTCAAAACACTTCAAAGCAAAGTGTGAAGTTCTTCTTTCTATCCTTCTTGGAGCTTGTTTCCGGCCTTTGGAAGCCTCCTATCTTGAGTTCTGAAAGTGTTCTTCAACACAAGTAAGTACTCTTCCTAGTTCTTTTATTATTTTAGCTATTTTGAGCTAAAAGTCAAACAGTTTAGCTTCCTGTTTGACTTTCGGTTCTGACCATTTTGGTCAAGTCAAAGTTCAAATTGAGCTTTTCAACGTGATCATAATCATGAAGGTACTAATCCCTTGCGATTGCACCTTCCGATTACCACGTTTAGCAGGCGAGATGATGAGTCAAAGTTTTATGAGTTAAAAGAAAAAAAGTATAAAAATCATTTTACAACGAAAACGTTTTTGGGTATTAAAACTTAAGGTTTTGACACCAAATTAGTTTTATAACATTATTAGACATGTAACACCCCAACCGCGTAAAACAACGAACCGCGAAGGAAACGTCGAGGAGTCATGTCACAGAACTATTGTTTCACAACTCATGGAATTTGAAATTTTGTTTTATTAAGTTAAATGTTTACATTGTCTTGGGATAAATATAAGTGACAATAGATAAATTGTCTTTCATGTTTTAAGTCACTAAGGCCCGTGTCCATTCCTACGTGAAGTATACATCATATTATCAAGCATTGACTCATGAAAAATATGTGAAAAGAGAGTCAGCATAAAAATGCCGGCGAGTACATAGGTTTTGTGAGTGTGTCAAATTCGTGGCTTTTTATACATATTGCAACACCTCGTCCGACTACAAGAGTCATTAAATAAAAACCTCGTATCCAAAGTGTTTGATATTTCAATACAATTAACCAACTAAAACAAGTTGGTTAGAGTTGTGAAAATCTTATAGCCATGAATCTTGACCAAAATGTTTCTTTTGTAAAAACCTTGTAATAGATTGATTCAAAAGAAAACTTTGTATGCTTTATATTTAAGTGAAAATCATTGCATAACATTGTTCAAAACCATTTGTCCATGTTATAAACCATTTGTCCGTGTTATAAACCATTCGTCCGTGTTATAAACCATTCGTCTGTGTCATAAACCAATTGTCCATGTCATAAACAAATCATCTACGCTTTTAATTGTGAAAACTTTTGATTGTTCTTTAATGAACACATTCAAACCTGTGTTGACTATAGCACTAAAGGGTATCTTTAATAGACCACCAAAGGGTCTCTTTAACTAGACAAACAAATCAAAAAATGACTTATTAATCAGAAACAATTTCTGTCATTACCTAAACTTCCACCAAATCCAGTGAACAGTCCGATAACGGGATTGTCAGTCCTTTGGTACCATAACATACTACTGGTTGGCTCGGCCAAACCTAATAATGTCATTCGTGTTAAGGATAACGCATCAACAAGTTGTTCACATTATTGAAATCGTATTGTTTTATATAAACCATAGAAATTGTTTTTGAAAACTTGAAAATGATTTAGCACATATGAGTCACCCCAAAACGTTTGCAAAAAGTAAAAGAGGGGAACTATGTACTCACTTTGAAAATCATTTTGTATATATAAACCATGTATATTGTTTTGAAAATCTTGGAAATAATTATAGGCACATATGAATCACCCTAAAACATTTGAAAACGTAAAAGAGGGGAACTATGTACTCATTTGAAAATCAATATATAAACCATGTATATTGTTTTGAAATCTTGAAAATAATTGTAGGCACATATGAATCACCCCAAAACATTTAGAAATGTAAAAGAGAAAACTATGTAATCACTTTGAAAATCATTTTGTATATATAAACCATGTATATTGTTTTGAAATCTTGAAAATAATTATAGGCAGATATGAATCACCCCAAAACATTTAGAAAATGTAAAAGAGGGGAACTATGTACTCAAATAAGCTTTATGTAGTAAATATGTAGATTTGAAAAGATAGTTTAGCACATATGAATCACCCAAAACATTCGTAAAAATGGAAGATTTGAAAAGAAGAACTTCACATTTTGCTTTGAAGTGTTTTGAAGAGGTGTGAAAAAAATGGAAGAATCATGAGGTATTTATAGTATTTTAGGATTAAGGAGGTGATGACAAGTGTGGAGTATCCTAACATGTGTCCACACCAAATTAAGTGTGGCAAAATGAGTGCTAGTGTCAAAAATTGGAGATAGGTGGCAAACTTGGTGAAGAAGCAAAATTATTTATTATTTTTATTTTGACATTTTTGGCCATTGGACTTGTATTTTCACTTGTTTGCCATTTTTAAACCCTTTAATCTAATATTTAGGTTATATAAAGGTGTTAAGACATGTGTAACTTGGATTATACCCAAAACTGTCATGGATGTCGGTTCGTTCGGTTGTACGGTTACACGTTCGCAAAAATGCATAAAACGCTTTAACAACACGAAAATGATCGAAATTGTGCAACGATTGACATTTTTGCATTCCCATCAATAAAATACAAGATTTTATTGAATACAAAAATATTTGGAAATAAAACACAGGGTTTCATTGAATACGAAATTGTTTGTAATTGTGCAATGATTGAAAAGGCACAAATGTCACAAGACATTTCAAACATGTTTAACTCGTCATTTCTAGTTTAGTGCTTATTTCTTAGTCGTAAGTCGAGCAGTTTTACTACCACTTTGACTTTCGAATCTGACCCGTTTGGTCAATCTTAGGATTCGACTAAGCATATTTTATGACCATAGTAATTTAGGGAATAACCCTCTGAGGTTATACCTTATAGTCATATAGTTTGGTTAGTTATATGATGAGTCGATTTTATGTAATTTTAAAATACCGAAAACACCCTTTTGGCGCATAAAATGGTTTTAAACATCTAAGACCATAGTTTTGACATCTAAACTGATATTATAACATACCAAACTTGTTTTGACATATAAGACTCATCATAGGACTTGTTAAACCATCCAAACCCATAGTCACGCTTGCGACCCATTAAAGTGGCGTAAACCATTTTAACAAGTCGTAACGGGTCAAAGCACTTAGAAACTTTTCCAAATCAGAATGTAAGGTATTATACCGATATCATACGAGTCCCAACACTCGTTTGGTTTATAAGACCTCATTCTATCCAATCCTCCGATTAAAGTCTCGACACACTAACATAGTATTCCATACATTAGGACACACTTGAACTCTTCAATCCTTGAGCTTTGTTTGATCATTTGAACAAGAAATTTGCGCAATCCCAAGTGAGTACATAGCCCCCTCCCCCCATTTACGTTTTCAAATGTTTTGGTGTGATTCATATGTGCCTATCACTACTTTCTTGTTTTCATGACATTATACATGTTTTGCTTATCTAGTACATATTATATATGATTTCAAAGACATTTTGCTTCATTTGTTGACTTAACATACCTAGTACATGATTTCAAAGACATGTTTACTTTGTATGTTGACTTAGCATATCTAGTACATGATTTCAAAGACATTTTTACTTGTATGTTGACTTAGTATGCCAAGTACATGATTTCAAAACATTTTCATGACATGCGTACACTTTTCAAGACATATTGGTGCATTGAATATACAATAATACATTCATTGACATTGATCACGCCGACCGGTAGTATGTAATGGTACCGATTGACAATCTCGTTCCCGCTTCCTAGGTTTTTTTGGAAGTGACTTTAGGGAACGACAGAATCCGATGAACATTTGATAAACCTTTGTCTTTATAAGGGTTTATCCGACAGTCAACAAGGCTTGAATGTTTTCGCCACAATCCATATATATGTGTCTACACAATTAAAGCAATGAATTATAAGACACGAGTTTTTGTTTAAACAAGACCTTTGTTTATTCAAAACACCTGTTTTATGCAAGACATTTGACAAGACAAGACATTTTGGTTATTTTATACAAGACATTATTTATGGTTTAAACAAGACTCTTGTTTGTCATACAAGACATTGGTTTATACATAGACATTTGTTTATAAATAACATTTTGTTTATACAACACATTGGTTTATATATAGACATTTGTTTATAAAAGACATTTGGTTTATACATGGTATTGGTTTATACATGACATTGGTTTAAACAAGACATCTCAATTATTGGCTCGTGGTAAGTGATTTAAATGACGAGACGTGTGTAATATGATAAAAGCATGGTGGATATGCCTATATATAAGTGCTTTCATTATATTACATAACGTAGCGTTATCTAAACCACTTCAAACAAAGTATAAGACATGACATATTTTATACAACGCATGAGTTATTTTGGTTGTTAAGTTAACCATGCATCATTTCTTTTAAATCATTTGATTTTCATATGATTTCATAAAAGAAACATTTTTGTAAAGGATCATGGCTACTTTCGTAATAGTTGAACATTTCTTTTAACTTTCAAAGCCATGAATCTTCATCACAAAACCGATGTTACTCACAGGCATTTGTATGCTGACGTTTTATTTTCACATATGTTTCAGGAGCTAATGTTTGGCTTTGAGCATGCTACACAATCGTCAAAACCTTAAGGCAACGTGAGGATTGGTGCATCACATAGCTTCTGCTTCAAGGTTTGAAAACTCTCTTCTTGCTTAGGCCCCCAATGAAATGGTTTGCCTTTGTGATTCAAGGTTGTGAGTGGTAAAGCAATCCTTGAAAAGTTGGTGATAAAACGTCGATAGTATCCAGCTAAACCAAGGAAAGAATGAATATTAGTGGGTGTGCCCGTGGAGTCTGCCAATTTAACAGCTTCAATCTTGGCAGGGTCGACATAAATTCCTTTGTCATTAACAATATGACCAAAAAATTGTACTCCTTTCAACTAGAACTCACACTTAGAGAACTTCACGTATAATTTTTAGTTCACAATAGTTCCAGTATGAGGCAAAGATGCTGTCACACCCCGACCCGCAGCGGAATAAGAGTCGGGGCATAATTGGGTTATCACCAAAGCTCATGATATTTACTAATATGTTTCAAATTTATTAAAGTCAAAGTTACATTCCAAATAATCCAAACATGTCCATACAATACAAAGAAAATAACCAAATAAAATAGTTCCAAGCTCTAAATCATTTTATTCTTCTAGTCCAATCCTATGTGTTTCTGACTGCAGCTGGTTCACCTGTATCATGTGTAAAAATGGGGGTTTTTGGGTCAACATAAGTTGGCGAGTGAACCTTGTTAGATAAACATTTATTATTGATTTACTTGTTAGTTTATCAATGAAAAATTGTGCATAATCATAAATGAGCAAATGTAAATAATCAAGCAGTAGCAATAGCAATCACAACTATAACATACAATAACATATGATAGCATACATTAACATACCAACATCATACGATAAATAACATGAATGAAACTGTGCGATCAAGGCTCAATCAAACAGAGCCGATCCTATTGCATGTACTGAAAATGATAAATGTCTGTGCGATCAAGGCTCAATCAAACGGAGCCGATCGTATTGCATGTACTGAAAATGAAAAATGTCTGTGCGATCAAGGCTCAATCAAATGGAGCCGATCGTATGTTGGCACGCCAGGTTCACGCTCATAATGTAATGGGGAACTTGCTCAACGCTCATAATGTAATGGGGAGCGGCGGCCTATGAAATTGCATGTACTGAAAATAATAAATTGAATCTAACAATAACCACACAAACAGTTGAAACAAGCTGAATATACATGTTCATGATATGATGTATGCACAATGATTTAAATATAATATATAGCAAGACACATGATACACCCCAAAACGTGATTAAAACGGGGAATTTGTAAAGATTCACTCACATTGGGTGCGTTTGATTGGAGATGATGAGATGCGCACGAGTTGGGTGAGTTGAACAACGAGAATTTCTAACCTAAATAATAACGGAAAAATATAGTAAATGAGTGGATTTTATTAAGGATTTTAATGGAATTTGTAGATATATTTTTGTGAATTTAAGGCTATTTTCTATCTTTAAAAATATTATTTTTAAGTATTTTTAATTGATATTTAAATTAAATTAAATAAATAAAAAAATATAAAAAATTGTTTATTTTTTCGTTGACCGTTGACCGTTGACTTGTTGACCTGTTGACCGGTTCGGTCAGTGTGCATGTATGCGCTGGCTGAGACTCGAACCCGAGACCTCCCGTACGCGTGCACGCAGCTCTACCAACTGAGCTACGTGTCTAACCCGAAATAATCTTGTTTTTAATTATATACTAATTCGATTTATTCAAAATTCATTTGTTTTAAAAAGATTTTAAATCATCGAACCGGTGCCGTTAACCAGACTCGAACGCGTGACGTGCGAGTTAGTGTTGCACACAGTCCACCGCTGGACTGTGTGTCTAACCTGGTTAATATTTCGGTTTTTATTATACTTAACATCTATTTGAGTTAACCCGGTTCGGTTAGAAAAATAAAACATTTTTATAACAGAGAGGGTGCGTGTATCAGGGATCGAACTCGCGTCGCGTATGAAATTTGTTTGCACACAGTCCACCGCTGGACTGTGTGTCTAACCCGTTCATATTACTGATTTTAAATAAACTTATAACTTAACTATCTTCGTCTTCTTCGCTCAATTTACAGTCGACTGTGTTACTAATCTGTTTCTTGCTTTTACGATTATCAATCATTCATAAGACTAAAATGAAATGGCAGAGACGGTGTTGGAAGTAAACATACCGTAGGAATGATTTATCACAGAATTTCCGGCAATGCGTCGGCTCTGTTTTTTTGAACTTCGACTGGCGAACAAATTAATAGTTTTGATTTAGTTAACTGTGGAATTGAAGTACTAAATAAGAGTTATCAGCAGGTTTGAATGGCTATACCGTTTTACAGCGGAAGATAAGGATTTTCAGAAGTTTTCCGGCGAGCAGAAATTATCCGATGACGACGTCTGAATTTGATTTCAATTGGAATGTTTGAGTCAGAAATAGCTTAACAATCGATAGACCACGAAGGTATTGAAAGACTTACTGTTTTGATGAAGAATACGGTTTTCCGGCGACTTGCAGAATTTTTCCGGCGAGTTGATTTAAGCTTTCTGATGGACTGAATGTATGACGAAAGTGAAATGGAAAGTTTGTATAATGTTTCTGAGTCGCGAGAGGGATCTTGATTGAAGTAATTCAGACATTGATTATTTTCGGTTATAAAAACCGATCATGATCAAAATTGAAGTTCATTCAAATCCGAATTGATTAGGATCGTCGGTGCACCGGTTTTGTTCAGTAATTCGCGAGTAATCAATCGTCTTTGGACGATTGGTGACCGATTTCGGTTATGGTTTGGCATTCAGGTTGTTTTCTGTTTGAATATAAGTTCCATTTGTTTCCTAGTGATAACAGAAAACAACAAGTGGCGGAGTGGTGATGTGTGTGTGTGTTAAGTCTTTGGATTTCAATTTCCGGCTGACCCGGGTTCGAGCCCCGGCAGCAACATTTTATTTTTATTTATTTTGTTTTCACTTTTTATCAAATATAATTTTTATAGTTTAGTTTGTTTATTAATTATGTATCATTAAAAATCAAAATAACCATAAATACACAACGTGATATTTATAACTTGATATTCGATTACAAAATAGAGCGGGTTTTGGAAGCCCGTTTTTGACAAATGTTACAGTATCCCCTACTTTTAGGAATTTCGTCCCGAAATTTAAGTAGTAGTAGGAAAAAGATGTGGGTATTTTTCGCGCATTGAGTCTTCACGTTCCCAAGTAAACTCAGGTCCCCGTTTCGACTCCCAGCGTACCCTAACAATTGGAATGCGACTTCGTCGTAAACGTTTTTCTCCGAAGTCCATGATCTCTATAGGTCTTTCAATAAAATGCATAGATTCATCAATCTGAATATCTTCCAGCGGAATGTGGAGGTTCTCATCAGCGAGGCACTTCTTCAAGTTTGATACGTGGAATGTGGGATGAATCCTGTTGAGTTCTTCTGGTAGATCAAGCTTGTATGCTACAGGTCCTACTCTTTCGAGTATCTTGAAAGGTCCTACGTAGCGTGGTGCTAGCTTGCCTTTTTGACCAAAACGAACTACTCCCTTCCACAGTGATACTTTTAGAAGTACATGATCACCAATGTTAAACTCTAAAGGCTTCCGTCGTTTATCTGCATAATTCTTTTGATGACTTTGAGCCGCTAGAAGATTGTTTCGGATTTGATGGATCTTGTCTGTGGTTTCTTGGATCAATTCTGGACCAGTGATTTGAGCTTCCCCAATTTCGTGCCAACATACTGGAGATCGGCACTTACGACCATATAAGGCTTCAAAAGGTGCCATGCCAATGCTTGAATGATAGCTGTTGTTGTACGAAAATTCGACTAATGGTAGATGAGCATCCCAATTTCCCTTGAAGTCTATGACACATGCTCGAAGCATATCTTCAAGAGTTTGAATAGTGCGTTCAGATTGACCATCAGTTTGAGGATGATAGGCGGTACTGAGATCTAATCGCGTACCCATAGCGGCTTGTACTGCTTGCCATGTTCGTAAAGTGAAACGACCATCACGATCTGAAATAATGCTTAATGGTACACCATGTCGGCTTACGATTTCACTGATATAAATACGAGCTAGCTTTTCGTTCTTGAAGTCTTCGCGGATAGGAATAAAGTGAGCTGATTTTGTAAGTCGATCAATCATTACCCATATAGTGTCATACCCACCAGAAGTGCGAGGTAACCTAGTAATGAAGTCCATGGTTATATTTTCCCACTTCCATATAGGTATTTCAGGTTGGACCAGAAGTCCTGAGGGTCTTTGGTGTTCAGCTTTTATTTTGGAACATGAAAGGCACTTGGAAACAAAATCAGCAATATCCTTTTTCGTTCCAGGCCACCAGTAGGTGTATCAAAGGTCTTGATACATCTTGTCGGCTCCTGGGTGTATAGAATATCGTGTTTTGTGCGCCTCATTCATAAAAAAAATATCATGAAGGTTATTGTGGTCAGGAATCCATATGCGATCTAGATAGTATAGAATACCGTCGGATTTAGTTTCAATTTTTAAGTTTAGCTCCATAAGACAGCTCCTTGCGTACGTCTCCTTTCTGTTACTGAAACATGCTGGGCTTCTCGGATTTTGACCTTTGATGTCGCTTACGATTTTATTTATAACAGTTTTGAGGGAATTATACATTTGTAATGTTAAGGTATGTATCATAAAACAAAAACTTCAACCATGACGTTATTTAAACCTACACGGAACTTTTCATAACCTCCTGGTAATGCTTTTGATCCTTTGCCAAGAATACTTATATATAGGAAGTACCAGCGGCGTATCCACCATATTCTTGTCAAATTTTCGTTGGCTTTATCAGTAAATCATGATCAGTTCTATGTGACTCTAAAACATAAACAACACACGAACAAAACTTGAGTCTCAATTCTGAAATGATACATGACTAAATGATGACAGTACCTCTCTCGTTGGTTATGATGAAGGGGTCACTATATGTAAAAGTGTGACACAACCCAACTTCTTTAAATGATGAGATTGAGATACGTCGAGATGTATGATGATATAAATGTTAAATAAATGAGTATAGAACAAAACTGTAATACCAAATCGCATTAAAATTCTTGGATACATAATTTCCAAATTTTACAACTGGGATACGGAAAGATTGAGATAACATAAAGAAAACATTAAAACTAGACGATTGGAGTTGAGTCTTGATTCTTGGAGAGGAAAAAATAGTTGGGTGATTCGTTTGGTCCGTTATTATTTTCAACAGTATTGGCGTTGATGTTATAAGCTCTTCCTCTTGCAGGTGGTGGAGCTTAGTTAGCTTGATTCATCGGATTTACTTGAGCTTGGGCATGAATGATGTTCACCAAACGTGGACAAGTGTTTCTAAAATGGCTTGGGTCTCCACAATTGTAGCAAGCCCGCATAGGTTGTACCATGGGATAGTTGGGTTGATAGTATGTTTGGGCTAAATGTTGGGTAGGTGGTAGTAGTAGGGGTTGTTGGGCTTGACCCATTATTTGTTGGTGGGTTTGGGTTGAAGGCTGGTGGCGGTTCGTTCGCTGAGGTATGCGGCAGGTTTGAACAGTATGACCTGCGCGACCACAGCCGGTGCAATGTTGGCAAGGATAATCAGGAGAATGGTGATATTGGCAACGGTTGCATTTTGGTAACGGGCCATAGTATGGTCTTTTGTATGGTGCAGGTGAAGGAGCGACTTGGGTAATGGGTGCAGCAGGAATAGGGTAACTGGTTTGTGTAACGGCGAAGTTTCTTGTGCTTCGATTCCTTTTACCAGTAAACTTCGAGGAGGAACCAGAATGGTTTGAAGTTTGAGCCTCAATGGGGGCTTTCTTTTTCTCCTCTTTGAATTTACTGTTTCGAATGCGATTTTCGGTCAGTTCAGTGGCTAGTTCCATAGCAGCTTCAAGTGTTGCTGGTGAAGTGCTGAGAACTGAATCTTGAATTTTCGAGGGAAGACCTCGAATATAATGCTCGATCAAGCGATAAGTTGGGGTGAACAAGTTAGGGACCATTTGGTTCAACTCTAAGAACCTCTTGTTGTAGATGGTATGATCTCCCTCCTTTTGCTTTAAAGAATGAAATTCGTCCTCCAACTTTTTAATCTCACTCCTAGGACAGAAACGCCTAGTCATGATTTCCCTTAACTCCTCCCACGTTAAGGCCATTGCATCATCAATTCCCTTCTTCCCCTTTTCAGTATTCCACCAGGTGAGAGCTACCCCAAATAGTCTCCCGGTGGCGTATCGAACCTTGCGATCCTCAGGACAATCGCAGTTGAGAAAAGTGTTTTCCATCTCCTCAAACCAGTGGAGGAGAGCAGTGACACCTTCGGTCCCTTCAAATTTAGGAGGATCACAAGACTTGAAATGTTTATATGAGCACTTGCTGGTAGGAGGGTTGCCGACGTTCTGGTCGTCTAGTTGGGAGGGTTAGTAGGATTTGTAGCGAGGGCTTGTTGTACTTGAACCACAATGTCAGGAAGCACCGTGGCCATTTTTTCGCGATTTGTGCGGCCAAGCGTTCGTGAGATCTTCCTGATCTTTTACCCCCTCGTCGTTGTCTAGCCGACATCTACAGGAACGTACATAAGAAGATTGTGAGTTTATGGAGTCTTTTTAGGTGTCATGTGTCTTTAGAAAAATGAAAATAACATAAATATCAATAATGCAACTACATCCATAGGATGTCTTGGGTTTGCTCATGTTGGGCCTCAAATGTCCCCCATACCTTCACCTGTATAGTCATGTGGGCCCCCATGGCTATTGGCTTGGTAGGATTCACATTAGTATTGGCAATTTAACACTCGCATCACCCAAATGCAAACCACAAAATATGCTTACGAGATGTATGGTCGGAATGTGTCCAAGTGTAGACACAATGACAACTCAAAGTGGGGTTAGCTCACACGACGTTTGGGTATAGCATGCTTTGGCCTAATAGGTACTTCGTACTCTCATCGTTAGTCCCCAGGTAGGCAAACTGGTCCTTTATTTTGGATTTATACGAATGCCAGCCTAGACAGGACGTTCCAACTACCGGTACTGGTACCCTTCCAGTTACTACATGCCCGTCATGAGAACTCACTTTGATGAGATTTGAAAATACAAAAATCGTTGTAAAAGCAATCATGAAAATGATGTGATGTGTGCTTTCATGGATATGATATGTTATGAGAATATGATTCATGATAGGCATCATATGATAATATATACTTATGAACATGCTTGCATAACATTGAATGTAACATTTAACATAAAACATATAAGCATCATGAAATTTGGCATGTAACACACAAAAATCATAAAAATTTCTAAACAACTATAGTATAGGCTCTAAGGGTCTAATAACCTATCCTATATCCCTATAGTCATGGCTCTGATACCAATCTGTCACACCCCGACCCGCAGCAGAATAAGAGTCGGGGCATAATTGGGTTATCACCAAAGCTCATGATATTTACTAATATGTTTCATATTTATTAAAGTCAAAGTTACATTCCAAATAATCCAAACATGTCCATACAATACAAAGAAAATAACCAAATAAAATAGTTCCAAGCTCTAAATCATTTTATTCTTCTAGTCCAATCCTATGTGTTTCTGACTGCAGCTGGTTCACCTGTATCATGTGTAAAAATGGGGGTTTTTTGGGTCAACATAAGTTGGCAAGTGAACCTTGTTAGATAAACATTTATTATTGATTTACTTGTTAGTTTATCAATGAAAAATTGTGCATAATCATAAATGAGCAAATGTAAATAATCAAGCAGTAGCAATAGCAATCACAACTATAACATACAATAACATATGATAGCATACATTAACATACCAACATCATACGATAAATAACATGAATGAAACTGTGCGATCAAGGCTCAATCAAACGGAGCCGATCGTATTGCATGTACTGAAAATGATAAATGTCTGTGCGATCAAGGCTCAATCAAACGGAGCCGATCGTATTGCATGTACTGAAAATGAAAAATGTCTGTGCGATCAAGGCTCAATCAAACGGAGCCAATCGTATGTTGGCACGCCAGGTTCACGCTCATAATGTAATGGGGAACTTGCTCAACGCTCATAATGTAATGGGGAGCGGCGGCCTATGAAATTGCATGTACTGAAAATAATAAATTGAATCTAACAATAACCACACAAACAGTTGAAACAAGCTGAATACACATGTTCATGATATGATGTATGCACAATGATTTAAATATAATATATAGCAAGACACATGATACACCCCAAAACGTGATTAAAACGGGGAATTTGTAAAGATTCACTCACATTGGGTGCGTTTGATTGGAGATGATGAGATGCGCACGAGTCGGGAGAGTTGAACAACGAGAATTTCTAACCTAAATAATAACGGAAAAATATAGTAAATGAGTGGATTTTATTAAGGATTTTAATGGAATTTGTAGATATATTTTTGTGAGTTTAAGGCTATTTTCTATCTTTAAAAATATTATTTTTAAGTATTTTTAATTGATTTTTAAATTAAATTAAATAAATAAAAAAATATAAAAAATTGTTTATTTTTGCGTTGACCGTTGACTTGTTGACCGGTTCGGTCAGTGTGCATGTATGCGCTGGGTGAGACTCGAACCCGAGACCTCCCGTACGCGTGCACGCAGCTCTACCAACTGAGCTACGTGTCTAACCCGAAATAATCTTGTTTTTAATTATATTTATATACTAATTCGATTTATTCAAAATTCATTTGTTTTAAAAAGATTTTAAATCATCGAATCGGTGCCGTTAACCAGACTCGAACGCGAGACGTGCGAGTTAGTGTTGCACACAGTCCACCGCTGGACTGTGTGTCTAACCTGGTTAATATTTCGGTTTTTATTATACTTAACATCTATTTTGGTTAACCCGGTTCGGTTAGAAAAATAAAACATTTTTATAACAGTGAGGGTGCGTGTATCAGGGATCGAACTCACGTCGCGTATGAAATTTGTTTGCACACAGTCCACCGCTGGACTGTGTGTCTAACCCGTTCATATTACTGATTTTAAATAAACTTATAACTTAACTATCTTCGTCTTCTTCGCTCAATTTACAGTCGACTGTGTTACTAATCGGTTTCTTGCTTTTACGATTATCAATCATTCATAAGACTAAAATGAAATGGCAGAGACGGTGTTGGAAGTAAACATACCGTAGGAATGATTTATCACAGAATTTCCGGCAATGCGTCGGCTCTGTTTTTTTGAACTTCGACTGGCGAACAAATTAATAGTTTTGATTTAGTTAACTGTGGAATTGAAGTACTAAATAAGAGTTATCAGCAGGTTTGAATGGCTATACCGTTTTACAGCGGAAGATAAGGATTTTCAGAAGTTTTCCAGCGAGCAGAAATTATCCGATGACGATGTCTGAATTTGATTTCAATTGGAAGGTTTGAGTCAGAAATAGCTTAACAATCGATAGACCACGAAGGTATTGAAAGACTTACTGTTTTGATGAAGAATACGGTTTTCCGGCGACTTGCAGAATTTTTCCGGCGAGTTGATTTAAGCTTTCTGATGGACTGAATGTATGACGAAAGTGAAATGGAAAGTTTGTATGATGTTTCTGAGTCGCGAGAGGGATCTTGATTGAAGTAATTCAGACATTGATTATTTTCGGTTATAAAAACCGATCATGATCAAAATTGAAGTTCATTCAAATCCGAATTGATTAGGATCGTCGGTGCACCGGTTTTGTTCAGTAATTCGCGAGTAATCAATCGTCTTTGGACGATTGGTGACCGATTTCGGTTATGGTTTGGCATTCAGGTTGTTTTCTGTTTGAATATAAGTTTCATTTGTTTCCTAGTGATAATAGAAAGCAACAAGTGGCGGAGTGATGATGTGTGTGTGTTAAGTCTTTGGATTTCAATTTCCGGCTGACCCGGGTTCGAGCCCCGGCAGCAACATTTTATTTTTATTTATTTTGTTTTCACTTTTTATCAAATATAATTTTTATAGTTTAGTTTGTTTATTAATTATGTATCATTAAAAATCAAAATAACCATAAATACACAACGTGACATTTATAACTTGATATTCGATTACAAAACGGAGCGGGTTTTGGAAACCCGTTTTTGACAAATGTTACAGATGCCGTTCATGACCAGACTTGGCCTTAGAATAAATCAAAATATCATCGATAAAAACGATGACAAAACGATCCAAGTATGGTCTGCAAACTCGGTTCATTAAATCCATGAATACCGTTGGAGTATTGGTCAACCCAAAAGGCATGACCATGAACTCGTAATGACCATGGCGAGTACGAAAGGCAGTTTTATGGACATCCTCTTCATGAACCCTAAGCTGGTGATAGCCAGATCGTAAGTCAATCTTTGAAAAGCAAGTAGCCCCTTAAAGTTTTTCCAACAAATCATCGATTTAAGGGAAGGGATATTGGTCCTTGATGGTTAACTTGTTAAGCTTCGATAGTCGACACACTTACGGAAGGAACCATCTTTCTTCTTCATGAACAGAACTGGTGCACCCCAAGGAGATGATCTAGGGTGTATAAAGCCTTTATTAGTCAACTCTTGCAACTGACTAGCTAACTCTTGCATCTTAGTAGGAGCCAGACGATAAGGTGATTTGGCTGCAAGTGTTGCGTCTGGGACAAGATCAATACGAAACTCGACTTCTCGCACAGGAGGAAGTCTATAGATATCTTCTGGAAAAACTTGAGGAAAATCACGTGCGATAGGAATATCTTCTAACTTATTTTCCTTGCTCCTGTTTTTCCATAATATGGGCCAAGAAAGCCACATATTCTTTGCATAGATACTTTTGGGCTTGGGCGCACGACATTAACTTGTGCCCTTTTGAAGAAGTCTCGCCAAACACTCGAAGAACTTAACCATCAGTGAGAGGAACTTGAATGTATTTTTTGGAACACACAATCTCAGCACGGTGCTTGGTCACCCAATCAAATGCCTACGATTGCATAGAAACTCCCCCACTTCATTGGAATAAGATTGATGGGAAATTCCTGCTTGTTTAAGTTGAGAGTGCATCCACAAATCACCTAATTAATAACAATAGGCTTTCCGTCGGCTACTTCGACAGTGAAAGAATTGACCAAATTTTTACGAGGAACACCAAGAATAGACTCAAAATCCAACGACACAAAACTTTTATCTGCCCAAGAACCGAAAAGTATAGACGCATAAATCCCATTAATCAAGAACGTACCATTAACCACATTATTGTCGGCTTGTGCCTGGTTGGCATTGATGTTGAAAGCTCTGCCTCGAGCAGGTTGATTGGCCTGGTTTGCCTAGTTGACCAGATTAGCATGTGCTTGCGCATTGATAATGTTGACCAATCATGGACAAGTGTTGCAGAAATGGCTAGGATTACCGCAGTTGAAACAGGCTTTAGCTGGTGGCACCATGGGTGGGGTAGGTTGATAATAAGGCTGGATCATGTTTTAAGGGTAGGGTGGAACCATGATTTGGGCAGGCTAGTACGTAGGTTGGGTCACCAGTTGGTTGTTGGGTTGTGTATGATTCTGGTTGGGTGCTTGGCGTTGTGGAAGCCGCAGTTGGTACATTAGCAGTAGGGAGTGGTGTTTTGATTATGGTATTGGTTACATAACGGATAAGTGCTAGTGTATGGTTTCTTGTTGGGTGCAACTTGGTTTACAGGTGTAGCTGGTACGGGAGGGTTAGTGGTAATAGCATAATTCTTTCCATTTCTTTTTGCTTCCTCTTCGAACCAAATCGAGAGGAGGATTCAGCTTTGTTCTCTTTTACCACCTTCGATTCTTCAAAAGGAGCCTTGCCCCCTGACCCCTTGCTTCCTTCATGTGTGAGATGCTTTGACTGAATGCGGTATTCAGTCAGTTGGCCATCTAGCCGCATGGATACTTCAAGAGTTTCTGGCCTACTGCCTCCCACAGTATCCTTGATAATAGGAGGCAGACCCTTAATGTACTATTCAATGAGTTGTGTGAGAGGGCTGAATAGGTATGGGCATATTTTATTCAGCTCATGGAAACGCTCGTTATACGCCACATTGTTACCACTGTCTTGCTCCAACGCCCAGAACTCGTCCTCAAGTTTCTTAATTTCATATCGAGGGCATAATTTTTCGGTCATTATTTCCTTCAATTGATCCCATATAAGGCAACAGCAGCCTCAGCACCACGTGTGTTTTTCTCTACGTTCCACCATAATAACGCAGTTCCTAACAGACAGCCGGTCGCATATCGTACCTTGCAGTTGTCAAGACATTCATAGTTTAGGAAGGTACTTTCCATCTCTTCAAACCAATGGAAGAGGATGGTAACACTGGCGGTGCCTTCATATGTTGGAGGGTCGCAAGACTTAAAATGCTTGTAGGAACATCTAGAAGGGATTGTGCCTTCATGATCGCCAGCCCCCTTAAGGGCCTGATGGACTTGTACTACGATGTTTGGGATCACATCGACAATTTCCTCCGTTATGTGGGCCACCATACATCAGTCGGAGCTTCCAGTACGTTTTCCGATACGACGTCATCTAGTCGACATCTACAAGGACCAAATGCAACAAGTTTGTGAGTTTTGAGTAAGAGTGTGTATAGTGAGAATTTAAATATGAAATTTATGATATGAAAAGATTTGAAGCATAAAATATATGAGTAACCCAAAACGTGACATAAAATATAAAACCAACAAATCCACATAAAAATCATATGAACCATAGAATGTAAACTTAGGATAAATTGATATCTCAAAATGAAATATTGAAATTTTTGGGTTTGATGCGTCATATAGGTTAATATGTTTTCCATGCATCACTTTCGTAATCACGTGGACCCTCACAATTACCAAGCTCTTGCATGATCAACATATGTTCACCCATGGACATATACTCAACCCAAAGGAAAATCCATGCAAAGGATATTTGATTCAAGTTTGGGGTGATACAGAATGATGTTTGGAGGGCATCCATGACTTATCACGGACACGTTGACTTATCCAAGTTTCATTAGTTTAAGTGATGCTTGATGTGACATGCTTTGGCCTAATAGGTATCGGTACTCTCATCGTTAGTCCCCATGTAGGCAAACTGGTCCTTATTGATTTAATACGATTGCTAAGCTAGACAGGACGTCCTGACCGCCAGTACGTAACCCTTCCAGTTACTACAGTTCGTCACATAAATTCACTTTGATGAGATAGAATGATTTAAATGAAATGCAGAAATGCAGAAATGAAATAAATAAAATTTCAAGAATAATAAAAAAATGTAATTATACATAATAAAACTTAGATAAATAAAAGAGGATCAAGGTATAGAAGGATATATTATCTATAGTAGGTAATGTGTGGTGAATGACGAATATAGGATATGACATGATATTGAACTTTAAATAAGTAATATGTCATATATCAACTTATAGCACATTCACATAGCATATACATATATATATATATATATATATATATATATATATAAAAGTGAACATGTGCATATGTGTGCTTTAAAAGAAAAGAAAAAAAATTACAAGATAGGAAAATTAATCAAGTAAACAAATAAGGTACCTAATGTAGCTCCTAAACTATAGTCTAAGTCTAAGGGTCTAATAACCTAAACCTAATTCCCTAGAGTCAAGGCTCTAATACCAATCTGTCACATCCTGACCCGCAGCAGATTGTACGGGGCAAACTGATTGCCCATAGCTCATAGCTCATGACACTAATTAATGTTACAATATTTAAAACACAACCAAATTAAATTGTCACATAGCATATAGAAATCATAAAATGTTCATACAATGTTCAAAACCAAAAATAACATAAGTTTTTCCCAGTTTATTTCCTAAGGCCCAAGCTACGTGACCTCTTCACTCGATCATCAACCTTGATTACTTGCATCATGTTAGGAAAATATCTTTTGGGTCAACAACATGTTGGTGAGTAATCCTTATTTTATTGAAGAACATTTTTATATTAAATTTTAAAATAATTAACTTTAACCTACATTTCAAGGTTAGTATGATGATTTGCCTTTATAATGTTAACTTAGGAAATAATCACATAAATACCAAACAAGAATGCACAACCATTTAACAAATGTAATAGAATAAAGTAATAGACTCTTGACAATAGCGTGCATTAGTCTCAAGGCCCGAAGAGTAAGTCTAATACTGTTGGCAATACTAGGTTACAACCCATGGTCGTGGGGAACCTAGTCAGCCGTGCATCCACAAGACAGAATAGCATGCAATAGACTTGACATCATATAGCATATATAATGATAGAATACACATAAGACGTTCACATAATAACGCTTGATCATAGCATGTTAAATAAATCAAAAAGTACAACATGATGCACCCCAAAATCTGAAAAGTTAAAAAAGGGGAACATGAAAAAGATTACTCACGGGTTGTGTTCCATTTATATCCTTGAATCAACCAAAGGATTTGAGCTCCACGAAAGATATCATCCTAATGTATATATATATTTTCATGTGTGAAAAATACCATTCAATAAATATTAAAAGTAATATACAAATAAATCTAGGGTTTAAGGTGTTAAGTAACTAAATATTATTATCCAAATCTTAATTTCGTATTTTGACAATTTATAAATTTATTCCATATTCTATACTGATTAGTATTTTCTGCCACCAAATCCTAAAATTTATAAAATATGGATTTTAGATATATATAGTTTTACGATCATCACAACTACTATTTTCACCAAATTACAAGTTTATAAATATGGAACTTAAATGTATGATTTTTATGCACACATATTAATTTTACCAAATCATAGGTTTATAGAATACGGACTTTAAGCATATGGTTTCATGATCTCAACAATATTTTTGCCAACTTTTAATAAATTACATCTTGATAATCTTTGTCAAGCTAAATGACAAATTTTTGCATTGTATTCCATTTTCACAAATTTACTAGATTAACTAATTTCATGTATATTTTTTAGATCTTAAGATCAATAGGAAATCATGGGAATTTCTTTATCTTAAATTTATATCTTAACCTAAAACAAAAGAACATGAACATAAGGTTTAACAATTCCTATTTTATGTATTTTCTTATATTTATAATTTCTAAAAAAATGATGATAAATCCGATTAATACCCAAAAATTCTAAATATTTAACAAACTATTCTAACATGGTCCTAAACAAAACCCTATGTTCAATTTTACCCAAATAGCATCCTAAACCAAAAATCCCCAAATTTGGAAGGTTAAGAACCCTAGTTTCCTACAAAATTCAATTCAATTCAAGAGGTCTCCAATTGCACAAATTGACAAGGGATTTTGTGAAGCACAAAAAAACAATAAGGGTAGGCTTTTGAATCACCTGAGTTGAACTTCGTATGAGGAAGATATCAAGACTTCAAGTTTGGAGCTCTAGTTCCTTGTTCTTATTAAATTCGGGAAATTGGTGTTGTTTTGTACAATGTTGCGAGTTGGATACTGTGGGCGAGAGGTTTGAAATAGTAAAACCAATTTTAAGCTTCAATTTGCTGAATTTAACATGAACCATTTCAAGTTCTTGATTTTCAATGACGGTGATTCAATTTTTTAACATAAATGTTTGATTATGGTGCTATGAATTGTTTTGGTGTCCTAGTGTATGATTTCGCATTGAATAACATCCAAAGAAACCCCAAACGTTAGTTGGCTTAACAAGAAATTTTAGTTGGTTAGTCTACCATGTGCGAATCACGACTGGGGTGGACCTACGAATAAGATGAAGTTCGCATGGGCTTGATTAAGATTAAAAAGGACAGACAATGTTCACTTATCATGTGTAGATCAGGTGGTTGGGTGGTGGGTTTGTTACGCGGCTCGCCCGTGTTCGACTCCGGGGTGCAACGTTTTTTCCATATTTTGATCATGGTTACTTATCATCGAATTAGTCATGGCGCAGTGTAAGGTCTGTGTGGTTCCCCCCGGGTGACTGGGTTCGATACTCGACCCAAGCACCCTTTTATTTGTTTTCCAATTAACAACTTTCTTTTAATGACCCAAAGGCCCCTAAGCTTTTATGTTTTAGTTAATTACAAGAAGAGCCCTTGACTCTTATTAGTGATTATGATAATTAGGTTGATTATAACTAATGGCTAACTTAGTTATAATTTTAATAACTTAGTTAATGTTTTTCCCTTGTAATTCCTTGTGGAATTTAACAGTAACCTAACCCATGTTAATTTAAAATATACATATATATCATATATATATATATATATATATATATATTCTCTTGTAATAAATCATTTAACGAATAACCTAACACTAACACCGATAAAATAATAACTTTGCATTTTATTAAAAAAACTTCAGATCCAATTACGTTACAAGTCGGGTTTAAGGGATCTCTTTCGATGGATGTTACACATAAGATAAGATCAGAATTTATCACACGCAAACACGATTGCCAATAGCTCCTTCTCCGTCGTGGTGTAGTTCTCATGGGCGTCGTTTAGGTTTTGTTCGCGTAGTAAATTTGGATGGAAATGTTTCTCTCTACATTGTCCTAACACGCCCCAACCGCAAAGTCGTTGCATCGTACATAATCTCGAAAGGAAGGCTCCAATCGGGAGCAATCATAATAGGAGCACTCACACATTCATCAAATAAATACGAATGGCCTATCCTTCTCTAAAAGTTGGGTCGTCGGGCGGACAATCTTAGAAAAATCACGAATAACCTATGATAGAATCTCGCATGCCCTAGAAAACTCCTAATAGATTTCACTGAAGTAGGGGGAAGAACTTGGAAATGGTATCAATCTTCGCTTTGTCAACCTCAAGCCTCACGTGTGAAATCTTGTGCCCTAGCACAATTCCCTTACGAACCATAAAATGACACTTCTCCTAATTATGCATCCGGTTTGTCTCCTCACGTCAAGTAAGAACACGAACTAGATTACGCAGACATAGATCTAAAGAACTCTAGAAAACAGAAAAATCGTCCATAAAGACCTCTATGGATTCCTCGATCATCTCATGGAAAATAGCACAATACAACGCTGAAAAGTGGTTGGAGCATTACACAACCCAAATGGCATGCGACGATTTCCTCAAGAACCATAAAATGACACTTCTCCCGATTAAGCATCCGAATCGTCTCCTTACGTTGAGTAAGAACACGATCTAGATTATGCAGACATAGATCTAAAGAACTCCCGAAAACTGAAAAGTCGTCCATAAAGACCTCTATGGATTCCAAGATCATCTCGTGGAAAATAGCCACCATACAACGCTGAAAATTGGTTGGAGTGTTACACAACCCAAATGACATGCGACGATACACAAACGTGTCATAGGGGATGTAAAGGTGGTCTTTTTTTAATCCTCCGGTGAGATAGGGATCTGTAAATATCTAGAAAAGCAGTCAAGAAAGCAATAAAATCGCTCTAGCATCTTGTCAATGAACGGTAAAGGAAAATGATTCTTTCAAGTGGCATCTTTGAGTCTGCGATAGTCTATGCAAAGTCTCAGCCGGTGATGGTCCGGGTGGGTATCAACTCATTTTTCTCGTTGACAACCACAGTCATACCCCCTATTGGGGACCACCTGAAAGGGACTCACCCATGCAGAGTCCGAAATTGGGTAAATCAACCTTGCGTCAAGTAGCTTAATCACTCCTTTTTAATACCACATGCGTATTCGGGTTTAGCCTTCTCTGAGGCTGAATCACTTGTTTGAATTCTTCCTCCATCAAGATTTTATGCGTGCAAAATGAAGGGTTAATACCCTTGATGTCCATGAGCTTCCACGACAATGGCACCAAAAACTTGATGTGTGAAAACTATATATGTTTATTTCAAACAAGTGATAAAAATGGAATCGCTAACTAAACCACACACAATGGACAAATGCACCGGTTGTGTGTAGTATAGATGGCAAGACCGGATATCAATCTGCGGACACTATGGGAAAAATCTCAGTATTGAACCTCTATAAAAAGAACCTAGTTGTGAGTCCCAAATGATCCGGATCAGAGTGCTTTGATTGTTAACACCCAAACACCTATTGATTAAGTGTTTGATTGAGAAAAAGTTAATAAAAACCAAAAGATGAAGATGAAGATTCTTGTTTAGATCAAACAAGTGTTGATTATGTAATCCCAAATGATATACACACTAAAAGCACCTGGATATTCAGATTTAGCATAAGAACATGAATCACAAACAAGAGAAATCACCAAAACTTGTCCTAGAACCTTGGACTAGGGTTTTCCATTAGCTTCATATATATACACACTGACCGTCTGGCGTATTTAATAAATATGCCAGAAACATAATATGCCACGTCAGGATTTACATTATATTAGTTTTACTTTAGACCCCTGAACTTTCTAGAACATTATAAACTAAAACAAAACAATCCAAAACCTAATAAAACCAAGTACCAACGATCTCAAAAGCCCTAACTAGTTAATTTTAATGATGAATTTTGTGATTTTCTAAAAACCTAATTAAGCGAGAAAGCAGTAAATGGAAATTTCACGCAAACAACTCAACACAGCAGATTGAACGGAGCAAGCAAACTCGGAAAACTAGATCTATGATCAAATATGATGAGAAAGAACTACCTAGGTGTTGAATCCCTAGACTCATGCAATGCTATCCTGACTACAAAGGATGACTGAATACCCTAATCTACTCGATAAACCACTCACTAGAGATGATGAACCGTGCAAGAAAGTGGGCAAAATGCGAAGTGCAAGATAGATCGGCTTGATGTATGATACTAAATCCCACAAATATCAGATGTATGATAACTACGGTGTCAAAATCCTTAATTTGTGAAGCAGAAAAAAACCTTGAAAACTGAAATCCTAAGAAACCTTAGACACGAAGAAAATAGACGGATCCGAGTTATCGTAACCAATCTACCCAACAACGACTAGCTAATAACCTAGAAAACCTAATTCTCCTCTCAATCACTAGGTTAGGATGCATGTGTCAATTTATTGATTTTAATTCTTGTCACACCCCGGATTTCAAACCCGAAATCCAAACACCAGTGGGCCCGGGTGGGGAGTATCGTGACGTAAGTTGATAACATCATTGTCAATTAAACATAGCACAGCGGAAGTCTTGGAGTAAAATTACTATTACAAACCGAAATGTTCGAAATCTAAAATAATATACAGGCTCGTAATAGAAGATCCACAGGCGGATCGTAAAATGTACAAGAAAGAATACAAAAGACTTTAGGCAGATCTAAGAATTTTCAAGATCCTCTTATTCTCTACCGAGCAGCTTCCGGCCTATTTCGTATTATACCTGCATATTAGCCTTTGGAAGATACGTCAGCTTACGCTGGTAAATACACCCAACTGACTCATTTTGGAAACATTAAAAATGGTTCTAAGTGCAAACGGCACCAAAATCTTTTATTAACTTGGGAAGGTTGACCTTGCAATGGACCAAACGATACTAATTTACCGTATCCCAAACCCGTATAGGGAAAATAACGTCGAGAGTATTTACCTGAGCTAGTCTTCTTCTTTTATTTTTAAATAACTCAGCCGTATACAAAAGTATCAAGTGCAGATAGCATTTACCGAGAAGCTCTAGTCTGGATTATGGCATAAGCTAGCCAATTAAATACTAACGGTCTTATAAACTTTAATAGTGTACATGATCATTACGTATAACGCTTGATTAAACGATGATCGGATAGAACGTAGTTTAAACCCAACAAGTACCTTGACTTGTATAATATGGGTAAACTATAAATATTCTGGATTTTGAAACATAAATGACAAGGTTAAACCCGTTACGGTTAAATTCCGTAAAATAGTTACATATACGTAACTGTGCGCATAATAGTGATATCGGGTAACCGGATAAGTCATGGACAAGTTCTGTATGCCATTATACTTAAATAAGTTAAGATATTAGTAGGATATCAACTTATATGCCCATTAAGGTTTTAAAATGAAACTATGTCTCATAAGGGTATTTTGGTAATTTCATACTATATAAAAAGAACTTGAATATAATTTAATGTTATAATTATAAGTATTCTAGAAAAATACTTTATTTATGTCATAATATTAGTAGGATGTCAATTATATGTGTAAATTATCTTTTATGACCAAACTACGCACCGAAGGGGCATTTTGGTCATTTTACACATAGTTTATAAATTATTTGGGATTCTGAGTTTATAACATGTACCTACTGTTATTATGTTTAAAATAAGTTTTGAAATAAGTAGGTATCAAGTTTTGGCCAATAATATGGTTTAAAACCATACTATGCGCCGAAATGGCGCTTATGTAGTAAGATGACGTTGTTAAGCGATGTTTAATGAAAACTGACCTTAGGGTCAGACTTAAAATGTTTAAAATATATTATTTAATATAACATGTCAGTAGGTAAATGATTTACCTTGAAAAGATTGATTAAAATCATTTTATGAGTCACAAGGACTAAAACCGTCATTTATCGACATAGTTTAAGGACCTGCTTGGAAACTCAGTTTACAACTGGTTTAACATCCCAAATAATCCTACTTATAATATTACATAAGTAGGAAACTCATTTTCAAGTTTGTTATCATTAAAACCTTGTTTTGTTCAAAAAGGACATTTTGGTCAAAAATGGCATAATTACGGAACTTATGCATAAACTTAGATTCTGATTATGATCATGTAATATAACCTCAGAGGGTTATGCTACATAATATTATGATCATAATGCAACTTTAGATCAGTATGTAACTAATCTAAATCGGGTCAGAATCGAAAGTCAAAGCAGAAAGCAAACTTTGCGACTTTCGGTTGCGAACCGACCCTAGAACTGAAATTGACGAGCCGACATGTTCATACATGTTCTAATAATTATTACCAACTTGTTTAAGTGTCAAAACAGGTTTCATAACATATATAAGATCAATTTATGATTTTTCCGAAAAATGGCCTGTTTGACTTTTTAATATCATAACTTTGACCCGTCAATTGGTCTAGCAAACGTGATCTTCAGGAGGTGCCCTTTATAGGGACTAACACCTACCTTATTACGATCACTTAGCCATGTTCATTTTGAACAATGGCTTGACCATAATGGTCTTGACCGTCGGTCAAAGCGTTTTACGAAAACGCTTGACTTTTGGCTATAAAAGCCTATAAACGAAAATGCAAGAGCAAGGAACACTTACAAGAGGTTTCTATAATGCAAGAGAACTAAGTTGGATGCTCCTTTCAGCTAGGAACTTCCAGAGGAGGGAGAAGAGTTATGTTTAAGAAAGGTGCAAGTTGGAATGAACACTTGAACACCTATTTATAGTTGGAGAGCTCAAAGGAGGATGAAGCCAGGTGTTTAGGGGTGTAAGAAGAACCTTACAAGTGTCCCAAAACGTGGCATAGCAGTTTACAAGTCCATGGTTTTGAATTAAATGGTTTTGGCATTTTCGCTTGACCTCCAAACAATTTTTCTACAGCAGAGCCTATCTCGCGGGGCGCGAGAGACACAGGCCATGTCTCTCGCGGCCCGCAACCGCCCCATGGCCATTTTCAAAGTTTGACACTTTTAACCCCTGAACTATATAAAGCCTCTAAAGGCCTTCTAAAACACCCTTTTGGCACTTTTAGCCCTCCGTAGCCAATATTTTGCATACCCGGGATTATGCCCGGACATTGTCGAGCTCTCAGTTCGTTAAAAGGTCACTCGGAGGTATAAATTAACATGTTGACACTCTTAATCCCTCCATTATCCAACTTTCACATTTACAAAATTGAACTCTCTCGTCCAACAAATGGCACGTATGAGAGTTTAGGACTTCACAAAGGATCACTCAGAGGCTTATGATAAGCATGTTGATTCCGATGTCACTCAGAGGCTGGGCATTTTGACATATCAGTCACTCCGAGGCCAAGTTTCAAGCATGTTGACGTATCAGTCACTCAGAGGCTAATGATTTAAGCATGTTGACATATTAGTCACTCAGAGGCTGTTATTTATGCATGTTGACATCGGTTCGTCACTTAGAGGCTCAACTTGAGCATGTTGACGCCTTTAGTCCTTATTGGTCTTTAACAGACTATATTTAAAATACAACACGTGTCACTATATTATTGGACACGATTTTTACAGGGTGTTACATCCTCACCCCTTAAAGAAATCTCGACCTCGAGATTTTATTCAAAAAGATGGGGGTACTTTTGTCGCATAGTGGACTCAACCTCCCATGTATACTCAGGACCTCTAAAAGCGTCCCATTTAACCTTTACTTTAGGTATCATCTTTTTTCGGAGCTTCTTAACCTGTCGATCCTCGATCGAAATTGGTTTCTCAATGAACCTCAGGTTTTCATCAATTTGCACATCCTCGTGCGACATTGCTAGCGACTCATCAGCTAGACATTTCTTAAGATTAGATATGTGGAATACATCATGGATTCCACTAAGCTCCTCTGGCAATCTGAGCTTATAAGCTACAGTGTCGACACGTTCGATTATCTCGAAGGGTCCTATATATCTAGGGCTTAACTTGCCCTTCTTTCCAAAACGCATCACTCCTTTCCAGGGTGATACTTTTAGCATAACTTTGTCCCCTATTTGGAACTGAAGAGGTTTACGCCTCTTGTCAGCATCGTTTTTCTGCCTATCCCTGGCAGCTTTAAGACGATCACGGATTTGCATAATCTTTTCCGTGGCCTCTAGAACAATCTCTGGTCCTGATAGTTGGGCTTCCCCAACTTCTGCCCAACATACGGACGTTCTACACTTTCTCCCATATAAGGCCTCAAAAGGAGCAGCCTTGATGCTAGTATGATAGCTGTTATTGTAGGAGAATTCTATTAGGGGTAAGTGGTCATCCCAACTTCCACCTAAATCAATCACACATGCCCTGAGCATGTCTTCCAGAGTCTGAATAGTACGTTCACTTTGACCATCAGTCTGCGGATGGTAAGCCGTACTAAAGTTTAGTCGTGTGCCTAAAGATTGTTGGAAACTTTTCCAAAAGTAAGATGTGTATCTAGTATCTCTATCGGATACAATAGATACCGGCACACCGTGTAGGGACACAATCTTGTCCACATACAACTTAGCCAATTTGTCAGAACTATAAGTCTCTTTAATTGGCAAGAAATGAGCTGAGTTAGTCAGCCTATCCACTATGACCCAAATAGTGTCATTACCACATCTGGTCTTAGGTAACTTGGTAATCAAATCCATAGTTACCATTTCCCATTTCCAAGTGGAATCTCTAATTGTTGTAGTTATCCTGACGGTTTCTGATGTTCGGCCTTAACTTGCGAACACGTCAGACACATTTTCAAAAGCGGAAGAATTGTTCTTGATATAATCATTAGTGGCTGCTATTAGCCGAGAATTATGCTTGTGATTGTGTTTCCATATATTCGTAATTGTATTGTTATTAGGTTATGATTATTGTTTCCTTGTTTAGTGCTAGGGTTCAATCCCTATATAAAGGGATCCTTTGTAAACATATTATTCATTCAGAAAATACAATACATAACCACTTTTATGGTATCAGAGCCCTAGGTTCTGAATACCCTCTTCCTTTTTCCCTTTTTTTCCGATTGTCTGCTGTTTCGATAGCCTCTTTCCTTTGTTTCATAACCCCTAGTACATCTATCCTATGACAGACGATAACAAAAAGGATGACCCCGAGTCATCTTCTTCCGATAAACCCACCAAAAATCTGCACCCGGTCTACTCATAACAAACGTGCAGTCCAAGATACGTACCCTCAACGGCGTTAAGGTTACGTATACGTCTTGGGTTAAACTTTTCCGGCTCCACACTGTGGCTTATCAGGTTCTCGATCACATTGATGGATTCAAACCGCCACTAGCCACCGCAGCAAATTACCAATCCTGGAAAGAACTGGATGCTCTCGTTCTCCAATGGATTTACAGTACTTTGTCCGACGACCTCTTGCCCCGGGTTCTTGAAAGCGGCCCTACGGCTCGCCATGCATGAGTGAAGCTCGAAAAAATATACCTGAGCAACAAAAAGGCTCGGGCCGGGCGCTTGAAACCAAGTTTTGTAACCTCACCTTGTCCACCTGCTCGTCTTTGGACGACTACTGTCAGCGCCTCAAAGATCTCGCGAACCAGCTCAAGGACGTGGACCATCCGGTTACTAAAGAACGTCTTGTGCTTCAACTTGTTCGGGGGCTGCCTGCAGAGTATGACACGACTGCCTCTCTTACAACGCCAATAATGCAGATTGGGATCTTGCTAGGAGTATGTTAGAGGATAAGTTATTTGACAAGAAGCCCGCCAAAAGACCACACAGTCCGTTCATGTTACAACCTCTCAAAACCAAACCTCCCATAACCAACAACCACACACCTTCCTACTGGATCAAATCCTACAACAACCAACCCTTTTCTAACCGATCTGGACGTGGCCGAGGACGTGGTCGGGGGCTGGTAACCGCAGTCGCGTTCTGGACGCGGCAACAACCCTTCACCACAAACTTGGGCCCCAAGCAACTTCTCCTACCCTCAATGGGCTTGGTGGAACACTCCACCTTGCCCTACCTGACCCAACCCGCCTTCCAGCCCCCTGCTCCCTATTCCCAACCCACGGCCCAAAATCAGTCGGCCCACTATACTGCAGCCATTCGACAAACCTGAACCAAACCGCACCCGCCTACGGCCCAACCCTATACCCTTCCACACACCGCAGGCCCACTTCAGTTCCATCCAACCCACTGGTTACAATCCTATGTGTCCATCAGATCTATACTACAGCCTTCTCCTCGATGCAGCTCCATTATGACTCGAACTCAATTATGGACACAGGAGCAACATCAACGCCACAGATGAACAAGGTATGATCAAAACTCCCGACTCTTTTCCTATTAACAGTAACATATTAGTCGGCAATGGCGCGTCCTTTCCAGTTCAAAGGTCTGGAACGGGCTATTAACCTTACCCAATCGCACTTACATACTACCCAGAATCCTTTACTGCCCACAAATCATTAAAAAGTTAATTTATGTTAGACGATTTACTCGTGATAACAGTGTTTCCATTGAATTTGACCCCTTTGGTTTTTCTTTGAGGGACCTTCGAACTGGGCGTCTTCTCTCCCGCCACAATAGCACCGGGGATCTCTATCCTGCCACACCGCCAGAACTCCCACCTCAAGCAGCATTCATCACTTCCACATCTCTTCCATGGCATGATTGTTTGGGGCACCCCGGCGCTCAAGTCTTGGATGTTCTTAGTCGCCATTTTAATTTCTCTTGTAATAAGAACAAAACATCTAGTCTTTGTCACTCTTGTCAACTTTCCAATAGCAAACGTTTACCTTTTTATGCATCTAATTCTTTTACTTTTGCACCATTTGATATCATTCATTGTGACCTTCGGACTTCCCCCGTGTTATGTAAATCTGGTATAAATATTATCTTGTTTTGATTGACAACTTTTCACACTTCATTCGGGTATCCCTTTAAAATACAAATCAGAAACTTTTCCAACTTTTGTTAAGTTTCACCGCCTAATAGCCACCCAATTCAACAGAAATATTAAAACATTCCAATGTGACCTCGGCGGTGAGTTTGACAACAATGCTTTTAAAACCTTTGCCAGCCAGCACGGCTTGTTATTTCGTTTTTCCTGTCCCCAAACTTCTTCCCAAAACGGCCGTGCCGAGCGCATGATCCGTCGTCTAAACGACATCATTCGCGCTCTCCTTATCCACTCACACCTTCCACCTAGTTTCTGGGTCGAAGCCCTTCACACTGCCGCTTACCTCCACAATATTCTTCCTACAAAAAGACTTAATTTTTTTACTCCTACCTTTGCCCTCTACCTTCGTCACCCCACTTACGACCATCTTCGGGTGTTCGGATGCGCCTGCTATCCGAACACATCCGCAACTCAACCCCACAAACTTCACTCGAGATCCATCAAGTGCATATTCCTTGGTTACCCACCTGACTTTCGTGGGTACCGGTGCTTTGACCCCACGACCGGGAAAGTCTTTATTTCTCGGCACGTTTCGTTTGATGAAACCGTCTTCCCTCACACCATACCCACACCCACTCCATTATACCGGTTTCTAGACGACATAACCCCTCCCGGATTTACCTTTGCTCCACCCATGGTCTCCAACAACTCCCCACCACCACCCACGGTTCCCCCTCGGCCCACTACTACTTCACCTTTTCGCCACACCTATACTCGCCGCCCACGACCATCACAAAACCCACCAGCCCCCCAATTAACCCAAACATACCAGGCCCCCATACAGCCCACTACCCAACCGCATCCTACAGTCCCACTGCCACCCACGCATGTTACACAGCCACCTACGGCTATCCCACAGCCCACGGCTGTACCACAACCGCCGACCTAAAACCAATCATCTCACCCAATGGCCACCCGATCCAAAACCGGAAGCCTAAAACCTCCCCTATATTCCCTTAACACCACTACCAGCTCTCCCGTCCCCAAAACCTATCACCAGGCCTTCACCGACCCGAACTGGCTGCGCGCCATGCAGGCTGAATTTACTGCTTTACAGGAAAATGAGACGTGGGATTTGGTCCCTACACCGGTTGATAGACCGGTGATCAGATGCATGTGGCTCTTTCGCCACAAGTTTAAATCGGATGGTACATTAGAGAGGTATAAGGCACGATTGGTTGTTAATGGGAAGTCGCAAACTGTGGGCATTGACTGTGAGGACACTTTTAGCCATGTTGTGTAACTGCCACAATTAGAACAGTATTATCTCTTGTAGTTTCCAAATCATGGCCTATTCATCAGTTAGATGTCAAGAACGCTTTCTTACATGGCCACCTTAACGAGACAGTCTTTATGCACCAACCCCCTGGGTTCATTGATAAACGGTTTCCAGATTTTGTGTGCAGGTTAAAGAAATCTTTATACGGGCTTAAACAGGCACCACGCGCTTGGTACACACGCTTTGCGAATTATATCTTATCCCACGGGTTTAAGAGTAGCGCGTGTGACAATTCCTTGTTTATCTACAGCACCGGCCATGATATAGCATATCTTTTGTTATATGTTGATGATATTGTCCTCACAGCATCCTCTGCCAAATTGTTGCATGACATCATTCAAACACTCTCCCGAGAGTTTGCCATGTCTGACCTTGGTGAATTACATCACTTCTTGGGGATCAAGGTCACCCACACGGCTAATGGGTTGTTTTTGGACCAAACACAGTATGCCAAAGAAATTATTAATCAGGCCAACATGACATCTTGTAAGCCTTGTGCCACTCCTGTTGACCTGTCTTCCAAATTAAGTGCCACGGATGGTCCTTTGTTTCATGATCCTACTCTATACCGTAGCCTTGCGGGAGCCTTACAGTACCTCACTTTCACCAGGTCGGATATATCTTATGCGGTACAACAGGTCTGCTTGTTTATGCATGAGCCTCATGATCCACATTATGCTTTCATGAAGCGCATTATTAGATACATTCAGGGGACTTTGGATTATGGTATTCGAATGGTAAAATCCGATACACATTCCTTGGTTGCATACTCGGATGCTGGCTGGGGCGGGTGTCCTGATTCCCGTCGATCTATAAGTGGATATTGTGTTTTTCTTGGGAATAATTTACTATCTTGGTCGTCTAAGCGTCAGCCTACTGTATCTCGTTTTAGTGTAGAGGCTGAGTACCGCGGGGTCGCCAACGCAGTGGCTGAGGTCACTTGGATTCGTGATCTTCTGTTTGAGCTGCGTGTCCCCCTTCTCCAGGCTTCTGTCGTATTTTGTGATAATGTTTCAGCAGTATATTTGTCTGATAACCCGTGCAGCATCAGCGTACAAAACATATCGAAATCGATATACATTTTGTCAGAGAAAAGGTGCGCCTAAGTCATGTTCGGGTCTTACATGTTCCTGCTCCGTATCAATACGCGGATATATTTACGAAGGGTTTGTCTCGACAACTTTTCCAGTCATTTAGATCCAGTTTGACCGTATGTCCCATGACCGATCAAACTGCGGGGGAGTATTAGCCGAGAATTATGCTTGTGATTGTGTTTCCATATATTCGTAACTGTATTGTTATTAGGTTATGATTATTGTTTCCTTGTTTAGTGCTAGGGTTCAATCCCTATATAAATGGATCAGTTTGTAAACATATTATTCATTCAGAAAATACAATACATAACCACTTTTAGCTGCCTCCAACTTAAGCCATACTGTGGGATCAGTCTCATCCAACTCCATATCTCAGCGTTCGTCAACTGTAAAAAGATGACAAAAACACAAGTTCAAACGGTTAATTGAAGATGACATCAAGCGCTCCAAATGTTATCATGCTCAATGAGTAGGGGTGGCAATTCTGGCCCATTTGCTTATGAATGGGTTGATACAAGTTATAATTTATCTCAAATTGGTTGAAGGAGAACCAAAATCTATTTTTACGTATATAATCTCGCAAATCAGTATAACTAAAAGATTAAAATAATTCTTAAAAATAAATTTGTCTGAGCAATCACAGTTTAAGACATTATATATTATAAAAACTCAATTTAAACAGACAAAAGTGTTTGCTGAGTTTTATGTGTATATATATTTTTCCATGTGTGTGTGTGCGCGTGTGCGTGTTAGGGAATATCAATAAATAACCAATTTTAATAAAGAAGTGCGAGAATTGCATAAACATTTGTACATCGTATTTGCCAGACATAGAGGGAGAGAGAAAGGAGATGGTTATGGGGTTACATAACTGCGTTAAAGTGATAGGTACAAGTGTTTATGGGTTCTCTACCTAAATTTTGTTTTGTCATTAACTGTCCTATATATATATACTTATCTTCCAAAAAAATATTACATAAAATACAATTTCGGTTGACTTTATTGCTATTGCTATATTCTGTATGATGGACAAGATGTAGCATTAAACAATTAGACAGGGTGGATAATTTCCATAATAAGAGTCCCACCTGGATTGAACCGAAAATACTGAATATCAGGAATCATTGAAAGCAATGTGCTTAACATATCTTCTATGCGGTCGATTGAGCATGCACTTTCAACCAAAACTTGACCGGTATCCAAATAACACCACCCGCCTTTTCGAACCTAGAATCAACCACAAATAAAAAAAAGCACATAGTTAGTACATGTGTGTACATATTAGACAAAGAAAGTTATACAAACACCTGCATAAACTTCCAACCTCAGAAATGGCCTTGGTAAACAGGATTTAGCTTTTAGAAGGTTTTTAAAGAGGAATTAGAAAAGAGAACATTGTAAAGGTTGTCACAGAAATATGCTTATACCTGCCTAGATAAGTGTATGTGTGTGTGTGTTTAGACAGAGAGACATAATTTAGAGAGAAAGAGATTGCCTTAGTTGGAACAGTACAACAACCAATTGAAACTAAGGTATCAATTTTTGCGTCTGGCCATAAAAGTTGTGCTTCTCGTATAGCAAATATAGTAGGATTATTTGCAACAATAGCACCATCTTGCCAACGGAATACACCTGTGGGAATGTCACAGATTAAGGAGAAACTCAAAGTCATATTCGTATACTTCTGTTAACAAACAAAGGTTAATAGGCTTCTTCAAAATGTCATACTTCACCTCTATTGTACTAAACTTGGTTGGCTTATTATTTTTTTTTCATATTTCATCTGAAAGTATTTTCATAAATTCCATTCCTGAAAATATGAGAGACAATGCTGCATAGAGATAGAGGTAGCAACTACAGGGATTTCATACCATCAGAGTAATCATCAAGATAATACGGAGCTGCAGATGACGCTCGTATAGCTTGCCATATATGATGTCTACAACTTCCCATGTGAGTACCATGTTTATATCCAATTTGAGCACCATTGGTTGATGTAACTGACTCATTGTTGGCTGAGATTGTCAAAGGAGCTTCTATTGTGCCAGCAGGGTACTATAGTTCAAATGAGGATATATTACTTAATATGTCAATCAACAATATGATCAGGATTCTATCAGAAAGCATGCGGTATGTCATTAAACCTGATAATTACGAAATATAAACGCCTGAGCTGGTGCCATATTGACTAAAGTTGATACCACAATAACTTTTGGGATCCCTTTTACTGCTGAGTCTATTAAGAGATCCCCATCCTCTTCGGCGCATATCTCTTTTAACAATCTCTCAAACTCATCAGCGCTGTGCTGGACATAGATGAAACTGAATAGTTTTAGCCATTATACATGCACTAAATTTGTGGTCCATCCCATAAAGTTTAGAAATTTCCTATTTTAAGATAATCTTTATCCTTATCTGGTGATAGGAAGTTTCTCACTTTCTCAACATCACATCAAAGATAAACAACATGGTCAAAGTTATTGACTTGTCACGTCATCGTTTATTATGGTAACTTACTAACTTGTACCGTTGATCAGCAGCTTGATGGTTTTTGCAATTATTGAAAGTTTAATGGTTTTTCTATGAAAAAAAGATCTTCACTGTAAATTATTTATCTTTCGATACAAATTAGCCCTTTAGTTATTAGATAGTAAAAATATCTAGAAATTGAAATAGGAGAATTGCATACTTTAGATCCATGCACAACGACTCTAAAACTCTGTGATGAACTTTTGCAAAGCTGATCAAACTTCTCTCTCCAAGTTGCCGCTTCGTTATCCTTCGGAACGTGTTCCGCAAACACAAGTTTTCCTGTAAAATTGTACAAGTGAAATCTGACATGACTATCAAGAGAAAGAAGTTAGTAGCATAGTCTTGGGGTCAATTATGATTCATTTACTTATGAGCAGGTCAATACATCTTTCTTAATTTAATATAACTGACTAAAAGAGTCAACTGTGGTGATTATGCTCAACACTTTAATCGTTTATCCAAGAAAATGGACAAAAAAAGTTTGCAGGTCAAGCCAAACGGAACCGACACGATCCTTTTTGACCAATGCTTAAATGACTAGTTTCCAACTTGAACCCGTTTTGACCGCTATCCAACCCGTCCAGCCCGCCCATGTTGCTACCAGCTAGTCTACCGCATAAGGTTCATCTAGCTCACCTAGACTTTTGTATATATCTTCACACTTTTCCAAGGACATGAGTTTAATTCCAAGAGCAACTGCAAGCAAGCCTCGGTTGATGTGCCACATATAAGGTCAAACATCTCATGTATCTGTTTACCGGTACCCTTCTCAATTTCCTTAAGAATTTGTACAGTAGCAAGACCTTTCATCCCACCTCCATCCATCGTAAGTATCCTCAGTCCTTGCTTTGCCACCTGTCTTCCTTTTATAGAACGCCTCAGACTCTCATTCTCACTATAATCACATATAACTACACTATTTAATAATACAAATTTATTAACCATTTAATTTAAAGGTATGGAAAACCACTATAGAAGACAACCTCGCATAGCTAGAGCACGAGCTGCAGCTTTCCTCACACGTAGCTCAGATGTAACTGTATGTTGCAAAAGAAGATCCCTCAAACTTTCAGAAGCAACAAGAATCCGCCGGTTTTTCTGCACAAAAGGCTAAGTTCCCAATAGCTAGTAACGCAGACCTTTGAACCTAGTGATTTATAAAAACTATTCAGATCATTGTTAGACTTGCATTATTAGGGTTAACTAGAAAACCAGGCAACTTTTATATTTCTGTTATCATAATATTATTTTCGTAACTAAAATAAGTAACATTAATATTTCCTCCCGAAAAAAAACCAGTTTTGTATGTCAATCTTATTTTTATTATGATGAATAAAATATGTTTCAGGTACTATTAGTGTTACCATGAGATAAGAAGCTAACAAACATGACAATAGACAAGCTTATGTTTACCTCTGGTTCCTTATCTACACATAACAACTTTAATGCTCTTATGACGTCCTTATTCATCATCTTTTGGGCCACTTTGTCAGAAACGAAGCCAACTTTGCGACGACTTGCAAAACAGATTTCAGTTCTTGAGGGCCATTACATTTCAAAACTCTTTGAATGGGTTGCATGATGTCACATTTCATCAACTGAAGTGACACAAATACATCTGAGGCAAGAGAAGTGCAGAACAAGCCTGCTCAACCTGGGAAAATTTTACAACTACTTGAAAAGCATCTAAATGAGAAATAGGCAGATAAATATTGTGATAAGAAATGACAACTAACCACATGATGATTTTCACTACTAATCATGCTTATGAGTTGTCGTATTGCATTTTCATCTTTACCAATAACTACACGGTTTCCTTCATCTTGAGCTATCTTTGCAAGGGCAGATGCAAGCAAAGGATGGTGGCATGATGAATAACGAAATATTAAGGCGAAGAATGCATTCAGCTTGTGTCGTGAAGCAACAAAGTAAGAGTTATTCAATACCTGCATTCCATCTAATACAAGTTAGGTTAATGATAAACCTAAAGATGGCACTGTCTACCATTTACTTATATTCGTCCAATAGAAAAAGTTAGCTAACACGAGAATGGATGAAATGAGTCTTACCTCTATCTGCACATTCACAGATCTTAGATAGTCATCTGCAACAATCCGAATGTTTGCAACAGAAAGATGACGGAGTTGGTGCAAAGACAAAATTTCAGGAAGAAATTCAAGCGGATTACCAAATTGCCTTAGAACATGTAACTCAGCCATGGCCCTAAATAAAAAGATTAAGATAAAACATTAGATCTCAACTTAAGAACATGTATAGCCTTCATTGTAATTAAAATATATCATAATCAAATTAATGACCTGAAATCAAGAAGAGGACGGACTAGCTTATTGTGTTCAAGTGATAGCTCCACGAGTCCACCACACTGCCTGAGTTCAACTGTTTGTTGTTCAAACAAAAAAGGAATATGTCACAAGCTGTAAGTCTGTCCTATTACCTACATAAATTAAAACACTGATATAAGAAATGAGAACATAAACACAAGCTTACCAGGTACAGTAACCAATAAGTTGTAGTCAACTGTGAGTACTTTTAGTTTTTTCAAATCACCAACTTCAGGGGGCAAATTTAACAGCTTATTGTTATCAAGATATAGCTTCTCAAGACGTGGCAGTTTAGTCAATTCTACCGGAAGCATCTGTGATTGGTTCAATATTTTAGAGGAAAATAAGTAACAGTTTGCACTTAATCATCTTCAAACATATACAATCATAGGTTTGACCTACTTGTTAGAGATAAACTTGAAAAGGGATAAAAGTATTATTTAGTTTATCTACTTTGTTATGTTTATCCAAGTCTAGTTTGTTATGAAGTTGATTACTTGTGATTATCTAAGACTATGTCATGATGCATGTCCATTGTACCATTATATATACTTATCAATACCATCAATACCGTGAATTTTCACAAACCATACACAACACAAACTGCACACTTATAATATAACAAAAAGTCCATCTAGTTTTATTTCAATGTTTCCACTACATAACACTAGTGGCAATAGAGCACAAGCACAAGTAACTGGTCACTTTCGTCATTTCTTTGTTTGGCTTATGATTTGACCCTTGTATGACCCATATGACCAGTTTTCTTCGCATCATGCGGCCTACATGACAATATGACCTGAATGTCACGTCACTGGTGTGTCAGTGTCAGTTTGTATATACAGCGCCCCGAAATCATTCTTTAGGAAGAAAGGATTCACTTACAGCCAATCCGCAACGACAAACACTAAGAACACTAACATTCATCCAATGATCAGCACACAATCTCCCCACACCATGACCCATACCCAAACCGCCAGACTCGCCAGTAAAATCCGACTTCAACAACTCAGTCAGCACCCCCATCCCATCATACTGTTGTCCAGACCCGCCTATCCGCGACATCACCACCGCCCTAAGCGGATCCCTCTGCTTCACAACCTCCATCCCCAAACACACCAACTTCCCATCCCCATAATCACCACGTGCACACAGCCTAATCACCACCGTATCTTGCGGCAACGATAACGCAACCGTAACATGAGATTGCAGCCTCAACGCCACCTGCACATCGTCATCTCTCGCACTCCAATCCAGATCAATTCGAAACCCTAACTCATGATCATTACAATTCTCTTTTGACGGTATCCGGAAGACGTTTGATCGTCTAACGGATCTTCTGAACATATCTGACAACCTCTTCCAACCTAATCCCCATGACATTGTTGAGATGAGATTTGTTGCATGCACGAATTGTGATGATCATCGATGAGTTTGGATTTTGTGGTTTCTGACGATTGGATTGAGGAATTCTAGGTAATTGGAGTGATTACATTTACGACGGGTGAAACTGATTAATTGTTGGAAGATTTGATGGAGAAGATGGTATGATATGAGAGCATGGAAGTACCATTGCAGTAAAGTTGGTAACCGACGGGTTACCGTGTGATTTCCTATTTCCAAATATGTTTGTATGTTGTTGGGGCATATGAAAAGTTACAAACATAGTACTTGGGAAAAAAAACTAAAAATTAAGTTGTTATTGTTATATATAAACTATATTACTGGTGACTATCCACATTCTAACTCTCGTCTCTTCTTACATCTTAATGAATGATAATTTTCTATTCTATCTTTCTCTTTATGTTTATTTGATACTTGTTCTTATGTTCATATACTAGTCGCTAGTAGCCGTTGTTTCAAACACGTTATAGCACGAAAGTGTTTTTCCTCTAAAACGCTATTTTTCTAAAACCAATGTCGGCCATTTTTTTGAAACGTCATCGCTCTACTTTGGTCGACAACTACCAACCAATGAAAGAACTTATATCTTCGGGTTAAATTGCTTCGGATGTCAAGCTCTCTTACAGATCTGCTTTCCGCCAGATTCATAAGGTATCATTGATTCGAAAGGTAAACTCTATATAAAAGTGTTACATTCTTTATTTTATATAAGTTATTTATAATAGTTTAAACTATCACTTTATATATCATTTATTTTCTATTAGGTTACGGTAGTAGTAAGAGAATCTAAAGTTAATTGATCCATTTCTTAAAAATATATTAATAAGGTTATTATTAAAAAAATTAATGTTTTTAAATAAACCATATATGAGTTTAAAAAAAAGTACATGAAACGTTTTGGGTTGGAAATTGTTATGAAGTTATCGATTGTATATACTACCAATAGGTTGATATAGATTTGTAATTATAGTTAGATGTACAATTATTTAATTGATACCCAACAAGCATGCTTATTATTAATAATCTTTGTGTTACTGTGTAGATATGATATGTATTATGGTATGTATATTGACTATTATCATATGTGGAGGATGTTGATGTTCCTAAGAGTTTGTCAAAGTGAAGGTTTATTTATTATATGAGAACATTGCTAGGATATACTTGTTTATCTGTTAATAACATATTCCTTTAGTGTTAGTCTTTTTTACATCCGTTTACAGTAGTATTATATGAATCATAATAGAAGGTATGATGCATTTAGATTTAGTTTATGTTTATTTTCGTGTATATAGATGATTAACCGGTAGTATTTTACTAAAGTTTGATGATTAAAAGGTTTATTTCTACATGTTTTTGAGTTAATAAAAGACATTTATCTTCACAATAAAATAATAGTATGCATTTGTAAGATGGTGTCGACTAGTTGCACAGTCTTTGCAGTATATTTTCTATACATATGATTATTTTGATTGCTTATTGAAATTGAATTGACAAGTTTTTCCTACCATATGTTATTAAAACACCATGAGGACTTGATGAAGATTTTGGTTATTTTTCAAATTAAAGTAAAAATATTATACAAGATATATTTTGGCTAGGTATACACTTGTACGTGATAGGTGAATTCATACAATATTAGATAACTTATTCGTGATTCACTGTTACCTATAGAAAAATTTGTTCGCTAGATAATTGTGTTAAATTGTGGCATCGTTTTCTAATCATACTTATACTAACCATATAAATTGTTATTGCTATTATTGTTTGATCATATATAAGTGCATTCGTTTGGGTGAATTTAATTGAATGAAATAAGTTAGTATGATCAAGATACTTGCTTAGTAGTTTTGAAATTTGTTTACGAATAAAATACGAACTTTAAAATTTTGAAACAGTGTTAATGGAGTAAGAAGAAAAAAAGTAAAGAAAAAAAGGATTAAAAGTTGTCAAAAAAGATAAAAGGAAAGGTTGTTTAGTTATTTTGTTGAGTTTTTAGTTGACATGAATATTATCCCTAACTATTTCTGTCTAGCCACTAATGAGCTTCCATGTAAATTTTCTTTAGTTGAATGAGTAGTTTTGATTTATGGTTTACTACACAACTATATAAGTCACTATTTTCCTAAACATATTTTAGTTGCCTATAAACTAGCTGTATGATAAATGAATATTTGTAAATAAACTATTAAATATTGAGAACTTGAAAGAGATATTTGTTTAAGTTTCAAAGTGACAAATATATTGTTTTTATATGATAACATACTATAAGGTTATGTTTGTATGATTTGTTGTTATATATACCTTGTATTCTATATGCTATCCACTTCTTTGCATCGATAATACCGAATAGAACGACTAAACCAAAGTTGTGGTTTATTGTCATTCTCATGAAAAAGTAGAAATATGCTTCGATTTGACACCTAAAGTGTCATAATCCTTGTATCTCATTATCAAGTATAAAAGAAATATTATATGACTCGGACATATAATTACTTTTCAATTGACGTTATACGAAGAGATGTTCATCATAAGGGAAAATCGGATAAAACAAATTTTGTTTGTCAAACCTCAAATATACTCCTGAAGTAGCAATATCATTTAAAGGGTATGAACGGTTTGAAACGACTGTATATCTATATGTTCGAGAAAATAATGGAAAACCGTAAAAATTGTATGGTTTTACTCTGATTCATGAAATGAATATATATTGATCATTGTAATCATGGGCATCTTTGAGAAAATTGTAATGATGATCATATTAATAATGAGATTGACCATTAGAAGTGCAACAATCATCATGTTAATAAGAGATCAAACTATCATAAATTATAAGATAGCGAAGCTAATAATAGATCGAATATCAGTATTATAATGATAGCCATGATAAGATCGACCAGGTAAACTAGTTATTATATAACACGATGGTTTGAACTTTGAAGTTACAATACATTCTTTCATATCTTATTTTTTGTATTACATACGTGCAAGTAATACATATACAAAATCATAAACCATAAGTTTATGGATCTTAATTATATGTTGGTGTGACCGGTTAGACCACACCGAGCCAATGATGATGTGAAACTTAATGAATAACCAGAAGATTCTTCATAATTAAACATGTCATAGTTGCTCTCAACAAAAGTTAATTATATACCAACCAAAGTAGGGTGTGAATCCCTAAAATATTATGGAATGAACGAAGGATGTATATATCCAAACATGATACTGTTTAGTGTTTTTAAATCGACGCATCGTCTAAGTGGTCATCAAATTTACAACTTGAAGTTGTGTGTAGCTTAGCTAATGAGATAGCAACCATATTATTCCATATTATCATATTTATGGTGGTTATAACATTGAATTTAATTTCCTTGGTCTAATGAGTATTGGAATAAGTATTGAACTTTCTAAATGCTTAAGACACAAATTGCTTTTGTTGAAGACGATGATCAAACGTCTACAAATTGATTGCAAAGCCAATAATCAAGAGAGCAAAAGTTCATATTTGAGCATATGTGATTTTATATGCGGTAACATTATTTCACATCAACCAACATGTTGTAATAGTTTCTCCCAATTATAGTTAGTTTTGGTCAGGAACCAAATATTTCCCATCAAACTTTTTATTGTGCGGTATACATTGGAATTGATCCACCACAACGTATAAAGATTGAAACTCAAATACTGTTGGGTGAAAATACTATTTATGATTACATACTTAGAGCAATTAACGAGAGATTTATTTATGGCTTGTTAGATCTTACTTTAAGTAAATTAACATTCCCAACATTAGAGGGAGATTAATGGCAGTTGGAAAAGGAATGAGTATGCATGAATTATCATTGATCCTCAAACTACATTGTGTGAACAAGAAGTTCAAAAGATAATTTGTTACCTAGATTAAAGAATTAATCACACAGACATGTTCACTGGCCTAAATACAGTGACTAAGTAAGTTACATAGTCAACTGCTAATGCTTCAATTAAGTTAATTGTCCTATTAGGACAACCATATATTAGTAATGAGTGTATTGCATGCCTGATACGTGGTTAGACTAGTCGATTTCAAAAAAAATTCCTCGAAAATATTGGAGCAAGTAATAAAGAAGATGGTCAAGTCGAGGTTATAGTAAAAAAAAGGTCTCTTGAAGAGACATTAGAATGATGGTTCCAGAAGAACCTCAGGTACCTAAAAATAAAGAGCTCTTAGTAAATTATATCATGTCTAGAAGTGTATGGAATCGAAAGAAAATCGACGTTGTCATACTTTTGTATATATAGCGCTTGAAATGATGAAATGAGGATCATGATTTAAGATCTACCTACGAATGAAAACATATAAAGGATTGGCCAAAATGGAAAGACGCAAATAAGGCATAATTGAATTCTCTAATGAAATGGCAAGTTTCTGGACCAACAGTACATATAACTGAAGTTCTAAAATATGTTGGATACAAATGGTTCTTTTAGCGATTCATGTAAAATCAAATTAAGTGAAATAAGGAAAAACTGGTGGCACAAAGATTTTCGCAAAGACCCATGATTGATTATAAAGATGTGCACTTTCTAGTGGTGGATGTCACACTCTGACCCGCAGCAGACATGGTAGTCGAGGCATGATTGGTTTTCATCAAAGCTCATGACATTTACTATAATAATGTTTCATATTTATTATTTCAAATTAAAAGAAATATTCCAATCAACACACAAACTATACAAGCATATAATGTTCTAGACAAGACATTCAGGTAACGTTTTATTCTTCTTCTAAGGCCCAATCCTATGTGTTCCTTACTTCAACCTGATCACCTGTATCATGTGTAAAAATAGAAATTTGGGTCAATAAAAGTTGGCCGGTGAATCTCATTTAATCATTTGAGAGAAATAATTATATTGATTATTTTAATAAAAACGTGCATAAACCAAATATGAGCATACGTATATGTAATCTATCCACAAACCACATAACATCAAGTAATGTACACATGAGCATGATAAATGATGAACTGTGAGATCAAGGCTCAATCAAACGGAGCCGATCTAATGAGGCACGCGATGCTCAACTCGTATCCAACGAGGAACTGATGGGCCTAATGTGAATGATGCACTGAAGTGAGAAAATGTAACCACAAATAGCAACAACCAAATATTACATAAACGTTAGATCATATAATAGTAGTAGCACAAATGTTTGAATAAGAAAAATTATGTAAACGACACATGATACACCCCAAAACATGAATAAAAGGGGGATTTGTAAGGATTCACTCACAGTGGTGCGTTTCTTGAATTGACGATGAATGCGCACGATTTAAGATTCAACCGACGAGAGAAACTATCCTAAATATTCACGTAATAAATCGATAAATATATAACTTTTATTTGAAATTAATATTTCTAATTAATGCCTTTTATTAGATTTTTAGGTTTATTTCTGTAGTATTTATTACGAATTTAAAACTTAAAAAGTCTTATTTTTAGGTATTTTAAAGGGTTTTTAAATAAAATAAATAAAGAAAAAAATGGTTATAAAAAATATACCCTTTACAGGGTTGACCGGTCGGACCGGGTTTGACTGTGAAATTATGGCATCGTGTGAGGATCAAACTCGTGACCTCCCGTATACGTGCACACAGCTCTACCAACTGAGCTACGTGTCTAACCCGATATAAACTTGATTTTAATTAACTATATATACTAACTGAGTTAATTCATAAATTCATTTAAGTAAAAAAGGGTTTTATTAACATTGAACCGCTGCCCCCAATCAGTATCGAACCCGCATCACAAGTTTCGTGTGCACACAACCCAATTGGGCTGTGTGTCTAACTTGTTGATTATAGGTTTTTAATTAAACTTATACACTCACTGAATCATGTTATATAATAGTAATAAAAAGGTTGGGTTTAATTAAGGAAATCGAACCGTATCTGAGACTCGAACCCGGGTTTGCTTGTTCAACTTGCACACAGTCCACCGCTGGACTGTGTGTCTAACCCGGTTAAATATACAATTTTAATTATACTTATATACTAAAAGAAAACTTCATCTTCTTCACGCTTAATACCCAGAACCCATAACCTGACTGTTTTAACCAGATAACTATTGTTTTATTCACCACTAATAAAATAAAAGATAAATGAAGAGAATGCGATGATTTTACTGAACAGATGTGAACTTAATTTCTCCGACCATGCTCCGGCGACCGAGAACGTTTTCCGGCGAAATGTTTTTTAGAACAGAGAGTGAACAGAGAGTTTTGTTGTGAGTAAGAACGAGTGTGAACGAGTTCAGTAGAGGTACAAGAATCGATATTTATAGGTAAGTAGGTTTATTTCAGAATTCGGTTTTTAACCGATTTTGAATGATGAATTTGATCGCCATAAACGATTTGTAACTGACTTGACCATGATTTAAAATAACCGTTTTTCTTCAATAAATTTCGTGATTGAAACAAAATTGGTTGATGATTTGGAGAGTTACAACCTGTCACACCCTCAATTTCAACTTACGGAGTTTTACCGCGAGGCGTGTGAACAAACCAGAATCTGAGACACTAGTAACGTCGAACGACTCTATATGATTTGTTAATACGTTTTTCAAAATCATTTGTTTAACCATTCATAGTAAATTTTAGATTGTCTTAGTTTGGTTTCAACGTTTAGCGAAAGCATTAGTCTTTTTAAAGTTGAGCGGAAGCATTAAAGTAAAGTAAAGGAACGGGCGCCAACACAAACGCCAAAACTAAAGAAAAACCCAAACAATGTTCGTAAATGAGACTCGATAAAAAGATGTCTTGATCAATGCAAGTGAGTGCACCTAGAGCTCCTAGCGTCCTGAGAAACATGTAAAGAAACAACTGTCAACATTAAAGAAGAGTGAGTTCACAGGTTTTCATAAGTTCATTTGTTCGGTTATAAGTTTGTTTCCCCCGTTATCCCTAACCCGGGATAAAGATTTAGTTCCATTATCCCCAACCCGAAAATACTGATGGTTCTATCATCCCTTACCCGGAATAATAATGATGTTCCATTATTCCTAACCCGGAATAACAATGATGTTCCATTATTCCTAACCCGGAATAACAATGTTGTTGGTTCCATTATCCCTAACCCGGAATAATATTGTTGATTCGTAATTAAGTTCAATGTTAACATGTAGGTAGCTAGCCTAAAGTTATGTCACGTAAGTGTTCGCGATCGAAGCTGACTGTTGTGCCTCCGTGTTGCCAGGCCTATCACTGACCATGGCGAAGTTAGGCCAAATTATTCACCCGTTGACCATACCCGGTCAGCTAGCGCGACTAGCTCGGGTGGGGCTTGTCGGGCCCAGTAGTACTACTTATAATTTCCCCGCTATCTAACCCAATACTAACGATCCGAGAGTTTGTCGAGGACTTGTGTGATATAGCTGCTTAGTGACCATAACGTACATTAACATTAACTTAGTTACCGAATAGTTTAATGACGTTAATTTCGTATAACGTAAAGAGATAGAGTTGTAGAGTGTATACATGTTTCTCCCCCTGTTGTTTAAAACCGGATAAAATTAGGGGCCGTGAACTCACCTTTAGTTGCTCGGTTAGTGTAACACAGAAGTAGCAAATGATGGGACCGTTAATTGCGTCCTAACAAGTCAATTGATTTAAAGTTAGTGTGTGAACACACCAATACAAACCCTACACATAACTAACAAACAATGCGGTACACACAATAACAAATCCTAAAACTCAATCATGCATGCAAGTATCATCATGCCAACATAGTGATCAAACCAACCTATCATGAACACAATTCAATCCATGCAACACTTTGGTACACACATTCGCAAGTTCTCAAGTTTCAGCTTGTATACTCATAATTAGGCTTTTTTCGAGGATTTTTATAAAATAGTTCCAACGTTCCAAAAATTCCAATTATTTTACAGAAGGTATCAACTAAGCTGTAGAATTTTATGTAAATTTTTCAAGTTCTAACACTTTACTGATTATTCATAAATATTAATATATTAGGCTGCAGTCAGATTCGTCGCTTTCTGACTGCAGTCCACTGGAGAATTTATTTAAAAATCACCGTTCGTCCAATTAACAAAATTCCAGTGGGAGTTTCCCGGAAATTTCCATATCCAGTTGCTGTACAAATTTCGTGATTCGACTCTCTACAGATTATTAGATCCGACTCGATAAACAACTAACAAATTTTCAGAATTTTCACAGCTTCAGTTACTGAACTTAATTGGCCACTTAAAAATATCAAACCACTTCAGAAAAATATGAATCCAGGCCATTAGAAGCGTTTTTCAAGAATCTACGTTTTAGGCTTCAGAAAATCCGTTTTTCGATAAATAATAACCAAGTTACAGCCAGTTGAAGTTGGCTGTAAACACCATTCAGCATCCTGATTTCAGCATTTTATCGCAATATAACACGCTTAAACAATCGAAACGTTAAATGTAAACGATCAAGAACAGATTTATCAATTATATATCATCATGTACATCATACTCATGCAAACCCTAATCATAATATATGGTTTTTTATCACAAAGCCCTAATGATTCTTGATTCTAACTAATCATCATAATCGCCAAACTTGCAAAATCAATCGAACTAACATCATAACACTTTCAAAACCATGATTCTACCAATACATACAAGCATGATCAATAGTTCATAAACCCTACATGATTAGCGAAATAATATAAAACCCTAACCTTTAACAATGGAGATTAACGAACCGGGAACGAGATGGGAGTCGAATCGGATGATGATGAAGATCGCGACCGAGAAGAAGAGTGGGAAGAAGGCTGCCGTCGGCTCCTTGGGGCTAGGGTTTTGTGTGTGTGTGTGTTTTTTTATAAACATAACACATGCATACATGTCTATATATAGTGCAAGAGGGCAAAGAAAATGAGAAAGGGTTTGCGGTTGGGTGCTCGCGGCCGCAAGGGTTTGGGTGGGTCGGTTTGGGTCTAAAACTTGATCCTCAATTTTCGGTTAACTTCTTGAGTCGCAAGGAAGTGAGGTCCACCCGTTTTGCGACCCGGTTCGGTTCATTTATCTATTTACTATATCTTTTATAATTAATCACCACGAAATCAAAACATAACATAATCGCTCACCAAGCTTATAAGCGTCTAATACATATAGCACGTAATTCACTTGATAAGTTCACAAGGTTAGCATAGTTATTTCGAGCGTGTAAAATAAATCTCCGAATCAATTTAGCGTAGGAATGAATAGCCGTGAAGTAGTGCGTTTAAGATACCTGAAAAACCGGGATGTCACATTATCCCCATGTTGAAAGAATTTTCGTCCCGAAAATTGAGTAAACGCGGTTTAGAAAGCAGCGTACATGTTTAGAGTGCCACGCACAAAGATTTAGTTCGTTAAAAATGGTACACGAAATTACAAGAAATTCCCAGGTTGTCACATCATCCCCATGTTGAAAGAATTTTCGCTCAAAAGTTTAGTTGGTGGTATTGTTAGCTTGCTGCTCAGCTGCAAAGAGGTGTGGGTATTTGCTTTTCATTTGGTCCTCTCTTTCCCACGTGAACTCCGGTCCACGCTTAGAGTCCCAACGAACCTTGACAATCGGAATCTTGCTGTGCCTTCGAGTCTTAAACTCACTGATCCATGATCTCGATAGGTTTTCCACAAAGTGCAGTTGTTCATCCACTTGAATCTCATCCAATGGAATGACTAGGGTTTCATCTGATAGACACTTCTTCAGATTTGACACGTGAAAAACGTTGTGAACTCCACTAAGTTCGGCAGGAAGGTCTAATTGATAAGCTACGAGTCCAATACGTTTCAAGATCACAAACGGGCCTACGTACCGTGGGTTTAGTTTTCCTCGTTTCCCAAAACGGATTACACCCTTCCATGGTGACACCTTCAGTAGTACGCGGTCGCCTACTTGAAACTCGAGTGGTTTGCATCGTTGATCAGCGTAGCTTTTCTGTCGATCTCGTGCCGCCCATGGGTATTCTGATTTGTACTATCTTTTCAGTAGCCTCAAGTATCAACTCAGGGCCTGTGATTTGACTGTCACCGACTTCTGCCCAACAGACCGGTGATCTACATTTACGACCGTATAATGCTTCAAACGGTACTGCCGATATACTCGTATGGTAGCTGTTGTTATACGAGAATTCCACTAAAGGCAGGTGGATTTCCCAACTATTCCCGAAGTCTACCACGCATGCCCTAAGCATGTCTTCCAAGGTCTGTATGGTCCTTTCGCTTTGACCATCAGTCTGAGGGTGATAAGCTGTGCTCATATCCAAGCGTGTACCCAACGCTTTCTGAAGTGACTGCCAAAAGTTGGACGTGAAACGAGCATCTCTGTCTGAGATGATGGACGTTGGCACTCCGTGCCGAGAAACTACTTCCTTAATGTAGATGCGAGTCAACTTATCCATCTTATCTGTTTCTTTAATCGCTAGAAAGTGTGCGGACTTAGTTAAACGATCCACAATTACCAGATGGTATCGCAACCACCCAAAGTTCGCGGGAGTTTAGTGATAAGTCCATCGAGATCTGATCCCATTTCCACACCGGGATCTCAGGTTGTTGGAGTAGCCCCGATGGCTTCTGGTACTCTACCTTGACTTTCACACAAGTCAAACACTTGCTCACGTAGGTGGCTATATCAGCTTTCATGTTGGGCCACCAGTACGCAGCTTTAAGGTCTTGATACATCTTATCCGAACCAGGATGGACAGAGTATCGGGATTTGTGAGCTTCGTCCATGACTAGCTTTCTAAGGTCTCCGTAGAGAGGTACCCATATACGATTCATGAAATACCGGGCTCCATTGGGTTTTACTTCCCAATCGCGTTCCATTTTCCCACCGATTCGGCCTTATGTTTTCTTCCTTAACTGCTTCTAACTGCGCGTCGCGTATCTGTTCGGGTAACCCCGAATGAATGGTGAACTGTAGTGCTCGTACCCGACGAGGTTTCAAATGCTCCTTCCTACTAAGGGCATCAACTACCACGTTAGCTTTACCCGGGTGATACCGAATGGCACATTCATAATCGTTCAAGAGTTCGACCCAGCGACGCTGTCGCATGTTCAACTCCTTCTGGTCAAAGATGTGTTGGAGGCTCTTGTGATCTGTATAGATTGTGCACTTTGTTCCATATAGGTAGTGTCTCCAAATCTTAAGCGCAAACACCACTGCTCCCAATTCCAGGTCGTGTGTTGTGTAGTTTTTCTCGTGAACCTTCAATTGTCGGGACGCATACGCGATGACCTTATCACGTTGCATGAGTATGCATCCCAATCCCTGAATGGAAGCATCACAATATACTACAAAATCATCTGTCCATTCCGGCAAGGACATAATGGGTGCACTGCAAAGCTTCTGCTTCAGCAATTGAAATGCCGCTTCCTGCTTGTCACCCCAAGCATACTTGGTGCCTTTCTGGGTGAGGGTGGTAAGCGGTTGCGCGATCTTTGAAAATCCCTCGATGAAACGTCTGTAGTAACCAGCCAAACCCAAAAATTGGCGGATCTCCGTCGGTGTCCTGGGTGCTTCCCAGTTTTTGATAGCTTCAATCTTGGCGGGGTCGACGTGGATACCCTTTTTATACATGATATGCCCGAGGAACTGAACTTCCCGAATCCAGAAATCACATTTTGAAAGCTTGGCATATAGTTTCTCCTGTTGAAGTAATTCCAGCAGTAATCGTAGATGTTCAGCATGTTCTGCTTCACCTTTAGAGTAGATGAGTATGTCATCGATGAACACAATGACAAACTTGTCGAGATATGGTTTACACACACGGTTCATGAGGTCCATGAACACCGCGGGTGCGTTGGTGAGACCGAAGGGCATGACCAAGAACTCATAATGGCCATACCGAGTACGAAATGCCGTCTTAGCGATATCCTCCTCCATGACGCGTAACTGGTGATAACCGGACCGTAGATCAATCTTGGAGTAGTAGCTTGACCCTTGAAGTTGGTCGAAGAGATCGTCGATGCGAGGTAACGGGTATCGGTTCTTGACAGTAACCTTATTGAGTTCCCTGTAGTCGATGCACATGCGGAAGGTCCCGTCCTTCTTCTTGACAAAAAGGACTGGAGCTCCCCATGGCGAAGTGCTAGGTCGGATAAATCCTTTTTCTAACAGTTCCTGAAGTTGGGTAGACAGATCTTGCAGCTCGGCTGGAGCTAGGCGGTATGGGGCCTTGGCGATAGGAGTTGCATGGTTCGCCAATTCAATTTCAAACTCCACTTGTCGATGTGGTGGAAGACCAGTAACTCCTCTGGAAATACATCGGAAAAATCACGGACGACGAGGATGTCTTCTATACGTTTCTCGTCCTTAGGCTGTTCGGTAACCAGTGCGAGCAAAGCAAAGGAGTTCTTCCTCCGAAGATACTTCTGTGCTTGCATGTAAGAGATGATGTTTGTGACGGCGCCTGCCTTCTCGCCTTGCACCGTCAAGATTTCGTCGTTAGAGAGCGGAATACGGATAGATTTCTCGAAAACAGAGAACTTCAGCTCGGACGTCGGATAGCCAGTCCATTCCGACTACAAAACTACCCAGGGTAGTTGTCATCAGATCAATGGTAAAGGTGTGACCCGCGAGTTTGAGTTGACAGCCGGATACTAAATGGGTCACATCTACAGATTTACCATCGGCTAGTTCTATGACGTAAGGGGTCTCTAGGGGTTTGGGCGTGAGATTTAGGTTCTTCCTAAAAGACTCAGATATAAAACTCCTATCCCACCCGTATCAAAAAGCACAGTAGCAAAATGTTCATTAAGGGGAAACTTACCGTGACCACGTTCGAGTCGTTTCTGGCCTCTCCGCGGCCCAGCGTAAATGCACGCCCTTTGGCACCTCCTGTGTCACCGTTTCCATTGTTGTTGTTGTTGTTGTTATTTTGTGTGTGGTTTTGTGGTTGTGGTTGTTCCCACCATTGTTGTTGTTGTTACGAAGCTGTGGGCAGTCTCGTTTAAAGTGGGCAGTGCTACCACACTGATAGCATCCCCGGTTAACACCCTGCTGCTAACCTTGGGGTTGATTTTGATTTTGTCGGGACATGATTTCCCCGCGACAATCCTTTGCCGCATGTCCCCATCTTGCCACATCGTTGGCAGCGATTCCCGGCACAAGGGCCGTGATGATGAAGATTACAGCGATTGCACTGCGGTTTTCGACCTACATAGCCGCTTGTGTTCTGGGTGTTGTTGGCGGGCTGATTATTGTGACCCCGGTGACTGTTGAAATTATTGAACCGTTTCTGGTTCCCTTGCTGTGACTGGGCTGACGAAGACTGTCGAGTAGACGAGTCTTCAAACTTTCTTTTATTATCAGGGGCAACTTCAGTCGTACCCCGAGATGGCAACTTCTTTTGTTCCACCGCCTTATCAGTGAGTTTGTGCGCCAACCTGATTGCTTGCTGTTCAGTCGCAGGGTTGCTAGCCATTACCATACCCTGGATCTCGGGGACCAGACCCCCAAGGTAAAACTCGAGTCATTTCTCCACGGTGTTGGCCAGATCGGGACATAGAAATACCAGGTCATGATGTTTCGCTGTGTATGCTTCAATTTCAGATCCCACCATCTTGTGGTTCCATAATGTTTGCTCCAACTGTTGAACCCTGTCTCGCGGACAGTACTCCTGTTTGATTAGGGCCTTAAACTCGGCCCAGGCCATTGCATTTGCAGCAATAAGTCCACGCGTTTGGACTTGTGCATTCCACCAAGTTAGTGCCCCATCCTCCAACGTTGAGGCAGCATACTTGACTTTGTTGGCCTCCAGACAATTGCACATTTCGAACACTGATTCGGACTTTTCAATCCAGCGGCCAGTCCTATGGGTCCTTCTGCCCCCGTGAATTTGCTCGGCTTCGTATCGAGAAACATCTTGTAGGGGTTAAGACCCCCTCATGCTGACAGAGGACAGGTAGTCAGCGAGAAATTTTACTAGCCCAACTATTAGATTTTCCCATGAAAATTTAATAATGGTTACCTGCCGGTTGGTTTTGAACACCCGCTAGAGCAGCATTCACGTGCTCTTGGATCATTGCGGCTAATTCTTCGGGCGTCATGTTAGGTTTCCGCGACGTCCAGTTGCCATTTTAGATCTTCGTAAAACAACATAAACACACACCGATAAGTCTATATATCCAATATAGTTATCCTATTCCATACTTAAATAATTCCTCAAATTATGTCAACCCAAATAAATTAAACAGTCAAAAGAAATATTCGATTAAATAAAATTTCAACGTCTTACAAAATGTCAACCAAACATATCAGTTTACTATAAAATCTCAAGTTTAAACATAAGTAGGAAAATAAATAGACTGAAGGAAAGCAAATAGAAGAAGCGAAACGTGTCAGTCTTCTATGTCTCCATCCCCCATATTGCTATCGTTGCCGTCATCCTCCGCGGCGTTTCTAGCTTCTACAGTTGGGTCTTCCTCGGATCCTCCTGGATCCTCCTCTAGATCCTCCTCTACCGGCGCTGGAAGGGCCGGTGCTCGTGCGGGTACTGGTACAGGTGCCTGATTCTGTTCTAGTTCTTGAATTCTCCAGCTAGACTCAAGAACTCTGTCTTCGAGCCAGTCAGCCCTTAGCTGCTCAGCACGAAGATCTCTAGCCAAAGTGTTACGAGCTATCTTACTCTCATGTTGCTCTTCCTCGAGCGATCCAGTCTTACCTGTTAATTGTCGTATCATCCATCCCTGTGCTAGGATGGTTTCATGCATTCTGTCTAGTTGTTCTTGTTGCTTTCTTATCATATCCCTAAGTAGGTCGTTCCCTACTTCTAGCGAGTTAACCGGTTCGACCGGCATAGCGATGGTCGGGCGTGAGGACGACTCCTCCCTAGAGCGAGCCTTTTTCTCGCAGCTGAGCGTGTCTCCACGCCATGAGGTGGTGAGGGTTCCACCATAGGTGCCTTTCCCGGCGCCCTTGGTTGCAAAAGTTTGTCGGATGATGATGATGATAATGACATTGCCTGTTGGTTGTGTAGTTAGTTACGAGTTGCATTCGTTTCAATTATGCATTCATATTTTATATAACATAGTTGTGGTATAACACATAACAAGATATAATAGTTCGGTGCCAAACTAAGTCTAGTGTCGTGTAATCAGCTATAGTTTAGGTCTACTTTTAATGCAAACCTGGTTCTCTATAGCTAGAGGCTCTGATACCAATCTGTCACAACCTCAATTTCAACTTACGGAGTTTTACCGCGAGGCGTGTGAACAAACCGAATCTGAGACACTAGTAACGCGAACGACTCTATATGATTTGTTAATACGTTTTCCAAAATCATTTGTTTAACCATTCATAGTAAATTTTAGATTGTCTTAGTTTGTTTCAACGTTTAGCGGAAGCATTAGTTTTTTTAAAGTTGAGCGGAAGCATTAAAGTAAAGTAAAGGAACGGGCGCCAACACAAACGCCAAAACTAAAGAAAAACCCAAACAATGTTCGTAAATGAGACTCGATAAAAAGATGTCTTGATCAATGCAAGTGAGTGCACCTAGAGCTCCTAACGTCCTGAGAAACATGTAAAGAAACAAGTGTCAACATTAAAGAAGAGTGAGTTCACAGGTTTTCATAAGTTCATTTGTTCGGTTATAAGTTTGTTTCCCCAGTTATCCCTAACCCGGGATAACGATTTAGTTCCATTATCCCCAACCCAGAACAATACTGATGGTTCCATTATCCCTTACCCGGAATAATAATGATGTTTCCATTATTCCTAACCCGGAATAACAATGATGTTCCATTATTACTAACCCGGAATAACAATGTTGTTGGTTCCATTATCCCTAACCCGGAATAATATTGTTGATTCGTAATTAAGTTCAATGTTAACATGTAGGTAGCTAGCCTAAAGTTATGTCACGTAAGTGTTCGCGATCGAAGTTGACTGTTGTGCCTCCGTGTTGCCAGGCCTATCACTGACCATGGCGAAGTTAGGCCAAATTATTCACCCGTTGACCATACCCGGTCGGCTAGCGCGACTAGCTCGGGTGGGGCTTGTCGGGCCCAGTAGTACTACTTATAATTTCCCCGCTATCTAACCCAATACTAACGATCCGAGAGTTTGTCGAGGACTTGTGTGATATAGCTGCTTAGTGACCATAACGTACATTAACATTAACTTAGTTACCGAATAGTTTAATGACGTTAATTTCGTATAACGTAAAGAGATAGAGTTGTAGAGTGTATACATGTTTCTCCCCCTGTTGTTTAAAACCGGATAAAATTAGGGGCCGTTAACTCACCTTTAGTTGCTCGGTTAGTGTAACACAGAAGTAGCAAATGATGGGACCGTTAATTGCGTCCTAACAAGTCAATTGATTTAAAGTTAGTGTGTGAACATCACCAATACAAACCCTACACATAACTAACACACAATGCGGTACACACAATAACAAATCCTAAAACTCAATCATGCATGCAAGTATCATCATGCCAACATAGTGATCAAACCAACCTATCATGAACACAATTCAATCATGCAACACTTTGGTACACACATTCGCAAGTTCTCAAGTTTCAGCTTGTATACTCATAATTAGGCTTGTTTTCGAGGATTTTTATAAAATAGTTCCAACGTTCCAAAAATTCCAATTATTTTACAGAAGATATCAACTAAGCTGTAGAATTTTATGTAAATTTTTCAAGTTCTAACACTTTACTGATTATTCATAAATATTAATATACTAGGCTGCAGTCAGATTCGTCGCTTTCTGACTGCAGTCCACTGGAGAATTTATTTAAAAATCACCGTTCGTCCAATTAACAAAATTTCAGTGGGAGTTTCCCAAAATTTCCATATCCAGTTGCTGTACAAATTTCTTGATTCGATTCTCTACAGATTATTAGATCCGACTCGATAAACAACTAACAAATTTTCAGAATTTTCACAGCTTCAGTTACTGAACTTAATTGGCCACTTAAAAATATCAAACCACTTCAGAAAAATATGAATCCAGCGCCATTAGAAGCGTTTTTTCAAAAATCTACGTTTTAGGCTTCAGAAAATCCGTTTTTCGATAAATAATAACCAAGTTACAGCCAGTTGAAGTTGGCTGTAAACACCATTCAGCATCCTGATTTCAGCATTTTATCGCAATATAACACGCTTAAACAATCGAGATGTTAAATATAAACGATCAAGAACAGATTTATCAATTATATATCATCATGTACATCATATCATGCAAACCCTAATCATAACATATGGTTTTTTATCACAAAACGCAGCCTAATGATTCTTGATTCTAACTAATCATCATAATCGCCAAACTTGCAAAATCAATCGAACTAACATCATAACACTTTCAAAACCATGATTCTACCATTACATACAAGCATGATCAATAGTTCATAAACCCTACATGATTAGCGAAATAATATAAAACCCTAACCTTTAACAATGGAGATTAACGAACCGGGAACGAGATGGGAGTCGAATCGGATGATGATGAAGATCGCGACCGAGAAGAAGAGTGGGAAGAAGGCTGCCGTCGGCTCCTTGGGGCTAGGGTTTGTGTTGTGTGTGTTTTTTTTATAAACATAACACATGCATACATGTCTATATATAGTGCAAGAGGGCAAAGAAAATGAGAAAGGGTTTGCGGTTGCGTTGGGTGCTCGCGGCCGCAAGGGTTTGCGGTTGGGTGCCGCGCAAGGTTGTTGCTGGTTGGTCTAAAACTTGATCCTCAATTTTCAGTTAACTTCTTGAGTCGCAAGGAAGTGAGGTCCACCCGTTTTGCGACCCGGTTCGTTTCATTTATCTATTTACTATATCTTTTATAATTAATCACCACGAAATCAAAACATAACATAATCGCTCACCAAGCTTATAAGCGTCTAATACATATAGCACGTAATTCACTTGATAAGTTCACAAGGTTAGCATAGTTATTTCGAGCGTGTAAAATAAATCTCGAATCAATTTAGCGTAGGAATGAATAGCCGTGAAGTAGTGCGTTTAAGATACCTGAAAAACCGGGATGTCACACAAGCATTGCAAGTGGCTGTTTTGAAATGGGTTTTGAGTGTTTTTTCTGTATAAGTTTTATTTGTTTTAGGATTAAATCAGATATGTGTGTGTAGTGTATTGGTGTGTTGTGTGTGATGATCCAATAAAGACCCGGGTTCAAAACCGGTGGTCATCTTTTATTTTATTTTTTATTATTTTCAGTTTTATTTATTAATATTATTACTAGTATTTATTTATTATTATTTAATCCTTTTGACCTATTTAATAATTAATAAAATTGACATAACAAATTTGAACGGTTTATATAAACACGTAACGAAACTTCATATCATTTATTTGAATTATTAAATGGAGCGGGTTTTAGAACCCAATTTTCGTCAGATGTTACAGTATCCCCATACTTTTAGAAATTTCGTCCCGAAATTTAAGTAGTGATAGTTCTGACTTGAAAGAGGTGAGGGTATTTTTCGCACATTGAGTCTTCGTGTTCCCAAGTAAACTCAGGTTCTCGTTTTGACTCCCAACGTACTTTGACTAAAATCTGAATATCTTTTAATAGAAAAGGGAGGTGTGATGTTTGGATTTGACGTTTAATAACCAGGGGAGTGTGAAGTTTTGGATTTTGATTGAGGTGGTAACGTTCCTAGTAAGGGTGGAATACCCTGCTACAGAAATTGCTTTTTGATGCCTGAGGTGAGAAGTGTTGATACACAGAGTTGATTGACTGGATGTGATCTCATGCATAAGAGTTTTGAGAAAATCGATGCGTCGAAAAGATAAAGTTATATCACAAAACGAAATCTTTAACCATGTCGTTATCCAAATTAAAATTTACACTACCTACACGGAACTTCTCATAACCGCCTAACAATGCTTTTGATCATTTGACAAGAATACTTATATATAGGAAGTACCAGCGGCGTATCCACCATATCCTTGTCAAATTTTCATTGGCTTTGTCAGTAAGTCACAATTAGTTCTATGTGACTCGTTCTAAGATCTACAAAACATAAACAAACACAACAGCCCATGCTTGAGTCTTCAATCTGAGGGATACAAGACTGAATGACGATGGTACCTCTCTCGAGTGTTATGAGGAATTGGTCAGTCTATGAAAAAGTGAGACACGGCCCAACTTCTTTAAGTGATGAGACGAGGTGCGTCGTGATCTACGATGACATGAAATAAAAACGGTGAATAGAGATATGTAATGAAACAACTTGTCATAACGTGATATAAATTGCGTTATTGGCATTAAAATTTGGTACATTAATTCCCAAATTGAAAACAAGGAACTAAACAAAGAATAAAATTGACAGAAAACATTAAGAATAAATGATTGGAGCGGAGCCTTGTTCTTTGGTGATGGAAAGCTAGTTGGGTTACTCGTTTGCACCGTTGTTGACCTCAATTGGGTTCACGTTGATGTTGTAGGCTCTTCCTCTTGCTGGTGGAGGTGCTGGGTTTGCTTGGTTTGCTTGGTTAACTGGGTTCGCTTGGGCTTGAGCGTTAATGATATTAACCAACCTAGGGCACGTGTTTCTAAAGTGGGTAGGGTCACCACAATTAAAGCAAGCTCGAACATATGGAACTATGGGGGTATTGAGGTTGTTGATAGGGTTGAATCATGTTTTGAGCAGGGGTGGAGTTTGGTTTTGAGGAGTACGACAAGTGTTACTCAAATGACCGTAACGCCCATAATTGGCACATAGTCGGCAGGTAAGGTGGGTTGATGATGATAATGGCATGTGTTGCATTGAGGGTGGGGACCAGTGTAAGGTTTCTTGTTTGGGTATGCTAGGTTGGGTGCCACTTGGGTGATTGGGATAGCTTGGAGGAGTATGGCTTGTGGAGTTGGCTGACTGGTTTGAGTGACAGCAAAATTTTTCTCGTTTCGCTTTATCTTGGCAATAAGTTGTGAAGAGGATTTGGCTTGAGTTGTGTTAGGGGTTTCAGTTGGTGTTTATCTTTCTTCTTCTCATCCTTGAAATCCCCATTCCTGATGTGGTTTTCGGTGAGCTCAGTAGCTAGTTCCATTGCTGCTTCCAAAGTTGCAGGTGTAGTACTCATCACAGAGTCCTGAATCGTCGAAGGAAGACCCCTAATGTAGTGCTAGATCAGACGGTAGAGAGGAGTGAACAAATTAGGAACCATTTGATTCAACTCGAGAAACCTCTTGTCGTAGGTTATATGATCTCCCTCTTTTTGCTTCAAAAATAGAACTCATCCTCCAACTTCTTAATTTCGCTTCTTGGGCGGAAACGTCTTGCCATGAGTTCCCTAAGTTGCTCCCAAGTTAGGCTACTGCGGCTTCAGCGCCTCTTCTGCCCTTTTCGGCATTCCATCAGGTGATGCTACTCCATACAGACGACCAGTAGCATAACGAACCTTACGATCGTTGGGACAATCATAATTGAGGAAAGTACTCTCCATTTCGTCAAACCATCAAAGAAGAGTAGTGACCCCTTCAGTTCCTTCATACTTTGGAGGGTCACATGAGTTGAAGTGCTTGTAAGTGCACTTGGTAGCGTTTGAGGGAGGGTTGGCAACATTTTGTTCCTCTTGGTTGATTGGGTTGACAGGATTAGCGGCGAGAGCTTGTTGAACTTGGATTATGATATCGGGAATCACGGCGACCATTTGCTGGGCTATTTGAGCAGCCATGCGCTCGCCGGATTTTCTTGATCTCCTACCTCTACGAGAGTGCCTAGAAGACATCTACAGGATATACGTAGCAATATTATGAGTTTGGCGTATAGGTGTCATGTGTTGTATTTAGAAATTTACATCCACAAATCAAATAAGTAAATAAATGCACTACATCCATAGGATGTCTTGGGCCTTGCTCATGTTTGGGCCCCCATATGTCCCCATACGTGGCTAGGTAGTCATGTGGGCCCCATGACTACTGGGTTTGTAGGGTTCACATTGGTTTTGGCATGTTAATACTCACACTACTTGAATGAAAATCGTAAAACGTGATGCGAGGCATAAAGTCGGAAGGTGTCCTGTGTAGACACAATGACGACTCAAAGTGGGGTTAGTTCACATGACGTTTGGTGTGGCCTACTTTGTCCTAATAGGTCTTTCGTACTTCTATTCTTAGTCCCTAGGTAGGCAAACTGGTCCATTATTTTAGATTTATACAAATGCCAATCCTAGACATGACGTTTCGACTACCGGTACTTGTACCCTTCCAGTTACTATATGCCCGTCGTAAAACTCATTTTGATGCGATTGAAAATTAAAAACATCACAAACCTGAGAAAAGAAGTATGAAAATGTTTAAATATGTGCGACTTGAAACGTGCGTGATGCATTTATATGTAAGCATGTTATGTTTGACAGTATGTATAACACAGTGAATACCACCCAAAATCATACGATAGTGGGAGTGCTTGCATGCATTTGTGTGTGAAATAAATGTATCACAAGTAAATATCATGAGTTTGCATGTAACCAAATAACACGTAAGCAATTAAAATCTAATCCTTTATAGTATAGGCTCTAAGGGTCTAATAACCTATCCTATATCCCTATAGTCAAAAGCTCTGATATCAATCTGTCACACCCTGACCCGCAGCGGACATGGTAGTCGGGGCATGATTGGGTTTTCATCAAAGCTCATAACATTTACTATAATAATGTTTCATATCTATTATTTCAAATTAAAAGAAATATTCCAATCAACACACAAACCATACAAGGATATAATGTTCTAGACAAGACATTCAGGTAACGTTTTATTCTTCTTCTAAGGCCCAATCCTATGTGTTCCTTGCTTAAACCTGATCACCTGTATCATGTGTAAAAATAGAAATTGGTCAACAAAAGTTGGCGAGTGAATCTCATTTAATCATTTGAAAGAAATAATTATATTGATTATTTTAATAAAAATGTGCATAAACCAAATATGAGCATACGTATATGCAAATCTATCCACAAACCACATAACATCAAGTAATGTACACATGAGCATGATAAATGATGAACTATGAGATCAAGGCTTAATCAGACGGAGCAATCTAATGTGGCACGCGATGCTCAACTCGTATCCAACGAGGAACTGATGGGCCTAATGTGAATGATCCACTGAAATGAGAAAATGTAACCACAAATAACAACAACCAAATATTACATAAACATTAGATCATATAATGGTAGTAGCACAAATGTTTGAATAAGCAAAATTATGTAAACGACACATGATACACCCCAAAACATGAATAAAAAGGGGGATTTGTAAGGATTCACTCACAGTGGTGCCTTTCTTGAATTGACGATGAATGCGCACGATTTAAGATTCAACCGACAGAGAAACTATCCTAAATAATCACGTAATAAATCGATAAATATTAACTTTTATTTGAAATTAATATTTCTAATTAATGCCTTTTATTAGATTTTTAGGTTTATTTCTATAGTATTTATTACGAATTTAAAACTTAAAAAGTGTTATTTTTAGGTAATTTAAAGGGTTTTTAAATAAAATAAATAAAGAAAAAATGGGTATAAAAAAATATACCCTTTACAGGGTTGACCGTCGGACCGGGTTTGACTGTGAAAATATAGGCATCGTGTGAGGATCGAACTCGTGACCTCCCGTATACGTGCACGCAGCTCTACCAACTGAGCTACGTGTCTAACCCGATATAAACTTGATTTTAATTAACTATATATACTAACTGAGTTAATTCATAAATTTATTTAATTAAAAGGGTTTTATTAACATTGAACCGCTGCCCCCAATCAGTATCGAACCCGCATCACAAGTTTCGTGTGCACACAGCCCAATTGGGCTGTGTGTCTAACCTGTTGATTATAGGTTTTTGATTAAACATATACACTCACTGAATCATGTTATATAATAGTAATAAAAAGGTTGGGTTTAATTAAGGAAATCGGACCGATCTGAGACTCGAACCCGGGTTTGGTTGTCATCCTCGCACACAGTCCACCGCTGGACTGTGTGTCTAACCCGGTTAAATATACAATTTTAATTATACTTATATACTAAAAGAAAACTTCATCTTCTTCACGCTTAATACCCATAACCCATAACCCGACTGTTTTAACCAGATAACTATTGTTTAATTCACCACTAATAAAAAAGATAATGAAGAGAATGCAGGTGATTTTACCGAACAAATTTGAACTTAATTTCTCCGACGATGCTCCGGCGACCGAGAACGTTTTCCAGCGAAATGATTTTTTAGAGACAGAGGTGAACAGAGAGTTTTGTAGTGAGTAAGAACGAGTGTGAGTGAGTTCAGTAGAGGTACAAGAATCGGTATTTATAGGCAATAGGTTTAATTCAGAATTCGGTTTCAACCGATTTTGAATGATGAGTTTGATTGCCATAAACGATTTGTAATTGACTTGACCATGATTGAATTTTAAATCTTGATTGGAAAAACCGTTTTTCTTCAATAAATTTCGCATTGAAACAGAATTGGTTGATGATTTGGAGAGTTACAGCCATTGTAAGTGGTTGTTTTGAAATGGGTTTTGAATGTTATTTCTGTATAAGTTTTATTTGTTTTAGGATTAAATCAGATATGTGTGTGTAGTGTATTGGTGTGTTGTGTGTGATGATCCAATGAAGACCCGGGTTCAAAACCCGTGGTCATCTTTTATTTTATTTTTTTTATTTTTAGTTTTATTTATTATTACTGTATAAGTTTTATTTGTTTTAGGATTAATATTATTACTAGTGTTTATTTATTATTATTTAATCCTTTTGACCTATTTAATAATTAATAAAATTGACATAACAAATTTGAACGGTTTATATAAACACGTAACAAAACTTCATATCATTTATTTGAATTATTAAACGGAACGGGTTTTAGAACCCAATTTTTGTCAAATGTTACAGTGGAGGCAATGACTTTCCAATATTTTATTCGCCTGGTAATATAAAGAAAGAACTGATATGTGTCTTATGAATTTGATGTATCACATGATACTTAAAGTTTACATAAAAGTCTCTGAAGGATTTAAATTATCAAACTCATGTAAAGTATGTTCTCGAGAAGACTATGATTCAGATTTGCATACATTATGGGTATTATATATAGGCTAAATATAATTACAACTCTTGATGAGTTTACTAAAGCAGTCGAGTACTTAAAAGGTAATATTAAAACATCTTAAGGATGTAATTCTTGTGCACCAACAACCATACATAGAAAATTGTACCCCTGATTATAATATCTCAATGTACAACGTATAATCATGGTGTAATATGGATTTTATCAATAAGTAAGTGTTCAAGACATCTTTGCATATGATATAAAATTAATGAGAAAGTTTACATGATGGAACTCCTAAAGAGTATATGCAAATACATAATTATTCAAAGTAGAAAGAAGTATGTGAATGATTATAAATGCCTAAAGCTCAAAACATTGGCAATGTATCTTTATAAAGTGAAGAAAAATTTATATGGACTAATATAGTAGAGTCGAATGTGGTATAATCGACTTACTGCTAAGCTTAAAAAAGGAGAAATACATATGGCGTAGTTGGTCCATTTGTTCTCATTAAAAGAACAATATGACGTTTATAAGTATTATTATATATGTTGATAATGTCATTAAAGATGACATATCAAAATAGGCTCAAATATAAACTAAGAATTTGCAAATTAAAGATGGTGGTAAATTTATGGCTCAATATGCATAATATGCATTTGTATTATTATCCATCAATCATAATAACATCTAGAATATGGTGGACATTTTCATATGCACAAAGCTTATGGTATAAGTACATTTAATGATGTCCAAATAGTTGATATGGAAAATGACTCTTATCATCTCTAATCAAAGAAGCATATATCCTTGGTCTAGAAGTACCATAGTTAAATTCGAATTGTATTAATATATCTTGCTAGTATATATATACACGGGCATATGTAGGAAATTCATTGACAAGATATAACTCGTGTACAACAAGGAGATAATGTAATGTATGTAATGTAATGTAATGGGTAAAACATTTATTTTTATACCCTTAACGTACAAAAGATATGGATTCATATTTTCCTAACCTATCAACAAGTTTGGTTAGTTTTGTAAATGCAGAGAATGTAGCAAAACGCATTCATGGATCTTATGCTATCTACTTACAAGAGGAAGTAATTAAAGTTTCACATTAAGATCATACATCAATGTTCATTGAAGGATTTCCCATTAATGGATCAAGTAATGTATCAAGCTGCACATCAAATGATTACAAAGTTTTGAGCAACTTTCAAAGAAGCCCGTCACGAGCCACTTATAGGATACATGTAAAAATGAGGGGGCACATTATACAAGTTGCACTCTTTTTCCCTTAACTAAGTTTTATCCTAATGGGTTTTCTTAGTAAGGTTATTAATGAGGCAACATACCTGATCCAAAATTATCAGGGGGAGAAAATACGCGCTGCACTCTTTTTCCCTTAGCTTAGGTTTTATCCCACTGGGTTTTCCTAGCAAGGTTTTTAATGAGGCAGCACCACCAAGCGTATAATATATTATTTTCTTTTATCATGTGGATAGTCAAGGGCGAGTGTTATAAATAAACTATACTATGGTGACTATCCATGTTCTAACTCCCATCTCTTCATGTCCTTTGTATTAATGTAAGAACACTATATATAGAGGTTCTTTGTATTGCATCTTTACATCTCAATGAATGATAATTCTCTATTCTATTTTTCTCTCTATGTTCTTTTGATACTTGTTCTTATGTTCATATACTAGTCGCTAGTAGGCCGTTGTTTTCACAACAGTTATGATTTTCTTAAAAATCTAGTTTCAAATATTGAAGATTTCATATTTTTTAATCTAAATCTTCATCTCCAAAATATAACTATTTTGGTTTAGGTAAGTCTCTATGTATATATAGATTTACTATCCCGTTCAGAGATATTCGAAGATTACATTTTAAGAATTTCAGTTTGTACTTAGGCCCATGGCTTTATGCATAGTAGCATCTTGAGAGTGGGATAAAGCTATTGGTCATGGGTACGATTCTCACAAAAGGTGTTTTTCCCATATTTATTAGGTTTTCTCCTGAATTGGTAGATAAACATTAAGCCTAGTGGAGATGGATATGATTGGGTGATTCCGCTGGTGGCACGATAATACTCCAATGGGGGGTTTTCCCATATTTATTAGGTTCCTTCTGAATTGGTATATAGGCTTTATGCCTAGTGGAAATGGATATGATTGAGTGATTCCACCGGTGGCACGATGATACTCCAATGGCCCATCAGTGGTCCAAAATTTGCTGTTCAAAAAGAAAAAGTACGGAAGAAAGAGAAAAAGTAAGAGTAAATTATGGTTTTGGTTCCTGTAGTTTCATAGTTATTGTTTATTTTTCATGATTAGATGTGTCCAAAAGACGACACGTGTGTATATGAATGTTACAAAAATATGAAATGATGAATGTTTGGTTATTTGTTTTTAAACAGAGACTTGTTTTCATGTGTTTGTGGATGAAATATCAATTAACAATCTTTTTTTAAATAACAATCAAAATAAATATTTATATATTTTATCAAGGATGATTATTTTATAATAACTAACGAAAAACACAGTTGCGTTTATTGTTTTAACACATGTTACCAGTATTTAACTATAAGTTGGATGAAGTTAATGTAATGGACCAAATATAACGCTCCTCGTTTCCACGCTTTCCATATTTATCAAGTCTTGTTGTACTTTCCATTTTTGAAAACTTTCTATTTTCGGAAACTTGTACTTGTATCGTATTTTCAGCTTGTAGTCCGAGACACCGATCATAATGAAAGTCATATTTATATCAATTATATTCCATTTATACTTTCATGTTCAATTTATACTTGTAATCGCAAGCAATAAACCCTAATTCGAAACTATGTGACGATACGTGCAAATAACCGACTTTCAACGCGTTTACGTGCAATACTTGTGATTAACGAACAATTAATGATTTTGATAATTATTATACATCATACTATACTTGTAAACACCTTCGACATGTCAATTATACTTACAATTATGTGTTATAGATCGTAAATCGCGTATACTTACATTTCGTGTGATAACCAACAACTATGTGTTACGACCAGCACTACTGATACTTGTTTTATATAATTTCACATACATGGACGTACTTGAAATCACTTTTAAGTTTACGATACTTGCATTCTTGTTACACGCTTGAAACTGCACGAAAAGCACTCGTAAACACCTTAAAACCTAACTTTGGGGCCCTAATTGCATACTTATCAAACTTGAGGGACCATTTGTGACAAAAAGCCAACGCCCTAAAACCCACGTTTTGAATATGCATTTTCGGCTCTAACCTCCACCCTAAAATATAAATTTTGAATCTTGTATTTATGGCTCCAACCTCCACCTGCATTCTCCATCAATGGGCTTCTAAACCTCATTAAACACTCACCTAACCTCACCCACTATAAATACAAGACTCCTAAACCTCATTTCTCCTTTACACCTTCCTAAACTCTCATTCTAAGCTCTATAATATGCTGAAAACTCAAGTTAGGGAAAAATTCTTCCAAGTTCAAAAGTGAGTGCAAGAACTCACCTTTCACGTATCTTCTTCTCTTATTCTTGCTTTCTATCATCTTGAACTTAAATGAGGATGTTACCCAAGATTTCTCAGAGGTGTAACACTCTTGTTTGAAGGTCCAAGATGCTTAGAAACCTTCGGTTTCGTTGGTTTCAACATGTTTGGCATAGCCTTCATGTTCATAGTAAGTAGGATGTTGTAGTTGTAGTCTATGGATATTGGAGCCTATGAAGACCCAAACTTTCTATTTTGATTGAGGTTCATGAGCAACCTTCAAGTGTGCACATCAACCAAGCCTAGGCTTGTGTGTCGAATTATTGTATGGACCATGAAAGCCTTAGCTATTCAAACTTGTCCTACACCACACTTGTATGATTTTCCTTTTTTACTTTTTGTATTTTCCTTTATGTACATTCATGACCAACCGACCTTCGGGTTGTGCTTTAGTGAATTCTTATGACGAGGTTTAGATGGATGCATATCATCCTACCTCCTACTTGAATCTCCATGACCCATTCGGGGAATACTTGACTATAAACTAATGTAATTGTTAAATTTACTTACTAGTCATGTTAACCCGGAAACTTACACGCCTTTGTTCCCATTTATAGGGTAACTTCAGCTCTCGGTTCACCCGTTCCATCACCCAAGTTTCACGGTTTCGGAAAGCTTAACGCAAACCGTGAGTATACTCGAACCCATTTATCCGTTACACACTTTGGGTGCAACATGTACAATTATAATAATCACGATTCATATTTAAAACTTTTTATAATCACACTCTATCCGTTTAAACATGAAACTTGTATTATTCTTATTATCGCATGCTAAGTATACTTGTGTCTATATGCTCATTAACCTTGCTAGCCTCCCGTAACAATTATAGCGCTATAGGATTAACGCACTGCCCGTATTCTTGTGGTATTGTTAAGTAAACTATTTTACACCTTGTCATCTCGGTGACAATGGTAATCACGATTGCGTTAAACTTTGGATTGACATATAGTTATCACATGTTAGTATGTTTGTAACATAATATGCAATTTACCATGTTGGATATGAGGCAACCTTTTCACTATTATGCTATGTAAATAAACTTGTATGCTCGCCAACTTTTGTTGATCATTATTTTAATATATGTTGCAGGAAACTAGTTGTTGCCGATGAAGAAACTTATTTGAGTAGATACACATCTAAACTTAAATTTATGTATTTCAATTCATGTTATTATGTCATTCGAAACTTGTTGTATTTCCATTTTTTAAACTATGTATTGTCCTTTTAGTATCAATGAAATCGAATTATTTAAATATTGTCACAAATGTGTTATGAAGTCTCTTGCAATCTTGTTTTCGTCACGCCCTGATGTTTCCGCCATCGGTTGGGGTGTGACACAAAAACCATAATAAAATATAAACCTTAGTATGTAAATTATAAAACGTTCGGATTTTGTAAAATATAGCAATAACTACTAAACCATAATGACAGAAACCTCAATTTACTCAAAAAGTTAATAATAACAACAAAAAAAGAGTATATAGATAGATATGAAAAACATGATGTGAGAGGGTAAATAAAATCTAGAGATAAATTTAGAGAAAGGTGATTTTTTTAGAGATAGAGATTTCAATGGAATGCTCTAAAACTGTCAATCACCTTTTTACAACTTGTTGGGTGGCCCCGTTCATTTGGCAATTCGTTAGTAGTTGAGCGTTCCCTAGCTGGTGTGTATGCAGTTAATGGTGCTTAAGTTTCACCCTATTCGCATATGATCTAAGTGTGTTTCATTCCCTAGCTTAATCATACCATTGTAACATGTATCTCCCCCAATAGTTGTAAAACTGAAAAACGTTTAAAAGAAAAGGGGACATGAACTCACGCTTTGCGTCCAAACGTGTAGTTTGCAACCTACAATTGTTCTAATCTCATTAGACACTTAGTTCTTACTCGACCGTGTACAAGTCGCCCCATCTTGAATGTTCGTTTAGACTTATAAGTGTTTGTTTGTTTTTAATACAGGTATTTTGTTTATAGTTCGTTGTTAATATATATATATATATATATATATATATATATATATATATATATATGTGTGTGTGTGTGTGTGTGTATGTGTGTGTGTATTCTTGTCGTGTATGAACGAACCTCGCCTTTCATATGTCTTCGTGACTAGAACAAGTGTAAAGGGCCTAGCCCTTATGCGTCTTCATGCCTCGCATGAGGGCGTAGCCCATATGCGTCACCGTGCCTCGCACGAGTGTGAATGGGCCTAGCCCATATGCGTCTTCGTGCCCTGCATGAATATTTCGTCGTTATGAATTTTATATTTGTGAATGGTGAACCTCGTTCACTTGTATATGTATATCTTTTCTAGATATATTTGTTAAAAATAATTATTTTTAATATCGAACACGTGTTGGTGTACATGTATAATGTTCTCTTTTATGTGTACACTTCATCAAGTGTATTTGTGTACATCAATTGTACTTGTGTATTTATACGTATACGTATACTATGTATATACTTCACTTGTATACTTTTATTGTAGGTATTTGTGTCGTATTTATACGTATATGTGTACATGTACATTACTTGTACTCATGTATTTTACTAAGTGTTTTAGTGTACGTATTTCTATACATATAAGTATACTTGTATTATTTCACTTAGTTGATTTTATATATAATTGTCTCCGAATTTTATGAATGGTGAAAATATATATTAACTAAGTGTCTAAAAATAATATATTTTTAGAACTTGTTGGTAAAGTTATTTATATATAATTGGTGTCGGTGAAAATGCCTAAGCGTTGTGTCGATGGAATATATATACTCCTTGTCATGACGATATATACGATTCTTTTCGAGGATTATATATATTTGTTTCTTACCGAGTTTTTAGTATATCTTACTTGTCGGTTTAGTATATATATTATTTCTTCAATATATATATATGTATGTATGTCCATTGTCCGAATATAAGTTTGGGGATATAATATAGATGTGTGTGTATATGTATATATATATCCTTCTTTGTGTTATAATTCCATGTATTCACTTAAGGATGTGTATATATATGTAAACATATATTTTATACTTGATCATTCTCAAGTATTTGATGGTGTCATGTATTTGTATACTTGTATTTAGTTATGTAAGCATCCTAGCTTGTAAATACATACACTTTAATACACAAGTATATATACACATATGGAGATGTTCATATATATATATATATATATATATATTTCATCCTAGTGTGTGTATATATATACACACACTTCTATTTTAGTTTAAGAAATATTTATAAGTGTTGAATTTAAACTTTTCCACCAAAGTTTGCCTAATCATGATTAAGGTTGCTAATCACATTTAGCCATGTTAATCATACCTTAATCATAATTAGAATTTTAGAAAATTTCGCCATAGTTTCCCTTATACTATGGACGTTTTCCACGTTTTGAAAACGTTTTTAAATCAATTTTCCACTTCTTCAAGATCATCAAAACTTGAAAAAGCTCAATCAAGATCAAATTTCATGTATTGTCATATAATCACAACTTCAAGTATCATGAACTTTTATTATATATTTTGTTAAGATCTTTAAAAATAACCAAACTTTTATGTTAGTCTTCTTATTTCACCATTTACATAAACTTGTTTATGTAGTACATTTAAGGTCAACACTTTAAAAACATATTTTTAGTTTCTTTATAAAATTTATACTCTTATCATGGTAACACTTATCATTCCTCGTAATATATACTCATATCCATATGTCACATTCTAACATGCATAATTACACTTAAACAATCTGTTTTCGTGTACATCAAATATGCGCATTTTTAACGTTTCTAGGCGGCGAAATTCACATATGACTAGCCAAACACCATGGATACTTAATATAAGTTTAAATACTTATATTTGTCATGAAAATATAATTTTATAACCTAAAATCAGTTCTTTCAAAAATCACTGTAAAAGCCGATTTTTACCCTTTTTTACGCATAGTCTTGTACTGAACTTTACTATAACCACCCCGAGTCATCATGACTTCATATTTAAACATAATATATGTTATTTACTGAATAAAGTGGTACTAATAATCATATTAATGCAGATTTCATGTAAGCCACATTAATCATGCAATTTCATTCATTTTACTACTTTTTAAGCCTCATGTACAACATGCAAAACCATCAAACTTATGACACTTATTTGTATCATTAAAACACATCATATGTCATCATATTAACATACATGCAACCTGGTTTAATTCATCTTTCATGTATCATATCATATCATCATCAAATCATTTTTATATCATTATCCAATCATCACTAACACTTATGTACATGTAATTAAAGCATGATATTCATTTCTTCATCATCCTATCCTATGACAAATAAATGCATCCAACGTACATTTAATATCATTCCAAATAATCCAAGACCTCATGAAGAAACACTGGATGAACCGAGAGGTATTCGGAGATATCTTAGTTACAGCCTAATATTTCTGCATGAAAGGTTGTCTCTCGTTCGCTCTTCTGGGTGATCTCACTTCAAGCTAATCTGCAAAACTAGCAACGCTATTAGCCTCGTCATGAGAGAAAGGGGGAGGCTTTCCTTCGTGACCACACTCCGGCGTGAGAATAAGTATTTGGTGGTTCCAAGGTTATAGCGAGTAAGTAGTAAGTAAGCTCGTATTTGGGTGTACATGGACTGTTAGTGTCTTTACCTTGTGGTATGATCCTTATTTTATAGCCGAAGATAGGTGTGTTTAAGAGATGGGCTGATGGGCCTTGGGCCTTGCCCAAACGACCAGGGATATCCATTTTGTCTCCGCTGCATCGGTCACTAATGATCTCTAGCAGGAGGTGTACTTTGTCGGATGTTGAATAGAGCCACGTGTCATGGCAGTTGTCCCTGGTGTCAGACCTGTCGTCAGCCGAAAGTGGAGATTGTGTGATAGTCGCTGGCGTGAGTTTGGTTGGTGTACAGTCTGACCTCTACATTACTGTTCATGCGATGCAGTCTGACACAACCTTCCGAGCGACCATTGGGTCACAGCTGTGCCACTTTGTACCCTTGTATGTAGTTAACGCCCCTTTGCGCTTTTCCCTTCCACGTGGCTTTCAGTGCTTTCTGGCCAGCGCAGAGTTGTAGGGGTTGTCCCTTTGGTCTCAAGACTATGAGTTGCTCTTATGTTTGTCTTGTCCTTGTGCAAGGTTTTAGGACTTCGCGGCTAGAGGGTTGTTTGATCCGCGCAGGGTCAAGAGGCCTGCGCTCTTAGATCTAACTTGCCGTTGCGCCAACTACACAAGGTTCATTGTGTGACCTGCTAGTGTCGGTCTAACTTGACATTGCACAGAGTGCGCAAGGTTCATTGTGTGACCTGCATGTGTCGGTCTAACTTGCCATTGCGCACTGTACGCAAGGTTCATTGTGTGACCAGCATGTATCAAGGTTGCAATACCATTGCACATTGCGCGCAAGATTGTTTGGCAACCTGCTGGTTTCAAGATGGCGCACCGTTGCACATTGCGTGCAAGGTTATTCTTGTAGTATGTGGTTTTTGAGGGTATGGTTCCTTGCGCAGGCGCAGGGTTTTTGGGACCATACCCCTCCAAGTCCCCCTAGTCCAGTGGTTCTCCTATGCGCATGTTGGCAAGTAAGTGGAGTGATGGACTATTAATTTCTTGTATGTGTGCTTATTTCAATGACAAAAATTCAATAAGGGTTGGAGAAAACCTTTGTGTGAGGGAAACCCTTTTTCATGATGAGGTTTTTGAAATTTGAATCTTTGTCATGCTGATGATGTAGGCGAGTTGGTGAGAAAAAAGGTGCCCTGGAGGTGACGTTTGACAACTGTGGCATGCTGTTAACAGTGCAGCCTCTCTTTCATTAATGAATTGGCAGAGAAAGTGCCGACCACACGTACGTGACAACCGTCAGTTGCCACGCGTCCTATGCGGAGTGGTTGTTAATTCGGCGCGTGCTTCACAGTTCCCCATCGCATTAAATACGATGGGTATAAATAAGGGGAAACCGTCTAGGGTTTCATTCACGCTTTCAAAACATCTCTCTTGAAATTCTCTGGATTCATGAGTTCTTGTGTTCTTTAATCTTCTTGTTTCTTTCTTCTTTCAAAACTTCTGTGATTTCTATGGCGACCAGGGGTCCCGAAAGTGTTTCTACAGCGGAGGCTTCGACTTCCTTACCGGCATTGAAATGGAATCAAGCCAGTTTCCAACGCTTGGTTTCCAGTTACCGGTTCTCTAGGGACTGGGATCCCGGTTTCCAGCGGAGGGTGATACTGCTGCTGACGCTTCGGCTGGTTATATTACACTATTTTTTTTATTTTTTTGCCGATGGTAACTTCCGGTTACCGGCAACAAATTTTTTTCTTGAAATTTTATGCTTTACCGATTTCACATCTCCCAACTCAATCCAATGGGGATGTTGAGAATAAAACATTTTGAGTTTTTGTGTCAGTCGATGGGTGTTACTCCAACCGTTGACCGATTTTGGATTTTTTATCAACTGCATTGCTCCATGGGGTTTTATTCTTTCCAGCATCGCATCCAGGCGAAAAAGATTTTGCTCTCTCCCCCCAAAGTCTTTCCATGATTGCAAAGCAAATTTTTTTACATAAAGGCCGGTGTTATATCCCTCCGGATGCACTTCCGGGGGGTGGAGGATATCGCTGTTGAGACCGTTCTTGTACCAATGGCGGAGTCCTGGTATAAGGACCTTAAGGAGATCCCGACGGTCCAACTGCCGAAGAGGGCGTTGGTGGCAGCGGGTATGAGTTTGTTTTGGAAACCCAATCGCCGGGAGAGGCCCGTTTATATGGAGGGGGAGAAAAGTAAGTTCCTTTGCCTCATTTTTATATTATTTCTTGATTTCTCCTTGTGCGCAGACTAATTGTATGCACTTTCTTTGTAGGGGTGGCGTTGTATGTGTTGTGGTTCCAAAGGGAGCAGGGCGCATTGAGAACATTGCCCTTGGCCCGGAGGAGCCACATGCTACGTGCAAATCCTTGGGAAATTTCAACTCCCAAGTAATGAGGATTTGGCGGCCCCCGCGCCTGAGACCGGTAAGTCTTCATATTTTCAAGTGTTTACATCTTTGCAGATCACTTACTATGTTGCGCCATTGTGCAGGTGCTTTAAAGAACTTGGGCATTGGTCTGGACCCCAAAAAAAGGCGCGCGGGGCCCAGCACGGTGGTGGAAAAGAAGGCTGCTCAGCCTAGGGTAGACCCGTCCAAAGGTATGTGTTTTATGCCAGACACTTGGAATGACTATGTAGTAGTCTCTGATTCTTTGGAGGGTCTCGCACCTGTAGGGTTGAAGAAGCCTAAGCCGGAGCCTGTGATGATTTCGGCTGCTAACCCGGACGACCTGGTGGAGGTAGAGTCCAGCCCGGAGCCCCTCAAGCTGAAGAGGGCTCCAAAGCGTGACATCTCTGCGCAGCCCTCCAAAAAGGCTGCGCGGAGGATTATAGGGAAGCGTGGAAGTTTGGACATGCTCGCCGCCAAACTTTCACTAGGTAAACACCTTTTGACTTGTTTACACTTTCCTTTGCTTGTACTTGTCTAACTGTTTGTCATCCTGCAGGGGGAAGGGAAACCGTTTTTACTACTCCCACCACTCCGGCTGCGCCCATTGATACTCCAATGCCCCCACCTATGGTTGAAATGGCGCAGGCGTCAAGCGCATGGGGTGGGGAGCCAAGTGTCGGGGCGGCGGTGGTGCAGGTAGAGGTTGAGGCCGTAGAGCCTGAGGCGGAACCGACGGTTATGGTTTCCGAGGATGCTCCATAGGGGACTCATGCAGCAGATCCGGCACCCGGGGGTGAGGCCAGAGGATCTGGGGAGAGCCCTTCTGCCGAAGGGTCCCCAATGCGCCGGACGAAACCCCGGGTGATTACTATTACATGCCATACACTGTAGGCCACGCTGAAGAGATCCACACCCCTGTGTGGAAGCTGAAGAAGGGAGATGACTTATCTCACTGGCTGGCGTGCTGTGAGTGGTTTAAAGGTGCGTTCCCCCAGCGGAGGTGCGCACGCATGCTGAGCAAATTTATGAACAAACTTATCACGCGTACCTTCTGGCAGCAGCTAGCTCCGCCTCCAATACGCACCAGATTATCAGGGAATGGTGGAGCATGCACAAAGAACAAGAAAAATTTGAGGTTGCCCAAGTGGATCTGGTCCAAAAGCTAGCCCAAGTGGCTGCGCAAAAATTAGAGCTAGAGGCGGACAAAGTTAAATTTGCCGAAGCTCAACTGACCGAGGAGTGGTCGATGCTGGGGTGGAAGAAAAGGGCCAAAAGCTCCGTTGCCACGCTTGCGGAGGAGCACAAGCTGTGGAGGGAGGCTTGCGAAAGAGACAATAACGAGAAAAAATCTTTGAAGGATGAGGTGGCCCGGATGCGCAGAGAGGTAGAGCACATGAGGAAGGAGAAAGAGGCCACTTCTGCTGCCGCCGCGGAGGCCAGGGCGCACCGCGAACGTAGTGAGCAGAAGGATGTAAAAATTTTCCCTTTATCTATTTTGTATGATCAATAAATTCTCAGGCTAACCTTGTTGCGTATAACCAGGTGGAGGCTTGCGTCGCGCTGGAAGGCGCAAAGAAGGATCTCCAGGTGGCCTTGGTGGAAAAGGCTGAATTACAACGCAGGCACCTGGAGGATAAGGAGAGGCTGCGATTGGTGGAGGCCAAGGTGGGTGCGGGTGAGAAAAAACTAGAAGATTCTGAAGCCGCCAGCGCCATCTCTGAAAGTCTGGTGGAGTCGCTGACCAACATCATGCTGTGGATGTAACAACATGGAGTTGTCAATGTAAGTTCTCCATTGTTATCTTGATCACTTTGTCTTGATTCTCATCATGTTGTTCTTGTATTGCAGATTGCAAACTCCATCCTTAATTCCACGGAGTTGGACGGCGTAGTGGCTAAGCTGATGGTCACTGTGCGCCATGATAGGTATGCGCAGAGCTACGCTGAGTGTGCACACCATGTCACTCATGCGCTGGACGTACAATGGGACAACAGCCGCGCTTCTACTCGTGGAGTCGATACCGAAGCTGCCTTCTCCCAGGCTAAGCGGGAGTATGACCGTCTTCAACTCCCGGTTATGGATTTGGTGAGCGAGGCACTCCAGTATGACGATTACGTCGATCTCCTAAAAGATATATTGCCGGCTGCAGCCGAGGCCTCGGGGAGTGAAGAGTAGGGTAGGATGCTGATTGTAATATCTTAATGTAACATCTTGAATGTAACTGCGTGTTGCGCATTGATGTATATATGTTTTTTCAATGAAATGTTTTTCTTTCAAGTTACAATATTTGTGTGAAAATAACGAATTTGTGTAGGTAGAGAGAATAAAATTGGTAATGAACTCATGTATGAACATCCCCTCCCATGCGCATGTAGTAGGTAGTGAATTTTTGTTCATGAGTCATTGTGTACCATGGTGTTTTCGCGGAGACCCAAAGTGGTTTCGCGCATTTGTAACAAAACATCTTGATAAAGAAATTCATGTATCCATTGTCTTTATTAACAATGAGGCATAAGAGCCATGTACAGAGTAGACAATAAGACCATAGATTTGCTGATTTACACGTAGCACCGCCTTAGCTGTTACGCGTTCCAGGTCCTAGGAATGTTTGTGCCATCCAAACGTTTGAGGGTGTATGCACCCTTCCCCACGACTTCATGGATAATGTAAGGGCCTTCCCACTTAGGTGTGAGTTTTCCAGGACTTTCAGCGTTAGACGCTTCGTTGTCGCGTAGAATAAAATCGGCTGGTAGGAAGGTACATATGCGGACTCGCGCGTTGTAGTATTTCTCAAGCTTGAACTTGTACTTTGCTTCATTGATTGCGGCGTTTTCACGCCTTTCTTCCAAGAGGTCCAAGTCAAGTCTACGGTCGTCTTCATTGTTCTGGTTTTGCACAGCTAGCATGCGCGGTGATGGGAGACCTATTTCCGCTGGAATCACTGCCTCCGTCCCATACACCAGGGTGAATGGAGTTTTGCCGGTACTGGTTTTTGGAATGGTTCGATGAGCCTAAAGGATACTTGGGAACTCATCTACCCATCCTCTTTGTGTCATCCCCAATCTCGTCTTGATCCCTTCGACGATACTCTTGTTTATGATTTCCACTTGGTCGTTCCCTTGAGGATGCGTGACCGATTGAATACATGTTCGATATGCATCTCTGCCATCCACCGTTGCAGTTCTTCAGCGGCAAAGTTGGGACCGTTATCACTGACAATGCGTAGGGGTAGCCCAAAACGGCAGATGATATATTCCCAAATGAATTGCGCACTACAATTGCTGTGGTAGATGCAAGGGGCTTTGCTTCTACCCACTTGGTGAAGTAATCGACGGCTACGATTATGAACTTCACCGCGCCTAAGGCATCTGGGAAAGGTCCCACCATATTGATTACCCATTGTTGGAAGGGCCATGCTGTTGTCACGGGGATCAAGGGATTCTTGGTACACAATGTCTTCAGCACATGACGTTGGCATGATGCGCATTGTCGCAGTGTTTCGACTGTATCCAAGTGCATGCCAGGCCAGTAGTAATCGGCGTTCATGATCTTTGCAACGACCATGCGCAGATCGGCGTGAATTCCGCATAATCCTTCATGTATTTCGCGGATCTATTGCGCGTCTTGCGGGTCAACGCAGCGGAGAAGGGGTCCAAGGTATGACTTCTGGTAAAGGATATCGTACGCCATTTTGTAGTTGAGTGCCTTGTTCTGGAACTTTCTTGCTTCCGCCTTGTTTTCGGGGAGGATCTCGTATTGCAAGAACATGATTATGGGAGACATCCAGGAAGGATTCCCCATTTCGATGATGTTTACTTGACACAAAGGAATAGAAGGGTACTTGAGCACCTCAATGCGCACTTCACGCGCAAGGCGCTTGAAGCTTGTAGCGGCCAATTTGCTGAGCGTGTCGGCATGTTTATTCTTGCTTCGGTTGACATAGTTAATTTGAAGCTTTGGAATTTGGTTATTAAGGCTTGCGCCTGTTCAAGATACAGGGCCATTGTTTCGCCTTTTGCGTCGTATAGGCCATTGACCTGTCCTTTGACTAAAAGGGACTGCGCTTCCAAATTTTGTGCGCCCATTTTGATGGCTAACCGAAGGCCTGCCAGAATCACTTCGTACTCAGCTTCATTATTCGTGCTTTTGAATTCCAACCTGATGGTGTAGGTGAACTCTTGGTTGTCGGAGCTTATTAGGCGGAGACCTACCCCTGTGCATCATCATTGGATGCGCTGTCTGTGTGAAGTATCCATGTGCGGTCGTCTGTAACCTGCGCTGGGTTCTGTACAGCTTCACACTCTTGCACTTTATTTCTTGGTACTTTTGTAACGAAATCTGCTAATATCTGGCCTTTTATTGTTGGGTGTGGTTTGTACACGATGCTGTGTCCACCAAGCTCAATCGCCCAGTTTGCTAGCCGGCCAGATATGTCTGGTTTGGACAAAATTTGGCCTAAGTGATAGTTCGTGAGAACTGTTATCACATGGCTGGAAAAATACCGACGCAACCTTCGGGATGCGTGGACTAAAGCTAAAGCAAGCTTTTCCATCATTGGATATCTTGTCTCTGGGTAAGTTAGCATTTTGCTGACGTAGTAGATTGGAGTCTGGACTCCTGCACACTCTACTAACAAGACTGCGCCCAGAGCGATATCTGATGCGGAAAGGTAAAGAATTAGTGGCTCGTTCTTTTGTGGTGCCGTGAGCATAGGCAGCTGAATCAAGCACTCCTTCATTTGTGTGAAGGCTTTCTCCGCATCCGGAGTCCATTAAAACTTGTTTTTCTTTACACAATCTGCAAAGTGCTGATGAATGGGAAGGACTTCATTGCGTGGTTGGCCAAGAACCTGTTCAGCGCAGCCAATCGCCCCGCCAACCATTGCATTTCTTTGATGGTCGAGGGGGAAGGCATGCGCTGAATCGCCTCCACTTTCTCAAGATTGACTTTGAAACTATCGGGCGTGACGATGAATCCCAAGAATTTTCCTTCTTCCATTCCAAATGAGCACTTGCTGGGGATGAGCTTCAAGTTTACCTTGCGCAAGGATGCAAACGTTTTCTACATGTTTGTTAGCATCTTCTCCTCATCCGAGCTCATGATGACAAGTTCATCAATGTACACTTCTACAGTTTCACCATTGTCGTCCCCGAAGACATGGTCCATCAAACGTTGGTAGGTGGCTCCTGCATTGCGCAATCTGAAGGGCATCTTTGTATAGCAAAAGATTCCCTTGTCAGTGCGGAATTCGGTTTTGTCTTCGTCCTCTTTCTTCATTTGTATCTGTTGGTAGCCTTTGTAGCAGTCAAGGAAGCATTTCTACCTGAATGAAGCGAGGGAGTCCACCTTTTTCTCGATTTCTTGTAAAGAGTAGCAGTCCTTGGGACATGCCTTGTTCAGATCCTTGAAATCGACGCACATGCGCCAACTGCCGTTGTGCTTCTGGACCATGACTGGGTTGGCTACCCATGTCTGGTAGCGTACCTCTCTGATGATGTCTGCTTGGAGGAGCTCTGAAACTTGCTCGTTCAGTGCCCGGCTTTTTTCAGGACTGAAACTGTGCTTCTTCTGAATGATAGGCTGAACTGAAGGGAATGTGTGCAGCGCGTGCTCAGCAATTTCCCTCGGTACCCTGTCATATCCGCCGGCGACCAAGCAAAAATATCTACATTGCGGAAAAAAACTTGTTTTAACCGCGCCTGCGGGGGTCATGGCGGGTCCTAGCAGCACTGTTTGTTTCGGGTACTTGTTGTTTAGTACCCACTTCTCTGGCTCGCCATTGGATGATGACTTTGGTAGTTTCGTCGATGGTTCCTCTTATATGGACATGATCTCCTTCCTCGCGTACATGATCGCCACCCCGGTTTCTGTTGGAAAACCGCAGGCAACATGAGGAGTGGAAGTGATCATGCTTAACTCTCTTTGGGCGCTCGGCCCAGCAACATGTCATGCCGCGAAGTCGTGGGCATAACCATGAAATTGACCGAGACCATGCACGAGTGTCGCCCATCGGAAAGAGTCACCAGAAATGAGATTTAACCCAGTGGAAAGATGACTTTATTGTAGAAACCAGTTAGTGGGAAGTCGACTGGCTCCAAGCGCGCCATGTCTTCTGGGTCCAACTGTTGGAAGCACTGTTCATATATGATGTCCGTAGAGCTTCCCGGGTCTATGAACATGTAATCAGTGTGATAATGGCCGAAGATGCCAGTTATCACGACCGGACGGTCCTCTTGCAGGCCCCCGAGGACTAAGGGGAAGATGACCTGTTGCTCGCGCCAGTGAGGCGTGCAACTCTTCTAATGGCCGCACTTACGCGACGGGACACCTTGGATCATATGAACAGATGCCTTCAACTTCTTGTTACTCGGGCCTTCTCCGCCTTGTCTGGCGCACCTCCTTGTGCACGTTTTGAAGTAAGTGGGTGAGCTTCCCACTTTTCAGCGCCTTCTCGATCTCCAGCGCCTTCCCACTTTCCATTTCTTCATCATATTATCCTATGACAACTAAATGCATCCACGTACATTTAATATCATTCCAAATAATCCAAGACATCATCTTCACTTAACTTATCCATTCAATCATTCTCACGCCATTGCATGTAACATATGTGAACGAGTAAACAAACTCACATGTATGTATTTTATATATGTATATATATATATATATATAAACAACAAACATACACATATGTCTAAACATCAACTTTTTATTTCTTTCAACTTAAATCATACATACTTTCACATAAATCCACTTTGATCATACATGCAACAACTTTTCAATTAACACAATCAAAACTTAACTTTTAAACAAAACACAATCTCTAACCCACATACATACATACGTACGACCTTATACACACACCCATACAACATCCATTTAGTTTGATTAAATCATTTTGTTGTTTAGTTTCCAAGAATTGTGAAGAATCCAAGTATTTGAGAAACATCTATCATCATCATCATCATCATCAAGAAACAAGTTTAAAAATGGTAATTGGGTTTATACCTTTCAAGAACAAACATAGGTTTTGATGAGAATAAACTTGTTCCTCTGTGAAATCACAGTGGAATCACCTTTGGATCTTCAAACAAGCTTGAAACAAACTTGGAATGAGCTTGGATCTTCAAGAAAAGCTCAAGAAAACAAAAATGGTAGAGTGGTGGTGGGTTGCGGCCGTGAGCAAGGAGAGAGAGAGATGAAGGGTTTGTGTGTTGGAAAATGCTAAATATGTAGTGTTGGAGGATTTGCAACGATTGTGTTTTCATTCTAGCTCCAACACTTGGCAAAAGGGAGGTGTGGTGGGCACCCATAGGGCCGCCACCTACACATGCACACACATACATTTTGTGCATGTATACAAAATGTTTTATCTCATGTTTTATTCGCGTTTAAGGCGTTTTAAAATTTTATCGTTTATCGTTTTAAAAAATAATCACTCGCCATAATGTGGCTGAATAATATATTATTTGTCTTGACTGACATTGCCTTTAAATTTTGTAAGATACGCGCGGTATTTCATAGTACACGATTAAAATCACCAAACAATGTTTTTTAAACGTTTTATTTAGATTTTCCAGTCAAATATAATTAAAAATAACATTTTAATCATAGCGGAATATTTTTTGGATTTTAACATTAATTGGGCGGTCACCGACGTTCGTTTCCCATTTTGTTCGTTACGCGATAAACTTATATCTTGTTTTTGTCAACATAATTTTAAATAAAGTTTGGAGTTGCCAACATATCAAATATCGTTAATTTACATGAAATCACGTCAAATAATATCTTTATTCATGACTAACAAATGCTACATTAGTACGCTATGGACCCTAAATAGCCAGGTGTCACAGTATTAATAGTGAAGGGAGGTTAAGGAGATTAAGACAAGTGTCCATGGAGGCTTAAGAGTGTGATTAGTGTCCAATGAGGTGTCAACACTGGAAGAAGTGTGTCAAAATTTGAGCTAGGTGTCAACACTAGAAGAAGTGTGGCAAATTTTGGGCAATACAAGTGTCCAATGATGCTTAGATGGATGATTAGTATCCTATGAGGAGTCTCAACTAGAAGAAATGGTAACAAGGATAAAAATAGGTGGCAAAACATAGGTGTCAACACTAGAAGAAGTGTGGCAAAATTTGGGCAATACAAGTATCCAATGATGCTTAGATGGATGATTAGTATCCTATGAGGAGTCTCAACTAGAAGAAATGGTAACAAGGATAAAAATAGGTGGCAAAACATGGTAAATTAAGGTTTTTTTTTGGCATTTTCAGCCCCTAAACTTGAAATTACAGTGTTTTTACGATTCTAAATCCTCACTTAAATCTAATTAGGTTATATGGAAGGTTTCAAGGTATGTGATACTTAGATATGTTCTAGTAATAACGTTAAAACCGTTTTGCTAGTATGTAGGATCACAAAAGTACATGTGTAATAAGTGGTAGAATTTATTAAGTACGGAAATGATGGAAAATCACAAGCTTGGAATTTTCATAATGTAAGTCCCGATATCGGATCTAACAGGTATCGTAAACCTAATCAATTGCCGAAAGAAAGATTAGGATGAAGAACAACTCTTGAATCAAAAACAACTTGCATACACCAGAATAGTGTCTGATACAAGTTTTTCAATAATAACTCTCTCACCCTGAAACATTGACCTAATACATATATTTATACTAACCATCTAGGCCCATGAGGCACTAGGAAGCCCAAAACCCTCTAGTAAGCCCAAATGTAGCACTAATGTGTAAACCTTCAATAGTATAAGCCCAACAATCCCCCCTAGGTTTACAAATCTTTAGGTTATGCATCAACTCCCAATCTTCCGGCAATGATTCTAGCCACATCAGTTGTCCAGTCTTTAGCACAAGCTTCATATAGCTCCGCTGTTCGAATCTGATTTGAAGCAAGAACCTGTAGATCTTCATCATGAAAACTCACCAGATCGACCACATCATTGACCCGAAAAGTTTCACGATCGCCACATTCCCAACCTTAGGATCATATAGCCAGAAATTAAAATTCTTCAAAATCCCTTTTGGAAATGTTGGAGCAACTGGTATAACAAGTTCTTTATCCATCGGAGGCCACATCACCGATTTAAACCGCTTCCCAGTCCTTGCATCACGAAACCCCCTTTGCTGCTCGCAGATATGGCTCAGCCGTTTTCATTGTCTTAAACCCAGTCTTCACTTCCTGTTCCAACCTCTTGAAAAACCTCCAGCACGGATCTCGTTCGTTAGTATCATCATCAGAGTAAGGAGCTCGTAATAGATCAGTCAAGGCAATCTTCGTCCAAGTTTCAAACTGAACTCCTTAGAATAATATTCCCGAGTACCGTCCTGTCTGACAATTATGCACATTTTCTTCACGTGATCGTACATCCAGCTAAGTACTTTGATTTATTTCTAACCTTGCTATAGTAACTCGAGCCGAGTTCCATGACGTACCATTCAGATTGGTTGGAAGGATCCTTCAACTGAAAATTTCATCAAGCGGATTAACGTCAACATTTTTCATCAAAACCATCTGTTTTTTCTTTTGTGCCGTTGAATGTTTTTTGACTGGCAGTGTACTTCTTTCTCGGATCACATAGATAATCATCCAAACTAGCTTGTCTATCAGAAGCCAACTGTTCCGCAGCTATCCTATCCGCTTCACTTTGTTCGGCTGCTCTCTGCTCGGCCGCTCTATGGCGGTGTTCTATATTAATTGGATCATCAGTAGGGTCAGAAAATTCTCACCCAAACTTGTTCTCCAACTATGCCTTCAAATCAAACACCAAAGTCATCAACATAGTAACGTCCCCTTGCAACTAATCAATCGTTTGGTCCCTCACGTCTAAGCGTGTCTGCAATGAAGCAATCTGAGCATCTTTAAGTACGCCTCATGTTCAAGTCCAATCACTCTCTTCTTCAAATCAACAACATCAACCTCTACATCTTCATCATCACTATCCAGACCACTAAACTCAAAGGCGTGTTTCTCTAATCTTCGTGATAATTCTGCAGCATCACCCTCAACACCACCTGAACCACTTCCACCCGCTCCAGATCCCTCAGCACCCACTGAACTACCGCCAAAATCCATCATTCACAATATAGAGTCTGCTGAACAGATACGACCGTGGAATGTGTTGCAATATGAGCAGTTGTCAGTTCAGAAGAAACAGTAGGGTCAATCATCGGAGCATTCATCAAAGGTACAGTAAATGAAGATAAAGCAGGAGTAGATGTCACTGGTGTAGATTCTTCAGCAATACTACCAACGTGAACTTCTGAATGACTTGGTTCGTTAATAATCTCCGTCCGCCGTCTCTTTATCAAAGGCACTTCGTCTTCTTCAACCTCTTCATCAGACTCAACCACACCGACAGGAATGTCAACAGAAGGTATCACAAGAGGAGGATCACCTTGTTGCTCTTGAATTTCTTTCAAGTGCGCAATAAGAGCTTCCAGGTTCTCTGAAGAAAGTTCTGGCAAAACTGGAGTCAGATTAGCATTAAATTCGGTAAAGTCGTCTAAGAAAGCTTGTTCCTCGCCTGTGTCCACATCAGTAACCAGATCTTCAACCTCAATCTCTTTCTCTTTCACAGGTATATCATGTTCCTCAACAACGATATTATTGACTGGTGTAGGAGTTGGGACATCCTGTCCGATCACCTCAGCAAACCTTCTGAACTTCTTCAATGGAAAACGACCAACAAAAATAGTCTTTGATATCGAACGATTTTTCTTCATAGTGCTAAAAATAGTCGGTCCATTGGCTTCATATTTAACAGATTTGCATCATAAGCATCCTTGGCTAAATCGGGATATCGAGCATCCAAAATCAACTGCAGGAAGCGCGGATATAGCAGAAACATCCTCTTCTTTGACTGCTCTAAGATCTTCTTCATATTTTTGAAAATATAACCTGAAAAGTTATATTTCCAATCCATAATAAGAGCCACAATCGCTGAAGTTTGAGTTTGATTCGGTTGGTCTAACCCTCCCTTATTCTTAGAAACACACTGCATAAACATATGCACCAGCAATCTCCAGTAAGCGGGAAACATTTTCTTGAGCAGCGGTTGATATAATCCCTCATAACTCATCTTTATAAGAATAGGCAATACTTTCTCCTTTGCGTACACAATTGGATCACTTGTAGCGTCTGTAAACTGTAATACCTCTCGAACACAGGCTTCATTCACTAAAATCTCTTTATCCTGAATCTGAGAACTAATGTACGGCCTCCCATCAGCTCCTCTTAAGTGGAACTTAGCTCTCTTCCAAAAAGGTGTGCACCAGATCTCTATATATCACCGGGTTGGCATGAAGTGCATACGCAATCTTGCACTCTTTAAGCCCAGCCATCATGGGATTTGACTTCTTGAAAAAATTCTGCTGGTGGATCTGATAGATGTCCCGCTTGATTATGAAACTGTTCCTCCACCACCATGACTGCATCAAATGCTTCTTCCATAATTTCTATCAAAAACAATAACCAGGTTAACTCAATCTCAACACAACTAACTGACAGAAGTTAAGAGAGTTCATTAGAATAAGGGGTCAACACAAATCAGGCGGTTCAAACAGATTTCAAAGGTTCAATTATTAAAAAGGTTCAAACAGTTTGAGGGGTTCAATCACTTGGAAAGGTTCAAAAGAGCTCAAAGGTTCGGATACTGGAATCCGGATTCACCAACAGTTCAACAGTAATCCGTATGAACCATTCATCAATCCGGATTCGCAAACAGGTCAACAATAATTCGGATGAACCTTACATCAATCCGGATGAACATCATCCGAGACGAAATCCGAGTTCATCAACTCGGTTGAATGTCCATCCGGAATGAGATCCGAAATACCAGTCTCTTTGAAGACCAATCCGAAATGCTGTCCGAAATGCATGAATACTTGAAGATTATCATTAAATTTCATAATTTTTAAAGCATTATATACCCAATCCGGATGAAATCTAAGATAAAAATCCGAAATGAAAGATGAATCAGTGAGTTCAGAGATGATCAGAGATTATTAGAGGATTTCGGAAAATTTTGTGAATAATCCGAAATGCATCTCTGATTCAGTTAAGTATTTTTCAAAATGGGCTTGGGCCTAAAACCTTTTGGGCCCAACTCAATCCGGAATCCATCATCCGAATTCGCAAATGATCCGGATTGGGCTTATGTTAGGCCCAATCCGGAATAGTGACTATTCAGTGGGCCTATCCGGAAGGTGCTTGAAAGCCTAATCCGGAACAGTAACTCATTAATCATAAGTGTTCAATCTTGAGACTTTCAAAAATTCTATTCTATTGGCCCAATTTCAAGACTTAGAAGACCAGTCTAATATCCCTTGACAGAAACCATCTAACCAAAAATCAGCAATTTGAGTAACCAAGCATCCAACCACCTTTTACCAACTACAAAAGTAAGTAAGACATTTAAACACAAACACAAACACAACCTTGCTAAGGGATTAAATCATTTCTAAAGTCAACTAAGGAGCATTTTTCAGTGTGAGCTGGGTCAGACTAGTCTAAGCAATTGCCAATATACTTGTCCATTTAAGTCTAAAACTCAACCCTCCAGTTCTAGCTTCATGATATGCTTAAGGTAGTATTATACTATGATACCCGTGTGTCCCATACCATGACATACCCCCGCGATCAAGGTAAGCACAACGATTCATCGTAGCAGGTGAGTATACAGAGATCATCCTTTATCTTTTACAACGTTAGACTATTGGTGAACAGATCAGTACTTTCGTACAGTAGAGTGACCAATAGTATCTGACAGGGTTAGGCAATACCTTATGTGGTAGGTAGGAATTCATGGAATTTTCTCATGAAGAGATTTCCGTTCTTTTAGGTTTTGGCCCTTCTATTTTGGCTCTTTTAAAGGATATCCTGACTGTGCCTAGGTCTGCATATAATCTGGATGCAACAGAAGGGCACCAAGATATCCCCGAATGACTCAACAGCATAAAGACCCGAAACCTCAGGCGTTGGCTATCTATCAACATAGGATTTAAGACCGTGAAATCATATGCCTATAGTGTGTGACCCACTGAATATATAGTTCTTTATGTTTATATCATTTGGCTTACACTATCTGGTTGAGATCTAGACCTATCAACATATCACCTTCGATAAAAGTCCTTCCGCTTCAACACCTTACAGTGTTAGTCAGAAACTTTATCACGAAAAAGTATTTCATTTCCCAATCACTGCAAAAGCTGTTTACAGCAATCATATATATATATATATATATATATATATTAATATTTCTCCCCCTAAATTTATGCATATATATGAACAAATTTACGAAGCAAACAAAAATGAAAGAAAGACAACAAACTAAAAGGAAAGGAGAGAGGATGCTCAGTTAGAAAAACGGATCATTTTGAGAAGATCCACAAGCACTTGAAAACGCGCATTGCTAACGGGTTTCATGAACAAATGTCACACCCCCGTGTTGTCCTTTTTCACATCAGAGTCCGTGGCGTGAACCAAATGGCATCTTCATCGCACAGCGGAAGCAAGCGTGAGTGCTAAGATTTCTAGTAAATGAACGCTCGCTAGTACTCGATTACCCATGGTTTCCACTATTCCAATCGTGCCATACTTGTAATCATAACCTGAGAAAGAACATGCGAAAGTCAACATAAAGTTGGCGAGTTCATAGTTTTTTTGTTCTGTTTCAAATGAGTCATAAAACATTTGAGCATTTTGCATTCGAAAACCGGTTTATGGGATCATAGTATCCCCAAGCATTTGAAATGTCACGTCTGTATAATAGCATTGAAATGTTTTCCATGTTGTTTGCAAATCCATGCATATAACTGTTATGTTTATAAACCGGTAATAAAATGTTTTCTGTTATCTTTGCAAACCGGATTGAAATCCTAGTATGTAGTTTTCCTATGGAATCTAAGGATCAGTCATTGTGTAGCTAATACACTGGACTATGTGCCATAAGTAAGTAACCAAACCGAGACTTCTTTGACATCATTGGGATCACAAAAGCACTCCTAACCGTTTAACTTACCAGGAGTGGAGCGTGTCTCAAACTCGATAGATCATACCTTTTGCACCTTGGTCACTACGTGATTAATGGTTACTATTGTTATCATCCTACTTACGCACATTGTTCTGTTATAACCTAATCCCATAGCTACATACCAATTGTTATAAATCTGTGTTATTAGGACCTAGCCCATGTTTTCTTGATTTTGGGCCTAGCCCATGTTTTCTTGTCATTGGGCCTAGCCATGTTATTTTGTCCATGGGTCTAGCCCATGTTATTTTGTCCTTGGGCCTAGCCCATGTTATTTTGTCTTTGGGCCTAGCCCATGTTTTCAATAAAGTTTTGGGGCCTCGCCCCTAGTTGTGACTATGACAATCCCGTCACTAGTCATAAAGCTCATGCATGTTTCGAAAAGCTTTGTATAGCTGTGAAAATCAGTAAGTTTAGTATAAACCTTTCGTAAACCATTTGTGATCAATGAAATCTGTTTGTAACATGGTTTAGAAATGTATGATTTTCGTTTATCGAAACGTTGTGTTCTTTTGCAAAACTTGCATGTCTTTCACCCCCGAAAACATTTATAAAAATGTAAAACGGTAAAAAGTGGGGGTTATGAACTCACCTGGATAATCCAGTGCAAAGCTAGCTTAAATGTTATTTCCATAGTGTTGTCTCCACAACTTGACTCGCTAGCATGCAATCTAGTGTATTCCTAAAACAGAATAACTTGTAAGTTTCTAAGAATGACGTAGCTATACTACGTGATACCGAGCTCTACCGAATCGTTACTCATACGATTCTATGAAATTTTTATTGACTTAACTCGGTTATCCAACCTATGGTTTTCTTAGAATTGATTTGTTTCGAACAACTTGAAATGTATGTTTACTTAAAACATAACTATATTTCATGAAATCATAACTACTTCGTAGTTTTCGTAAGACATGTTGTATATATACTTGTCTATATATCCGTATAAATAATACATTTCGTATTCGCGCTAGAGTCTGGCGTATCGTGTCGCACTTCGTTAGACGTTTGAATCTAATATAAACAATATACTATTGTTATAATATCATTCGAAAGTATTCGTACTGTTCGCGTCATCGACGTTAAAAATAAATATAACTATATTTATTTTATAAAAGTATTCAATGCCACGACATTTGAATATATATAATATTCTTGTAATACGATTTCCGAATTCTGTTATTTGAAATATTACACGCCTTGTATTTGTCTTGTAAATGCGTTTCAGAAATTTTGGCGTTTCGAATTAATTATAAACAATATACTTATTCTTATATCGTCGTTCGAATAATTTATCGATGCTTGAAATTTAGTTTCTGAGTTTCGGTTGTAGTTATATAAATAATTATATTCGCTTTGAAATTGATTGTCGAAACTTGTTGTCCCATAGTCGCGCGCATTGCAAAGTTATCGGAACGATTTGTAGGCGTCGTGAAAATAATTATATATTTTATAACAATCGTTTGAAATCTGACGTTAAACCTTTGAAATATGTCGCGTTTTCATTTTATGGATTTTTTCGAAAATCGGGCAGAGTTTCTTCTGTTTTTGGACGATCCCGACAATATTATTTGTCGATTTATTTATCAAAACACAACCTGCAAACTCGCAAACAAACAATATATATATGGTTTTTCGTCGTGATTGAAACGAGGTTTTTGTCGAATACAAATCCGTTTTATATTTAACGCGGATTGTAATTCCTATTTACATATTTAACTAACGCCGGTTCAATTTTAATTAACAATTATTCGAAGGTAGCGCACGTCGACTTAATTATTTACTTTTAGTTGTGGCGATAATTAATCGTTTACGGGTCGGGTCGAGCTCGGTTTTGCGATGATTAAATATTAATAATTATAAACTAATATAATTAACTTTCGCGTCGTAATTAATTTTATCCGAGTCTCGGTTTGACTCATTGACGGGTTTGACCAGGTTTGATTGTCTTGACCGGATTTGACCAGTTGACGGCGTTGACTTTTGTTGCCGACCCGAACCGAACCTGAAACAAACACGCATCAAAACCGAAAATAAACCAGAATAGAAACAAATAAAATATCGAAAATCTGTTTCAAACTTGAACCAGGTCGACCCGAGTCGAACCCGAAACCTAAACCGGAAATCTGGATTGAACCGGAGATAAACTGTGTTGAACCGAACTGAACCGCGATTGAACCCGCGCCGATCTGTTGACTGGATTAAATCGAGACACGAAGCTGCTATCTGAACCAAATGAGACTCGAACCAAATCTAAGTCGAAGATGAACTGAACCAAACTGAATCTGATCTTGAACAACCCACCTTCGTAATCTGATCTCGAAGACGAAACGAAACAACCACTGCCGCCGCCGCCGACGACGCAGCACACCATGCCGCTGAAACGCTGCGGCTGTCGCCGCCGATCGAAAACCCCACCACCGCCGGTCGCCCGCCGGAGGCGACGGCTGCTGCCGTCGCTGCTGCTTCCTCTCCCGCTCGATCTCTCTCTCTCACACTGCTCTATAATTGGGTGTGTTTGCGTATCAAAAAGGAGAAGGGAAAGTGTGGGGTGTCAGCCGACCGGAGTCGACCGTTGGCTCCGCCGGAGAAGAAGAGGGGTGTCGGTGTAGGTGGTATGTGGTCGGAGGGGATGACCGACGCCGGTCGGTGCCTTCGCCGGACTCCGGCGATCGAAGCAGGGAAGAGGAGGGCATGGGAGTTTGTTGATGGTGTGCTAGGGTTTCAAGTTTCAAATGAGGGGATCTAGGGTTAAGCAAGTATTTATAGTTAGGGTTTTAAATGGGTCGGGCCCAAGGCCCGTTAACACGTTTCAAGCCCAATACGTCTTCTGTAGCCTATTATCAAGCCGAACATCGTAAAATGTTTATTTGGAGCCTACACATGTGAAATTCAAGTCGCGAGTCGGTTACGACGCGTAAATCTGTCGGTTGGTTAAAATTGCGTATCTCGCTACGGTATCGTTTATAGTCTGTTTTTGATCCGCGTGTTGTTATTTATCAAAATTTCTTTGTCTAGACGTGAAAACGTTTTAAATTTTACGGGGGGTCGGGTTTTGACGTGTAATCTGTTTATTGCGTTAAACATCGCGTAGTTGCCCCGTTTGTCGTGTCTGATCCATTTTTCGTTCTAATTTCTTCTGTGGACGTTAAAATTCGAAAACAAAGCCAAATATATCATAATATATTAATATTTAGAGGTATCTCTAGTCCGTGGCTTCCGTTTCATTGTCGGTGCGTTCCGGTTTTCCAGCGTAACTTCCGCTTTGTGCTTTCGACGTTCAACGATCCAAATTTATCGCATAATCATCACTGTATGACAAATACGAGTACAAAATTCGTATTTTAGACGTTTTAGTATTTGTTCGGCATCAGTTTGCTTATCGTTCGATTTCGCGTTTAGTGTCTTCGATTATCGTTAAATCGCGTAACGTGAAGCAAGTAGACGTTCCTAGGCTTTCCAAAGGCCTGATCGAGTTAATTTGCATCTATTGTTTATGATGATATTACTGTTTGTTATGCGCTTAATTATGACGGAAACTGCCAGTTGTCACATTCTCCCCTTGTTATAAAAATTTCGTCCTCGAAATTTAAGTTATGTTGTCTCCTTAGATTTTTGTCATGCGTAGTTTAGTATTAATACTACCAGGTAAATGACCATGTACTCGCATCGAGACTCGTTTGGATTATGAATACAATGACTTATCACAACATGAACCCACTGGTTTAACTGAATCTGTTTTCAGATACGATGCCAAGTGAACGAATCGTAATGACATAGTCACGAATGTGACTGAGTTTACATGGGTCATACAAATGAGAATCTCGAAAATTAGATTTCAAGACGTTCACAATCTGTAAATGAATTTCATAAACAATAGAAATTTCTCCACTGGAAACTAGCGTTGGTTGTTGGATTGGCGAGGCTTAGAATCAGCAAGCGCAACTGAATTAGAAACATGAAGGTGCTTTGTTAACTTTTCGAACCATAAGTTAACACTATTGAATTGCAAGATACACCGAATTACAACCGAAGTTAGTGTATCATTGTCTTAATACATAGTTGCATTAAGACCACTTTCAATGATTAGCCGAAGCTACAAGTTTATGACCGACGCCACAAGGCATCATAGCCATTGAAATAATTCAATAATAGCGGTGACCGAACAAATTCACCGTTTTTACAATTGAATGGTTAAATCAAGTAAATCTGATATTTGTTCCAAATAAATTTCATGAGATTTTCAACTTGAAAATGAAAGAACAAATAGCTAAGATTTTCGGTCGATAATGGACGAACAATAAATACCCCAAATTTTCAACCGATGATTGAAGAACCCTTTGAGGTACACTGAAATAGACCATAAAGTGGTGTACCGTCTTCTTAATACACGATTGTATTAAGAATGTTTTAAGAAAATGATCCAACAAGGGGGATTTAAAAATGAATAAATAATCAAATAATTAAATATGTACATGAACTGTGAAAGCGAGATTAGCACAAGCTTCAACTAGTGTAACGCCACCACAAGGCGTCGTAATCAACAAATGACTTAATAAGGGTGCAGACTACACCAGCCTGCTATGGTTCGAAACAAATGAATCACTTGTCGATATTACTTTGAATATGACGACCTCAATCTGTCATATGAAATCCTTGAATTGAATTTTGTATACTTTGAGCAAGTTCAAACAATTGAACTTGGTTTGACACTATCCAACAATAAATACATGATTCGACCAAGATTTTTGATATGATTACTACGAAAACCCACGTATGCAACTTGGAAATGAAAATGAACTTCAAGAAATTTGTTGACTCGATATCAAGGAGTCAATACTCACAATAATGCAGGTCATCTAGATCACAAAGCGAAAATTTGAATATATCGAACCAACTTTTGATTTATTGATAAAATGACCATTCGAAGTGAAAACCCTGATGGTTTCCACGTATCAAGTTAACCACATGCGTAACAAACAAAGCATGCTTATCATGTAAATCTGTCAAGAAATGATGCAATATGCGTTCGCTAATCAAGAAAGAATTTTCGTGACACAATGACCGTTATGAGGAGTAGAGTTATGCAAACCTACTCATTATATGCCAAGTTGAAATTTCAACAGAAAGAATTCGAGGACTTTACCTGGTATTTCCTGTGATGACTTATTGTTTCGTGACATTACCACCGAATGTGAATATGGCGTAATCGCCATTAATAAAGTAGGGGGAATGCAATGACATGTGACTTCTTTTGCAGCGCCAATTGTTGTGACTTAGCGTTGTAATAAGTACCAACTGTTATGTATTCTCATTTGAACGTACTTCAACGTTGTTCGTGTCGCTTACAGGACCACGTGATAAATTGTCGCATTCTGGTCGGTAGTTCTTCCGCTGACGGGACTAGCATCGTTGCTGTAATGTCGTGTTTTCTCAAGGTCGCGCCTTGAAAGTAGTATGTGATGTACTTCAACATCCGTTGTCGTATCGTTTAAGTTTCATGTTTATTTTCACACTAGTGTTTTCTTTCGCGTAGGCTACCTGCTCGGTAAATAAAATAACAGCGACAATATATGTAATGTGTTTGTCGAGCTAACAATCGTGGTACCTACGTGCTGACCTTTAATGAATATTGACATAAGTCTTCCAAAGGTCCTAAGTGCATGTTGCCAAAACCCGCAAGGTTTTGCTTACGGTATGTCATATTTTCGTGTACCGTGTATCATATACAACACTAGTGTATGATTAAAATCATAATGTTGACTCATTTTTTCGGCCACGGTTGGAACCCATATTCGAGTACTAGGCGTTTGTATGTATTCAAGTCTTATTGATCTAATGTCCCCAAAGGAACGTGAGGTTAAAGCCTAGGTATCTCCATGGAAACCTAATTCGTTGAAACCTATAGCTCTGATACCACTGTGTCACACCCCCATGTTGTCCTTTTTCACATCAGAGACGGAGCGTGAACTGAATGGCATCTTCATCACACAGCGGAAGCAAGCGTGAGTGCTAAGATTTCTAGTAAATGCACGCTCGCTAGTACTCGATTACCCATGGTTTCCACTATTCCAACCATGCCATACTTGTAATCATAACCTAAGAAAGAACATGCGAAAAGTCAACATAAAGTTGGCGAGTTCATAGTTTGTTTGTTCTGTTTCAAATGAGTCATAAAACATTTGAGCATTTTGCTTTCAAAAACAGGTTTGTGGGATCATAGTATCCCAAAGCACTTGAAATGTCACGCCTGTATAACAGCATTGAAATGTTTTCCATGTTATTTGCAAATCCATGCATATAACTATTATGTTTATAAACCTCTAATAAAATGTTTTCTGTTATCTTTGCAAACCGAATTGAAATCGTAGTATGTAGTTTTCCTATGTAATCTAAGGATCAGTCAGTGTGTAGCTAATACACTAGCCTATGTGCCATAAGTAAGTAACCAAACCGAGACTTCTTTGACATCATTGGGATCACAAAAACACTCCTAACCGGTTAACTTACCAGGAGTGGAACGTTTCTCAAACTCGATACATCTATACCTTTTGCACCTTGGTCACTACGTGATTAATGGTTACTATTGTTATCATCCTACTTACGCACATTGATCTGTTATAACCTAATCCCATAGCTACATACCAATTGTTATAAATCTGTGTTATTGGGCCTAGCCCATGTTTTCTTGTCATTGGGCCTAGCCCATGTTATTTGTCCATGGGTCTAGCCCATGTTATTTTGTCCTTGGGCCTAGCCCATGTTATTTTGTCTTTGGGCCTAGCCCATGTTTTCAATAAAGTTTTGGGGCCTCGCCCCCTAGTTGTGACTATGACAATCCCGTCACTAGTCATAAAGCTCATGCATGTTTCGAAAAGCTTTGTATAGCTGTGAAAATCGGTAAGTTTAGTATAAACCTTTCATAAACCATTTGTGATCAATGAAATCTGTTTGTAACATGGTTTAGAAATGTATGATTTTCATTTATCGAAACGTTGTGTTCTTTTGCAAAACTTGCATGTCTTTCCACCCCCGAAAACATTTATAAAAATGTAAAACGGTAAAAAGTGGGGGTTATGAACTCACCTGGATAATCCAGTGCAAAGCTAGCTTAAATGTTATTTCCATAGTGTTGTCTCCACAACTTGACTCGCTAGCATGCAATCTAGTGTATTCCTAAAACAGAATAACTTGTAAGTTTCTAAGAATGACGTAGCTATACTACGTGATATCGAGCTCTACCGAATCGTTACTCATACGATTCTATGAAATTTTTATTGACTTGACTCGGTTAACCAACCTATGGTTTTCTTAGAATTGATTCTGTTTTCGAACAACTTGAAATGTATGTTTACTTAAAACATAACTATATTTCATGAAATCATAACTACTTCGTAGTTTTCGTAAGACATGTTGTATATATACTTGTCTATATATCCGTATAAATAATACATTTCGTATTCGCGCGAGAGTCTGGCGTATCGTGTCGCACTTCGTTAGACGTTTGAATCTAATATAAACAATATACTATTGTTATAATATCATTCGAAAGTATTCGTACGTGTTCGCGTCATCGACGTTAAAAATAAATATAACTATATTTATTTTATAAAAGTATTCAATGCCACGACATTTGAATATATATAATATTCTTGTAATACGATTTCCGAATTCTGTTATTTGAAATATTACACGCCTTGTATTTGTCTTGTAAATGCGTTTCAGAAATTTTGGCGTTTCAATTAATTATAAACAATATACTTATTCTTATATCGTCGTTCGAATAATTAATCGATGCTTGAACTTTAGTTTTTGAGTTTCGACGTTCAAGTTATATAAATAATTATATTCGCTTTGAAATTGTTGTCGAAACTTGTTGTCCCGTAGTACGCGCGTTGAAAAGTTATCGGATCGATTTGTTGGCGTCGTTAAAATAATTATATATTTTATAACAATCGTTTGAAATCTGGCGTTAAAGCTTCGAAATATGTCACGTTTTCGTTTTACGGATTTTTTCGAAAATCGGGCAGAGTTTCCTCTGTTTTTGGACGACCCCGACAATATTATTTGTCGATTTATTTATCAAAACACAACCTGCAAACTCGCAAACAAACAATATGTATATGGTTTCTCGTCGTGATTGAAACGTGGTTTTTGTCGAATACAAATACGTTTTATATTTAACGTCGATTATAATTCCGATTTATATATTTAACTAACACCGGTTCGATTTTAATTAATAATTATTCGAAGGTAGCGCACGTCGACTTAATTATTTACTTTTAGTTGTGGCGATAATTAATCGTTTACGGGCCGGGTCGAGCTCGGTTTCGTGATGATTAAATATTAATAATTATAAACTAATATAATTAACTTTCGTGTCGTAATTAATTTTTACCGAGTCTCGGGTTGACTCATTAACCGGGTTTGACCAGGTTTGACTGCCTTGACCGGGTTTGACCCGCTGACGGCATTGACTTTTGTTGACTGACCCGAACCTAAAACAAACACGCATCAGAACCGAAAAATAAACCCGAATCAAAACGAACTAATATCGATATCTGTTTCAAACTTGAACCATGTCGAACCGTGTCGAACCCGAAACCTGAACTTGAAATCTGGACTGAACCGGAGATGAACTGTGTTGAACCGACTGAACCGGAACTGAACCGCGATTGAACCCGCGCCGATCTGTTGAGTGGATTGAATCGAGACACGAAGCTGCTACCTAAACCAAATAGACTCGAACCAAATCTGAGTCGGAGATGAAGTGAACCAAACTGAATCTGATCTTGAACAACCCACCTTCGTGATCTGATCTGAAGGATGAAACAGAACAACCACTGTCGCCGCCGCCGGCGACGCAGCACAACCGCGCCGCTGAAACACGGCGGCTGTCGCCGTCGATCGAAACCCCACCACCGCCGATCGCCCGCCGGAGGCGACGGCTGTTGCCGTCGCCGCTGCTTCCTCTCCCGCTCGATCTCTCTCTCTCTTTCTCACTGCTCTGTAATCGGGTGTGTTTGCGTATCAAAAAGGAGAAGGGAAAGTGTGGGGTGTCGGCCGACCGAAGTCGACCGGTGGCTCCGCTAAATAAGAAGAGGGGTGTCGATGTAGGTGGTATGTGGTCGGAGGGGATGATCGACGCCGGCCGGTGCCTTCGCTGGACTCCGGCGATCAGAGCAGGGAAGAGGAGGGCACGGAGTTTGTTGATGGTGTGCTAGGGTTTCAAGTTTCAAATGAGGGGATCTAGGGTTAAGCAAGTATTTATAGTTAGGGTTTTAAATGGGTCGGGCCCAAGGCCCGTTAACACGTTTCAAGCCCAATACGTCTTCTGTCGCCCGTTATCGAAACCCGAGCATCATAAAATGTTTATTTGGAGCCTACACGTGTGAAATTCAAGTCGCGAGTCGGTTACGACGTATAAATCTGTCGGTTGCGTTAAAATAGCGTATCTCGCTACGGTTACCGTTTATAGTCCGTTTTTCGATCCGCATGTTGTTATTTATCGAAATTTCTTCGTCTAGACTCGAAAACGTTTTAAATTTACCGGGGGTCGGGGTTTGACACGTAATCCATTTATTGCGTTAAACATCGCGTAGTTGCCCGTTTGTCGTTTCTGATCCGTTTTTCGTTCTGATTTCTTCCGTGGGCGTTAAAATTCAAAAACAAAGCAAAATATATCATAATATATTAATATTAAGACGTATCTCTAGTCCGTGGCTTCCGTTTTGTTGTCGGTGCGTCCCGGTTTTCCGCGTAACTTCCGCGTTGTGCTTTGCGACGTTCAACGATCCAAATTTATCGCATAATCATCACTGTATGACGAATACAAGTACAAAATTCATATTTTAGATGTTTTTAGCATTTATTCGGCATCAGTTCGCTTATCGTTCGATTTCGCGTTTAGTGTCTTCGATTATCGTCAAATCGCGTAACGTGAAGCAAGTAGACGTTCCTAGGCTTTCCAAAGGCCTGATCGAGTTAATTTGCGTCTAATTACATTGTTTATGATGATATTAGTGTTTGTTATGCGCTTAATTATGACCGGAAACTGCCGGTTGTCACAACAAATCCGCCACGTTTGCATTGGTGTGGATTTGCTCAAGTTTAACGAGACCCTTTTCATAGAATTCACGAATAAAATGAACCTTGATATTTATGTGCTTGGTTTTGGAGTGAAAACGGGTTTTTGACGATTTAGGTAGCGGCATCATTATCACAATAAATTTTTGTGTTTAGATAAGTCAAACTGTAATCCGCAAGCTGGTGTTGCATCCATAAAACCTAGTAGCAACAAGCAGATGCGGCGACATATTCTGCTTCCGCTGTAGAAAGCGAGACCGTCTGCTGCTTCTTGCATTTCCAAGAGATTAATCTATCTCCCAAGAATTGGCATCCAGCTGAAGTTGAGCGCATATCCCTATTGGTACCTCCAAGATTACTATCAGAGAAAGCATACAGTTCAAATTCAGAATTTTTAGGATACCAGAGGCCTAGTGATGGTGCCCCTTTGAGGTACCTAAAGATTCTTTTATAAATGAGAGAGTTTAGGAGTAGCCTGATATAGAGCACACTGGCAAACGGCAAACATGATATATGGCCGACTTGCAGTGAGATACATGAGTGAACCAATCATAGATCGGTACATAGTTGGATTGACAGCGTTCCTTCCGCGTCTTCATTTAGCAAAGGCCGTTCTGCAATAGGTGAAGTCGTAGGCTTTGAGTCTGTAAGCTTGAATTTCGCAGGAACGTCATCGACATATTTTCCTTGATGAATCAAGATTCCTTGCGGGCTTTTACGAACTTGAAGTTCCAAAAACATAGTAATCTCCCCTAGTGAGCTCATCTCAAATTTATTCTTCATGATTTCTTCAAAATCCCGACGCAGACCATCATTCGTAGAACAAAAAATAATACCATCGACGTATATTTGAACAAGAAAAATGTCCTTGTCAACACGTTTGATGAACAAAGTTTGATCAATGGTTCCCTGAGTATATCCATGAGCAAGCAAATGCTCCGTTAGAGTTGCGTAACATGCGCGAGGCGCTTGATGCAATCCATACAAAGCTTTGTCCAATTTGTATGCATAATCTGACTTGTCAGGATCAGTAAAACCCGGTGGTTGTGCCACGTGTATTTCCTCTTTCACCGTGCCGTAGAGAAAAGAAGTCTTGACATCCATTTGATAGACAGTGAAGTCCATGTAAGATGCATATGCCAAGAAAATGCGAATAGCCTCCAATCGAGCTACCGGTGCATAAACCTCGTCGTAGTCCAATCCTTCAATCTGATGAAAACCCTGAACAACTAGTCGAGCTTTATTCCTAACAATGACTCCAGTGTCATCCTGTTTATTGCGAAATACCCAGCGAGTTCCAAGAGCACGTTTTCCTTGAGGAAGTTTCACCAATTGCCATACACCAAGCTTCTCAAACTGATTGAGTTCTTCATGCATAGCGTCAACCCAGCCTGGTTCCTGCAAGGCGACATCAATGCTTTTAGGTTCAATTTGTGAGATAAAGCAAGAGTAAAGACAAGTATTGATATCCCCTGATTGATTGCGGGTTCGAACGACAGCAGTAACAGAACCAATAACATTTTCAATTGGATGATCGCGTTGTAGACGCTGTGGTATCGATGTAGCAGGGACAAGGAGATCTGTTTGCAAGTTGGTAACACTCGGTGAGACAACTCCAGATGAGTCCCCTTTATTAGTTGCACCAGTAGAAGGGTTGACTGATGAATCAACAGAACATTCTGGCGGTGTAGGCTCAGGAAACAGAGATGAGCCTAAGACATCAGGAGGTGTAGGCCCTTCATTTGTCACAGGAGGTTATGTGTTTGGAGCCTCAACTTCAAGGGAATCATCCTGAGGATTCTGTTCAAATGTCGTTTCCTGATGCTGCGATACTGGTGAAGGTGTAGATATAGCTTCATTAAATCCAGGTGAATCTACACTCAACTGCTTTAAAGTCTCGTGCAGCTGTGCAGCATCGGCATCGTCTTCAGGTGAGATGGGCATCGTTGGAAGTTTAGAAATTTTTCTTGTACCTGCAGACACATTAGAAGGGACATCAACATGATTAAACAAAGAGGAATAATTATACAGCCAGTCAGGACCAATGCGTGTGTCCTTGGGATTCTCTTCCAGCCAACCCATATTGTAGGTTTCAACTACCATTTTCTTGATCTTATTGTAGACATGATAGGAAGTATTTTTGGAATATCGAACGAAAATGCATGGATCCCCGCGTGATTCAAATTTCCCTTTAGCATCCATGAGCAGAAGAACACAAGGGCATCCGAACTTGCGGAAATGCTTGACGAAGGTTTGCGACCTTCAACCACTTCGTACGGTGTTTTCATGTGTCTTTTGTCGATCAGGGCATGATTCTGAATATAACAGGCGGTATTGGTTGCTTCTGCCCAGAAAATAAGAGGTAACTCGGATTCAACCAACATAGTACGTGCAGCTTCAATCAGTGTTTGATTTCTCCGTTCTGCAACCCCATTTTGTTGTGGAGTTCTAGCTGCACTGAACTGTCGATCAATACCCTTGGAGGAGCAGAAAGAATTTAAGGTAGCATTATTAAACTCGGTTCCATTATCACAACGAATAGCCTTCACGGTGGTGTCTGTCTGGTTTTCCATAAGTGTGATGAACTGTTTAACTAACTCAGCGGTTTCACTTTTTGTCCAAGAAAGAAGACCCAAGTGAATCGTGAGTAGTCATCAATAATAACCAGACAGTATGCCTTCCCGCCAATGCTCAAAACATCTGTTGGAACAAAAAGATCCATACGAAGCAATTCTAAGACTCGAGACGTGGAAGGAGCAGGTTTAGACTTGTGCGGCTGTCGATGTTGTTTCCCACGTGCACATGATTCACACTTTTCAATCTACATAAAGTCGCGAACTGGTAGATCTTTGACTAAACCACCTTTTGCAAGTCGATTTAAGTTCTTCATGTTGATGTGTCCGAGTCGACTATGCCATAACATTGCATCATGCTCAGCAGTCGACGAGAATAAGCAAGTAAGCTTGTCAGTGGGAGCTTTGTTCATGTAGATGACATGTGCATTTCCTTTTCGCGCTGCTTTTAGAAGAATCCAATCATCTAGAATGATGAGGCCTGGTTTCAGCACATAACACCCTTTCTTGGTAAAGAGAACATCCAGATGATTATCACAGAGCTTAGGCACACTCAAAAGACTATGCTTCAACTCTGTTACATAATTCACATTCTTGAAGCTGAGAGCTCCGTTGCGTACTGTTCCTCTCATAGTGATCTTTCCTGTCTCACCACCTACAAAGGAGACAAACCCGCCATCGAAAAATTGAATGTCATTCAACTGCGAGATGTCCCCAGTCATGTGCCTAGAACAGCCACTGTCAATATACAAGAGTCTGACGAGAGTTCACCAGAGTTGTTCCTGCACATTCAACAGGTTTTAGTTAGAAGCTGCAACCCAGGCCATTGACGATCTGGGCATGCCATGTGCATTAACATAAGTAACCTCACGGAAAATTAAATTAGTTGAGGATGAGGTCGCTTTTGATTTGTTTGATTTGGGGGCAAAAAACTGAATCTTGGTCAAGATCTTAGGCCTCCAGGTTAGCGAGTCAGACTTCTGCACAGTTCTTGGAGTGCTAGAAGGATTCAGAAAACCTGAAGGTTTAGAGATTTGTGAGTTTGTTTCTTGGCCATGTTCCAGTCTTGATCAGAAGGCTTAGCCGTAGCAAATCGAGCCTGATATAGGCGATTAGGCATAACTTTCTGATATTTTGAGTATAATGCTTTAAAAGGTGTAAAAGCTTTTTGACAATTTCGCGCAATGTGCCTGGGAAATCCACAGTTGAAACAGGTCTGCCTCTTCTGGAAGAAAACAGTCCGTTCAGCTTGGGAAATTCTAGGCAATTTGTCTGTCAGTTTCTTGCTTGCGGGTACTGACGGCTAGTGCAAGGTTTTGGTCCTGGCTGTTGCCTGCGCACAACATTCAGCACACTTGTTAGTTCTGTGATTTGAATTAGACAATTTGGAGTGAGTAAACTTAGGCACAAATTTAACTGATTTTTGTTCAGCGGGTTGCTTAATAGATTCAGTTTGGGGCTGCTGAGTCAATTTCTCGAAATGAGGAAGTGACTCAGCAGACGCCTGTTCATTTGTCTCAGACGCCTGTTTGGTTTTCTTCTTTTTGGATCTACGTGTTCTCCGTTTCTTATTATTAGTTTTCAAATCATTTTGCGTGGCAGATTCTGTAGAGGAGACGGGTGGCTCAGCAAGGACATCCTTTTCTGAACTGCCAGAAAATGAGCTTGAAGCATTAAAAGCGGGAGGAATCTCTAAATTTTGAAAAGTTTGAGAGTTTGATTCAGATTCAATTCATTTCAAGTTTTTTATCTGAATCAGTAGGAAGAGAATGCTCGTTTTCTGTCATTTCAGAATCAGTCCATCGTTCTTTGTTTGAAGAAGCTGATTCGCCCGATTCTTCTAGTACTATGCCAAAATCATTCTTCACAGGGTCAGTTGGTTGGTTGAATTCCTCACTGTCAACCCTGGGATTAGCATCAACAGACGGAACTTCTGCAGAAGAACTTCCAGTCTCTTCAGTAGGAACTGAGGAAACCAAATCATCTGTCAATGTTGTACCTGTAGCAAAATTCATGTTTTCATCACACAAGTTATCACATTAATTAGTAGCATTCAAAACATCAGCATTAGATGAAAAACCAGAATTAAAACCGTCTGTGTTATCAACAAACCAACACTGTCTGAGAATTTAAATTGTTCAGCAAGAAATTGATCCAAAATGTCAAAAGCAGGTTTATAAAAATCATAATCAGCAGCTGAATTGTCTGAATTTGAATTCAGACATTCTTCTTGATCACCATCTGTAATATCCTCAACTAATATTTCTTCTTCACATGAGGTAGAAACGTTAGTATCGTTCACTGAGTCGGTTTCAGTTTCAGAATAATTTTCTCCTTTTGATTCCGTGGGTGATGTTGCTGCCTCTGCCTTAGGCGTCATTTTCTCTAAATCATCTGAATTACAAGAAGGATGGTCACCAGATTCGTGTGAAAATGGTGTGGAAGTAAAGAAAACATCATCCCTCTTGAGTTCAGTTGGCTTGGAGAACTTTGGGTAATAGGGCTTCCACGGTTTTGAAAGATAATCTGATGGTTTTCCATACATCATATTTTCTGCATTTAGCTCAGCCTCAGATTCAGGCATTCTTGTATAGTTATGATTATATGGTGGAGGAGCCCTATTATACCCAAGACCTTTTGTATAATTTTTCTGATAGTTAAGTTGTAGATCACACAAGTCCTTAACCAGCTTGCTGGAAGTTTCAAATTTTTTAATATTTATTTCATTTTCTTGAAACTTCGCTGTCAAGGAATTTAGCTTGCCTAAGGCTGCTTGAATCCGGAATGAAACTTGGTTCGAAATGAGAATGAATCCGGAATGAGACCTGATCCGGAATAAATTTGATCCGGAATGAAATTTAATCTGGAATGTAATCCTTATCCGAATGTAACAGTAGTCCGAAATCTCTGCAACAGCTAAACACCACAGTGATTCGTATCCGAAATAATAGCAATCCGGATTAGATTGTTGAAAATATTCCAAGAACAGTAGTCCGGGATCAATCCGAGATGGATGATCTCCTTCGTGTTCTTCGGGATCTTCAACAGTGGCCAATCCGAAATCCTTGAAACTCCTTCGTGTTCTTCGGAATCCGCAACAGTATCGAATCCGAAATCCTCAAGCCTTCTTCGAGTTCTTCGGAACAATAGCAATTCCGATCAAATAACATCAATCTTCAACTCTGAACAGTAATCCGGGTTGAACAACAACAACTTCCAATTCTGAACAACTCTTCAATCTGTGATACCTAAAGCCTGCATTGTACAGCAGGCTCTGATACCAATTGTAAGTCCCGATATCGGATCTAACAGCTATCGTAAACCTAATCAATTGCGGAAAGAAAGATTAGGATGAAGAATAACTCTTGAATAAAAAACAACTTGCATACACCAGAGTAGTGTCTGATACAAGTTTTGCATTAATAACTCTCTCACCCTGAAACATTGACCTAATACATATATTTATACTAACCATCTAGCCCATAGTTACAACCATAGGCCCATGAGGCACTAGAAAGCCCAAAACTCTCTAGTAAGCCCAAATGTAGCACTAATGTGTAAACCTTTAATAGTATAAGCCCAACACATGATGGTTACACCGCGTTTGACCAATTGAATCAATCTTGGCCCTTCTGTCATCTTTCCATGAATGAGACCCTTAGTTTATGTTGAAATGACACATTTACCCCCTTTCTTAAAAACCCTAACCTTTATCCCCAATTCCTCATGCCTTCATCCATGTTATCCTGTATATCTTCCCAACCATTCCACCGTGTCTCCATCATCATCCTAAATTTCAACAATTTCTATCACCTTTCAACTCATAAATCACGTTTACCTTCTTCCAGTTCAATTTCTCTTTAATCTAATTTCTTACTTCAATCTCTGAGCCAAAATTAATGGATTGCACACCTTCAACACCGAATTCGGAGAAATCAAAGAACGTTTGTGGTCGTTTGATCTCTCCTCATCGTCGTCAGTCACTATCGGTAATACATCACCGCCGTCCATCACCGTTTCACCATAAATCGACGACCATAATGGATGACCAGATCAGAACTTTAACATCAAACTTAAGGATTCGCCCCTGATCCAGGTCAAATCTACGGCGGACGAACACAATTTTGGTAAACTCTCATATATAAGATGTAATGGCGGCAATGACGAAAGACAAAGGTTAGTTAGTGATTTGGCATTGATTTGTTACCGACAATTATAAATTAAGCTTGCCTTAAACGATAATGAAAGGCCGGGATAATCAGGATTACAAGTTGAGTGGCACGAAAGAGACTGATCCCTTGACAATTAAAGCATAAAAATCTTATGATAAAAAATGGTATTGGTTTATTTGACTATGTTGGGTACTACTTTATTCATTTGGTTTGTCGCTAACTGAGATGTTGGACGCCATATTGTAGTATATTTCGATCAAATTGGAGATAGTTTGTGGTCTGGATCAGGATTGACATTGAGAGTTATGTGTGATTATGATCATATTTGTGACATTGATAGAAGTTCTTGACACATAATAAGGATCATATTGTTTGTTGTAATTTTTGTACCTGAGGTCGACTTAAACCCATCGATGGCTCGTCGGAGTATCTCCGGGACAACAACTCACCAGAATTTTCTTGCCGATGATAGTGAAAGGTGGGGGAAGAAGAAGATATGGGTAAGGATGTAAAAGTGATAAACTAAAAAGACAAAAATATCATTTTATCCTTGTTAGCAGGTGACGATTGACTTTAACAGAGTGTAGGTTCAGTGGTCCAAAATTGATGCCATTGGCTGATGACTCTCGGTGTAAGAAAGTAACATTTTGAAAATAAAGGTAAGGTGTCTTAGCGTCCCCAAACACAAGGGGGTAATATTACACTTTACTCAAACTATAATTTACCCTTTAAAAGTAGAATTTCACAAACATAAGCATTATAAAAAATAAGGCATTCATAGTAAAATAATGAGTTAATACGTTGGGAAAACTAAAATGGTATAACAAACAACTTTCATGTTAGATACAAATAACTGGAAATATATTACATTTTGCTCAAACAATAACTCTTTGCTTCTGCTGCCAATTTATACAACCTAGTGGTAAGAGACAAATGTTGAGAAAACTAAAATGGTATAACAAACAACTTTTATGTTAGATACATATAACTAGAAATAGATTACATTTAGCTCAAACAACAAATTTTTGCTTCTGCTGTCAATTTATACAACCTAGTGGTATGAGAAAATGTTGGGAAAACTAAAATGGTATAATAAACAACTTTTATGTTAGATACAAATAACTAGAAATAGATTACATTTAGCTCAACAACAACTCTTTGCTTCTACTGCCAATTTATACAACCTAGTGGTAAGAGACAAATATTCATCATGTTCGAACCTGTCATGATGATAGAGGAAATTAAAATTTGATGTTTAAGGGTAATAAAAAAAATAAGCCATTAAAGAAAATCTTATGAAAAAGTTTATTAGTTATTGCGCATTTTAACAATTGTTGGTTAAAATAATAATAATGGTATAAATACCCGAATAGCCATCTTGTCTTTATGCTTAGTTGGAATCCAAACAACACTTGATGCATTTTATAGTCATCATTTACCGAAGACTTTAGGGTTATTAATTTCCTCGATAATCTTGAGGTGTCTTATATAAAAGATTTCTCTCAAAAGTTATTGAAGACTCAAATAGGTAGGAATGTAGGATTTCGAGTACATAGATATACAACGGGTATATGTATTATAACATGAAAGAACCAATGATTCCACATTTCTACCATCTCAATGGTATTATGAGATAAGTGTCAATAGTTTGAAGAGTTAAATTATTTATATTTTTATTCGTTTTTGAGAAACTAAACCCAATAGAAACATTTATAATCTTGTCACCCAAACACAATCTATCTAGACATGTTTTTGTGTAAAGAAAATATGTTGCCCACATGTGAGAAGCACATAATAAAATTTAACTAAAAAACTTAACTAGGTTATAACTAAAGGTTATAATATGCTAACAACTAATAGGTATAATTCCTTTAGTTCCAGTTGTAATTTGATACAACTAAAAGATACGGGTTGTAATTTACTCATTACTACACAAATTAAACATGTTAACCAAGCACTAAATTCCCTCTTCTTCTCTGCAAGCGCGCTGTTTACTTTACTGTCTATAGAAATGGCGATGGTTCCATCCTGCTGTGCATCCCCAACTACCTCGTTGCCCCTGTCACAATACTACGAACACTAGCCGCTGTCACCACCCATTGCCACAAATCCAAAAGGTTTCGCCCTTCAATTTGCAATTTTCACCACAAATACAACACCAGAGCCATCGCATCCGATTCCACTTCTTCAGTAGTAGTTACTTCAACTGTATCCACTCAACGGTATTACATATCATTCATTTGCCCTGCAGACCTCTTTTGTTCATTACAGGATTGAGACATATATGTAAAATTAGAAATAAACTCATTAACACCAGGGAACTATAATGGTGGATAAATTGATTGTTTTAAATCTCAAAAGCATGCATTGCAGCCTTGGTTTTTTAAAAAGGTTTTGGTCCTGAAAGCTGTACGACCAATAAGCTTTTATTAATTAACAGAAGCTGCATATCTTATATGATATAATAAACCTAGTAACCTTTCATAAGTTCTTCATTGTTTTTGCATATAAACCTTAGACCCTAGTTTTGACCAGATGATACATGAGGCATGCCTTTATGGTCGTGATGCGTTTTCCTCAGAGCCTTTTGAAGGGTCTATAAATGATAAGCGATACATGTCGGTGATATCTGCATGAACTTGTTCATGGGTTAGTGTATAAACCGGGGATCACATTTTCACGGTTTGAGTGTTAGGGTAGTAATGGGCTTGGGGCTAGGCTATGTGGGCCGCTGCCGCATGCTAAACTAGACTATACAAACATGTTTTAGTCATCTTTCTAGAGTCAACCAAGTAGAGCCATTTCCAGAGAGCCGTTCAACAAAGAATTAGACATAGGTTAGCGCTTTAGTTACAGGATTTGTATCAGACGAATATTTCTCAAGTAATATATTGAATCGTATGCAAGTTATTGAATTTCTTCGTGTTCTTGATCTTCACAATAGGCCAAACTATTGTGGTTTACTTGATATCTAGTATTTTCGGGATTTTCACCTCTTTGAACCAATATTTCGAGGATTAATAGACTGTTTTAGACAATCTGTTAGAGGAAGTACTGCAAGGAGGATGGATTTAATGTAATAAATCTTAAAAGTGATATTTTAGAGAATTATAAGGGTGTATTGTTACTACATAAAAGTAGGGCTGTAAACGAACCAAATGTTCAGCGAACAGTTCGTGAACTGTTCGGCGGGAAGTTTGTTTACGTTCGTTCGTTTGGTTAATGAACAAACATGGACAAAAAATTCTGTTTGATTAGTTACACGAACAGATGTTCCGTTTGTTTAATTGTGTTCGTGAACATTTGGTAATGTGTTTGTGAACATTCCTTCATGTTCGTTTGTTTATGATGTTCATTAAAGATTTTTTAACATTTATCTAATTTATCTAAACTTTTTATATTCTTTCATTCTTATTTATCTCATTACCCAAACAAAAAAAATAGGAAACCCCATCTCCACCTTGTTTATGCACCGTTCCACTTTCCTTCTTATTATTCACATTGAAAGTACTATCGACCTTCGTTCAACGATTAAGGCTTCAAGGTCTAGCACCGCTCCCTCTTACCATCCACCTCTAGCCACCACCGTCAGATTTTATCTGTGTTCGTTTGTGTTCGTGAACACGTTCCTTTCCTTAATGAACGAACATGAACATAAAATCTCGTTCGGTAAGTGTTCTTGAACACATTATATCCTTAAGCTAAGGCCCCGGGCCTAACAAATCGCCCTGAGTGCGCCTCGCGCCTTTAATAACTATGTCCTTAACGAACGAACACAAATAAAGCCCTGTTCGTGTTCGTGCAGTTCGTTTACGACCCTACATAAAAGTGTGTAAGCATGTTCATAATATGGATAAGGGCTGTAATTCATATTGCAGCAGGAATTTGCATGGCTATCTTTTGCTTCATGATGCTTTTGTTTTGTTGTGACATGTTTGAATATGCACCAAGAGGCTGTTTAATTTAATTTTCATTTACAGGAAGATTTGGGTACTTGCTCAATGGTTATCTGATACTTAAAACTTGATTTTTCTTCAGTTACTCAGAATACGGTCGCTTGCTTCCATGCCCTGCTGAGAGTTTTCAACCCAAAATCGAGCACTTGGTTGTTAGAGAAGAAGGGACTATTCTTGATTTTGTTACCAAAGCTTTGGATCTTCCACCTTTGTGAGTTGCTACGTTCTTTTTACCTCTCTACCCTTGTGTTAAAATTAACAACCAGTTAACATAAGCTTACACTCAGATGTGATCTTTTTTGGATGTTCCATTATTTATCAAAAGCATTTGTCACAAGGTTATAGTTCAAACAACTAAACTCTTGTAACAAAGGTTACGGATTTAATTTATACCTTTTTATATGAGTGTAAGCTAGTACTTATAAGTCATAACACAATAGTGAAATTGATTAATCTACAGAAAATTATTGATAGTTCATATTTTCAACTTTAGGTACAAAATTATGTATCAATATTTAACAGAAAACATGTAATTGACAATGGCGTAGATATAACTTGATTGAATCTGCTATCAAAATTTATAAACTAAAAAGACATATTTAAATTATATTGATATTGTGTGATCTGAGGCATTACATATATTTTGAAATAAGAAAAGGATTAAAAAACTCGATTTATAGTTAAACTGAAAATCTTAAGGCGACTTAAAATTTTGTAGCATCCTAGATACCAGTATTATTACAATATTGTGGTTTGTAGAATGGAATTTATCTTGTAAATGACAAAATTATATAAAAGTTAAATAAGTGTTTTAAGCAGCGCGCTAGTGCAAGTTTTTTTCAAAATAAAATTTCAAGTAAGGATAATTTACAATGATAATACTGTTTTGGAAAGAAATCAATTTTGTATAGATGGTATTGTAGAAAAAGTATGAAGTTAGAATTACAAAATGGTTTAGAATAATAAAAAAAGTAAGAGATTAGAATTAATATGGTTAAACATTGAAGGTACGTTGCAGACCTTATTCATTTTGGAGCTGTTTTCTATGCCCTTGTATGCCCAAAGCCTCCTTCAACTGCCACACCAGAGGAAATGAAGTTATACCATGAAGTTACCGACCCGTCAGTCCTAAAAATGAGACCTTCAATTAAAGGAAAAACCATCAGAGAGGCACAAAACACTTTTAGGATTACTCATGTTGATCAGTTCGTTGAAGCAGGGGCGTATGTGAGGGTGCATACCCTATATGCTAAAGTTTGTTTCATACTTGTAAAATTGCATTCTTTAAACTGTTAAATACAAAAAAAACAGTAAGCCTATTTTGCCATTCGACATATTGGCATTTTACTGGCTTTATTGGTAAGTTAAATAAATATTCAACACTCTGATCAGTTTTTTTATAGTTCAAAATACTAAATTGCTATATGTACACCACATACTTTTAGCTGTATGTGTGAAATAACATGACATTACTTGTTGGCAATTCAGCTTATATTGACATTTCTCTAATTCACCAGATGTTATGAAATTGATTGGAGGTCCAGAATAGTTGCTGTGACAGAGTCCTATGTGGTTCTCAACAAGCCTGCTGGCACATCAGTATGTGCATATGTTCCCTTGGATCTTATCTTATGATGTGTATATGCTGGCACATCAGTATTTGTATATATTATCGCATTATGATTTTTATTTGTTTTGGTTCCAATTATTTATAATAGCATCTTTTATTTTCATTTTGTGAGAAATTAATTACATCCATGGCTTTGGTATGCTCATATTACAGTTTTTGCCTCTAACTTGGAGAAATTATAGGTTTAGACGAATGGTTTCCCAGAAATGGATGGAGCCATGGAGGTTAACTTTGTGTTACGTTTGTGCAAAGTAGTTGTCTAAACCTGCAACTCCTCAAAGTTAGAGACCATAGCCGTAATATGAGTAATCCACAGGTACCATCCTTGTAATTTATTTTTTTGTGGGTCTCTTTTATATGGTTTGAGGAATAATAAAAATAGTAACCCAAAAATCCAAAGTAAACAATTAGAATTACTCTTTATTTTATCACTCACTTCCCATCTACTTAGGTAGGTGGAACTACAGATAACATTGAAGCAACTTGCGCAAATTTTGCTACCCGTGCCCTGGAATTAACTACTCCATTAATGACAACTCATCAGATTGAGACTGCACTGAAGGCTGGTATTATCTCAAGCTTATATTTAGTTATTGTCTATTTGTTAGTTTTTTTTAATTTATAAATGACTAATTTGATCTTGTTTTGCAGTGTTATGCTAGCTAGAACTAAGGATTACTGCTCAGTTTTTCATAGAAAGATCCGGGTAGTCTATAATCCTTGTTGTTATTGTTGTTGATATTATTATTATTATTATCTTTTAATGATTTTAAGTGATGGATTTGTATTTATTTTGTCCACCAGGAGAAACAAGTGAAGAAGCTTTATCTGGCACTTGCTGCTGCTTATGTGCCATGTGGAGTCATGACCCATTACATGCGACCATTGCGTATGGCTCCAAAAGTTGTTTCAAAAGGTAAATATAACTATTAATGTTTCATAATATTTTTTTAATTACAAAACTAAAAAACTTTACTACTTCAGAGAGATTATGGTAATGGTATTGGTGAAGCGTGATATTTTAAGAACAAATAAATATGAACATTCACTTTTCCTTTCAGATTGTTTATATCAAAATGATTGCTTAAATTGTTTGTAATGGATTTTGTTAAATTCATGCACGTCCACTTGTGTCTTGTGTAAAATACGAATGATTAAATTAAACACGTACACATATCTTCTGAACATGTAGACGTCGTTAAGGGATGGAACATGTGCCAACTTGAGGTCCTAGAATGCAGAAAAGTTCCCTGGCCAAATGATTTGGTTGAAAGGTCGTATGGAATTGAGGATGTTAGGTGGCCTAATAAAGAGTTTGCATATGAGTGTAAAATCAACCTCTTAACCGGCCGTACCCACCAGGTACATGATATTTTTGTGTTCTTTCCATTATAATTTTGTTCTCTTTTACTTTAGTGCGAATAACTATTTGCATGGTATAGATTCGAGCTCAATTGGCAGCATGCGGTGCACCAATAGTGGGTGACTCGATGTATATGCCGGCTGCAATGGCAGAGCTAGCGAACCCGGGGGTAAACCCTTTTGGGGAGTACAAAATGCAATTTGAAAGTGAGGCTCATAGAGAACAGGCTGCCGAAGAATGGGCTGCAAAACATGGGAAGGAACCAGGGTAGCCATTGGCCTGCAAGCTTGTCAAATTTCATGGGATGGTGGTGCCCATGTCTATGAAGCTGGACCTCCTTGGTGGGCTCAGTAGAAACTTTTGAGAATTTGTTTCCTGTCATCTGTGGCAGACTGAGATTTGCTTAGCATATGGAAGTGAGGTTCGTTTTCATCCAGATATTAACTTTTATGGTCCTAAATATAATACCCATTTTGGGTGTGATTTTAGAGATGGGTGGCCCTGTATTGGTCAAAAGGAATTATTATTTAGAAACCTTTTTTAATGGCTCAAATGAGTGATATTAGGAATATTGTTCCTGTTTGAACCCAATACCAACATAAACGCTCAAAACACAACACTCTGCATTTACGCACCTAAAACAGATTAGTTTTGGGTTTGAAGTTATTTATCTTCACTGTCATATTGGTGCAGGTGAGTAGGTAACTACTTTTTTTGGTGGGATTTAAGGATGAACCAGCCATATTCTCATTTGCTTAATCAGATAGATCCCATGGGATTAAGGGAAGCGCAAAATTGTACATTAACACGGGCAGATTTACGTGGTTAACCCATGATCCATGGTTGATTTGTTTATTGATTTTAATTTTACTATTATCAATACGAAAGCACGAATAAGCAAGTGTGACCTAACTAGTTGAAGACACTGAAATCCTTATGCTGAAATTCTTCACACTCTAGTCTTGAAGAATTTTGGTTTGCAAACATAAATTTGAAATATTTAAGTTAAAACTAAATGAATACACGTGGAATGAAATAGGGAACATAAATTGTATGATGAATTTTGGTTTGGTTTTTTGACATGTTTGTTTCTAACTAGCGGGTTATGGCATGTGTTATGATGATTTGGTTTTGATTGAAATTTATATCAAAATGTAGATAAAAATAAAGCACGTCACATCAATATAAAAAATTAGCAAACATCAGATTAGATGGACAGCTCAAGGTGTACGTCTACGGTAGAAAATGTATTATATAGTCTCGCCTCATAAACTCTCTTTATTATTACTATTTTTCTTTTTCATTGACGAAAATATATGTTTCTTTCGATTTTTTAGTATAATCAACATAACAATATCACATTTAACTTTTATGTAATACTTAATCATATTTTTCCATATTAATTGTGGTGTCATCTGCACTTTTAGTCCCGTTTAGCCGTCAGTGAAATAAACTATTAGTTCGTTGTTTTACTTATGTTAGATTATTTAAGGTTCATTTTCATAGTTTATATTTATTTAATTAAGGTGTATTCTCATAGTTTATTTGTTTACTATATCTTAAAAATAAAAGTCAGTGGCATTTGCCATCAGTTAAAACACTCCTACACTTTCTAAATTTACATCTACAACCTCATATTATTTAATTAACACCCCTACATATTCTAAATTGACATCCACTTGTTTAAATAAGTTACACATTCATTTTTAACTTTTATTAATTTACAACTTTGACCATCTAAACTTTTCTATTTAATTGATTTAACGACTTTACACCGCGACGACCGAGACATCTATTTTTTTATCTATATCTAATAACGTTAATGTCATAAACGTAACGTGTGTAACAAAGTAAACAACGCGTAATTTCACGTGCGGGCATCACATGTTAATGTTATCATTGTACATTGTAAGTGCAACACTTAAATAGGTTACAGTGAGTTATATGGTTAACGCATCACATAACGTGTCGTTGACTATAAACAATTAAGGCGTCACTAACGTGTGCGTATATATACATGTTTTTACAATGAATTTTACACACCGGTTTTAATATTTATAAAAATGATTTATACCTTAAATTAAAACACACACAAAAGGACAAGCGTACCATATCGTATATGTAGTAAAGTATGAGTAAGAACCAGATGTCGATCCATGGACGCGGCAGACGCTTATGTACTAAACCGTCGTCATTTATTTATCGGTAAAAAGATATGTGAAAGGGTGTTTGCTAAATTTTCTAAAAATATATTTTAAAACATATAAAACTTCAATTACAAAAACATAATTTCTTTTCTTTCGTCTTATTTCATAAACAATCTAAGTATGTTATCAAAAATGTCACAAAGGCATTTGATCAATTTTCTATTTATAAAGACAACTAGTATCCCTTTCGGGAATCCTAACATGATAATTCTTCGGAAAGTTAACGCGATAAACAGACTTTAACCACCTAAAATTATTCTTTAACGAGCTATTGATATATTTTCATGTGAATCTTTAAAAATAAGTTAGTCATCCGTTAAGAGTTTTCTAACCTCACTTTATCAAGGAAAGCAATACCGATGAACACAATACAACCACCGAGACAAGCATAACGTAGATCATATCACAAACTTATCCATTTTGCAAGTCTTAAACATAAATCTACCAAGTTGGTCATTTTGGCCAAAACACTCAACAAAGATTATGACCCATGTCAAGAACCCGCAATAACACCATCTAACCCGTTAGAGCCCTTACGTCTAAGAAAGCATTCTTGATCAAAATCAGATTTATCTTTTATTAAACCAATACCCATTTCTAGTTTCATGGTGTAAACATATTAATCAAGTTAACAGTTTACTAATAAATGATTAATTATGGGGTTTATTCAACTTATCCTAACTAACCATTTACTAATCATCCAAGATAAACAATTATAATCAAGAATCCAACATCAATGAACCAAGTTTGCCATATGATCATTAAGATTCAAACATGAACAAGTTGCCTGAGCTTCATTTTAACATGATAATAAACTAAATATTGATCATAAAACAAGTGTTTTCATAACATTTATAACAATATTACATAACATCAGCTAATGCTTGCAAATGTACTTAACAACAAGAAATCAAACCATAAACAAGCAGGGATTTGATGGATTGGATGAATGAAAAGCTTCTTGCAACCTTGAGGCTTGAAACCGTCCTGATCAGAGAGCTTCCAGACCTCAAAATCGCCAGAAACTTGGAAAATTACCCAATGTTTTGATCCATCGCGAATGCTCTGTCTTATAAACAAATTCATATCCGCACGACCGTGCGCTTTATCCGCATGGCCATGCGCATCAGCATGACGTCACTGCAGGGCATGGGCAGATAAGTGGATGTTTGGGCGACAAAGTCTTCAGTTGTGCACGGTCATGCCAATGGGTCGCACGGTCGTGCAAAGTCTTCAGATTACATGTTGATCAGCAATCAAGTCGCGCACGGTCGTGCCAAAGGGTCGCACGACCATGCGTACCGAGAAATGAGCTGCACTGCCTCTCGCACGATCAAGGCTTCCGAGATCGCAAGTCGCGCACGGTCGTGCCAATAGGTTGCACGGCCGTGCGTGATCTGTAACTTCAACATAATCTGCAGAATTTATCCGGAACGTTCGTTAATCCCACTTTTTCTCCAACTTGTCTGTGGTACGCCGTTTTGGACCTGAAAATATAAAATTGACCGATTAAGTATCTATACGACGATATTTTAGCCAAAAACGCACAAAACGGGGCAAAATGGGGAACTAAATTATGTATATTTTAACGTATATCAAACCTCCCCACACTTGAACTTTTGCTTGTCCTCAAGTAACTAGAAGTAAAAAACGCGGGCCTACGAAGGTCCTAAACGTTTCTATATAAATATCCGGCGGTCAATTGTTTTTCCAAAAAGTCAACATCAACGACCTGAACCGAACAAGCAAATGCGAATATAAGAAAAGATAACCAAAAAGCAATGATTCCACTTCCGATCGACTTGACATGCAAATCCTCACATTCCTCACAATGTTCACACACACTCGGTTATATTTATGAGTCATACATTAATGCGTATGTGCAAAACACTCAATGCCAAGGTGATGAATCATGCAATATAATAAGCTTGTTAAAAGATCTAATCTCCACCAACTAACATGCGAAAATGCATAATCAAGAGGTCTTTGAGGGTTGTAATGTTAGGCAATGGTTTCCGGTAGGAAAAGGACATTTAAAAGTGGCTAAATGGTTAAAACTCGGTGTTATTTCTAACAAGCGTAAATGAATTACAACTATACATAAGTAAGGCATAAACGGCCGATTATGACCATATCGAGCTAGTCAATGAGATTATACTATTCAGCATCTAAAATTGCTCCGATTTGATCCTCTTTATTCTATTTTGGTTGCTATTTTTCTGTTTTTTTTAACAAAAATAAGTTAAACAATAAAAAGCCTCAATTTGGTTAAGTGGGTTAAATGGGTGTAAACGAAAAAAACAGGAGATAGGCTCAACATGGTTTAATTAATTGATTAATGGTGGTTACGGAAATTAAACAAAGAAAAAGGCTAACACAAGAGGGGTGTCCTAAGTGCCTCTATCACATTCATGCTCTTTTCACATATTCATGGTTTTGAATAGTATACTAATGACAAGTTCTAAATCACATGAAACACCTGGCTCGCTCGTATTCCGAACAAAAATAAGCATGATAAGAATTGAAAGGCTCAAGTATGCTATGTAATTGAAGGAATGGATATAAATGTAAAGATGTGCATGCTAGTCTTTCTTTTGTTTGTCACCTTTTAGTTGTCATTTCCTTTTGAAAATCAATTTAGCTTGCCGGTTTTTATCGTTATCTGCTGCTTTTTAAATGAAATACAACTGACCGTTTGTTTTAAAATTATTAATATTTATTATTATTATTATTATTATTATTATTATTATTATTATTATTTATTTTATTTATTTTATTTATTTAGGACAAACAAAGTTACACAAGTTAAACCCCTCCCCACACTTGAATTTCACATTGTCCCCAATGTGAATCGAAAATTAGTTACCAGTTATTAATTAGTGAAACTAAAGTGTGAAAAAAGGTGAATAATACTCCCCTCGAGAGGAAGAAGACTTGGAGGTATTTGGCATGACCATTTTTTCTTTTCTTTCCGGCTCTGTGTGCATTTCCATGTACCTGCAAAGCTTGTCAAACTAACCAAAACACAGGCAACGCAATTTATAAAAATATTAGGTACACAAGATTCATCCAAAAGCTAGAAATTTAAATAACATAAGTACTAATAAAGTGTTTCAAAACGTACTACATATCCGCGAGTTTTTTTTTTAAAGAAAAATAGTCAAAAAGAAAAACCCCAAAAAGAGATAATAATAAACAATGACAAATAATAAATGACACCATCGTTTTGTCAGCTAAACTCTTCCCTCCCACTAGTCCTCCTCATCGTCTTGACGGGCTCTAGATGGGCCGCGTCGTCATGCCTTGGGTTCCCAAATGGGAACTGTGGAGGATCCCAAAGTAGTTCGGGAAGGCGTTCTGTAGCCCTCCAAAAATGTAAGAGTATCCAGCGTGCATCTCTTCCCTCATGGTGTTCTGGTTCACCTGCATTTGCTGGAACTGCTGGTAGAACTCAGGATATGAGGGGATGCCAGGGGGCCAATCCTGATGTGCCTGATACTCTGGCTGGTGCTGGTACTGGTACTGCTGCTGTTGCTGCTGCTGCTCTGGTGGTGGTCCGATGAAAGCATCCCCATGAGCATGTGCCTCTTGGGCATGCTCCATTTCGACGTCCTGCTCTTCTCAGATGGTATAGTGGGAGTGGGTCCCAAACTTCCCCACGTAGGACCCTCAACCTTGGGCCATTTCCAGTGTCTACAATTAAGCCCACCGCCCGTAGGGAATGAATGTCCACCTCACCCCCTGAGTGGACCAGTGTCAAATGGTTGACCACATTGTCATTCAGAATCCCGATAGAGTGAGCAAGTTGGGTCACATACTCCCCACCGTGAATTTCACTGCTCACCGACCTCCCCGCGTTGTTTATAAAAAATTCCGCCATACGGGCGGCGAGGTATGAATTCACTATGGAAAACAAGAATAGCAGGTCCGGTGTGGGACAGTTCCCAGAACTGTCCATGCGCCCGCAAACAGTGTGGCTCATAACTTGATGAAGAACCCTAAGAAGTGGGTCCCTCAGCTTCGATGCTTTTGCTCTCCTAGCATCATAAGGTGGCCCATCAGCTATGTGAGCCCAGAAATCAGCCCTATCCTCGTCGCTGCCAAACTTGTAAATGTTGGTAAAAATCTCAGAGTTTATATCTTCATCACTGTAGATGCCCAATTTTTTACCAAGCTTAGCCACAGACCATTTGTACCATCTTCCCCAAGCCTGAATTGAATGATTTTTGCGTTTCTGAAGTCTGGGTTCTCGCTTCTTGGTTTGTCGTATCCGTAGGAAGCGAAAAACTCCAGTGTTAGCTCAAGGTAGACGTGTCGCTCTATGTTCAGCAACCTTGCCATCGGGAGAGAAATCATCTCTTGAAGCCTTTCTGATTGGTTCAAGGTTGCAATGCTTCCCAACTCAGCCTTCGTGGTTCACCAATCTGGCCTTGTATGTTCCACAGAGTTTGTAGTCGATTAACACACGGCCGCTCTTTTTGTTTGTCGGCGTCAAATTGCAAGAAAGGATGATTCATCTGCATGCAGTCGAGCAACAAAAATCAGACCAGACCTAAAAAATTTGATCCCGGCACCAGAACAGCGTTTTTGGAACATTCTGTTTGCTGTTTCAGGCTGCGCACGGCCGTGCGGATCCAAATCGCTCATGTTGCTGCCGGGATACTGCAGCGATTCAGGCCCGCACGGCCGTGCGGATGAGGCGCACGCTGTGCATCGTCTTCAGTTCCCAAAAATTTGTTCCATTCATAGACTTCGGCTGTTAAACCATAAATCAAGGTGTTTTCTTAGTGAATGGACCGAGGGTTCGTGATTGGAACTTTGATTCGCCCAATTTTTCAAGAATTAGGGTTTGATTGTCGTTTATGAAGAAAACCCCAAAAATTTCTTGAACAAGAACCCTAATCTACTCCTAAAACAAAATTAAAGATGTAAAATGTTAAGGGGATTCATGCCTTGACTGAAGATTACGCAAAATCCTTGCAAAAAGTGGTGATTTGTGAGAGAGTGTGGGTGCAGGAACGGCAGTGCGGCTAGGGTTTCGAATGGGACTTGGTTTTTTTCTGAAACACGCATATTTATACTCACTGAACAAACTGTCAGAAAAAACCGCACACGGCCGTGCACAGATGTGCACGGGCGTGCGGATTCCAAATCGCAACGCCCTGGATCATTGTTCTCGGGTCGCACGGTCGTGCGGATAGTCTGCACAGTAGTGCGTGTCCGGGAAGTCAGTCCGCACGGTCGTTCCCTGCAGATGCAGATATGAGGTGCACGATTGTGCGGATGAGTTGCACGGCCTGCGGCATCTGGCAGTTTGCAGAATTTTGCAGAGAATGCACCCAGCTCTGTATTTTCGACAAAATCACCAACTTTCCAAGTGTTTTAGCTATTTGAATAGCGTTTCAACTTCATAACTTTCTAAGACATGAATCAAAATAGGGAAAACCTACAACTTACTGAAAAAAGAAGAAATCGCGAAAGAAAGACTAAAGATTAACATAATTACATATTTACCCTTGGCATGTAAATCACGCTCGCTAAATTTTTTTCTCTGCGAGTCGATAGCTGGACTCTCTTCCCCACACTTATTACCCGTGCGGGGCGTGGAGTTCGATGACCTCCACTGCCGAGTCAACTGGTTCGTTAACATAAAGCTTTAGCCGATGACCGTTGACTTTAAACATTACCCCGTTTGAGTCCTCGATGACTATAGTGTCTTATGGGAATACTTCCTTGACTGTGTACGGCCCTGTCCATCGGGACTTCAACTTACCGGGAACAACCTAAGCCTCTAGTTGAACAACAGTATGAGATCTCCTACTTGGAACTCCTTGTGATCTTTCAAACGCTTATCATGTAGTCTTTTTATGCGCTCTTTATATAAGCAAGAGTTCTCGTAGGCGTGATTTCTGAATTCTTCAAGCTCATGGATCTGCAAGAAGCGAGCCTCACCGCCGCTCTTCAAATCCACGTTTGTAGTCTTTAACGCCCACCATGCCTTATGCTCCAACTCGAATGGGTAATGACACGCTTTCCGTAGACTAACCTATACGGAGTAGTCCCTATAGGCGTTTTGTACATGGTTCGAAAAGCCCAAAGCGCGTCATCCAGCTTGTCTGACCAATCCTTGCTGTTCTGACCCACCGACCGCTCAAGGATCCTCTTCAGTCCCCGGTTTGTAACCTCTACATGCCCGCTCGTTTGGGGATGGTATGGTGTGGCTAGTCTGTGATGAACACCATATCAAGACAGGGCTTTTTCTAGTTGCGCATTGCAGAAATGCATTCCACGGTCACTAATAAGTGCCTTCGGGGCACCAAACCGGGCAAACAAGCTTTTCAAGAACCTCACGACTACTCTGGCATCATTTGTGGGTAAGTCTTGCGCCTTGGCTCATTTTGACACATACTCCACAGCTACCAGGATATACTTATTACCGCGTGAGGATGGGAATGGTCCCATGAAGTCGATGCCCCATACATCGAATACTTCACAGACCTGGATCGAATTCTGAGGCATTTTGTTGCGCGCGGATAAATTTGATGCCCTCTGGCATGCGTCGCACGCTCTCACCAAAATCTGCGCATCATGAAAAATTGTAGGCCAATAAAAACCGGCATCTAACACCTTTTTCGCGGTGTAGTTGGCTCCGTGGTGACCTCCGGTAGGCCCTTCATGACATTGGCGCAGAATGTCGGCTGCCTCCTCTTCAATCACACATCTACGAATCACGTGATCCGCTCCAACTCGAAATAAGAATAGGTCATCCCAAATATAATGTTTAAGGTCTGCAAAGCACTTCCTTTTTTGCTGAAGTGTTAATCCTTTGACAAGGATTCCACATGTTAGATAGTTCGCGAAGTCGGCAAACCAGGGCGATTCATCTCTCACCTCCACGCTCATGAGGAACTCGTGGGGGAAATTGTCATTTATTGGTTCCTTCCACGTATCCTCGGAATCTCCGCGCTCGAGTCTCGAGAGATGATCGGCTGCAACGTTCAGCGCACCCTTCTTATCTTCAATCTCGATATCGAATTCTTGCAGCAACAGAATCCATCTAATCAGACGCGGTTTTGCATCCTGTTTGCTGAAAAGATATCGAATAGCGGCGTGATCCGTGTACACAATAGTCTTGGACAACACAAGGTATGATCTAAACTTATCAAATGCGAAAACTACCGCCAAAAGCTCCTTCTCCGTGGTAGTATAGTTTTCTTGCGCATCGTGCAAGGTCTTACTAGCATAGTATATTAGATGAAAGTGCTTTTCCTTTCGCTGTCCCAAGACTGCCCCTATCGCGAAATCGCTAGCGTCGCACATAATCTCAAATGGCAACGCCCAATCTGGTGCTACCAAAATAGGGGCTTCGACTAGCGTTTGCTTCAACAAATTGAATGCCGTCAGGCATTCTTCCGAAAACACAAACGGAGCATCCTTTTCCAACAAAGGGTCATGGGTCTCGCGATTTTTGAAAAATCTTTAATGAATCTCTTGTAGAACCCAGCATGACCAAGGAAACTCCTAATTGCTCTAACTGAGGTAGGGGTGGAAGTTTAGAAATAACATCCACTTTGGCTGGATAACCTCTAACCCTGCTTGTGTGATCCTGTGCCCGAGAACTATCCCTTCTTTCACCATGAAGTGACATTTCTCCCAATTGAGCACAAGATTGGTCTCTTCACACCTCATAAGCATCTTTTTCAAAATTTTCAGACAATGATCAAAGAAACTCCCAAAAACAGAAAAATCATCCATGAACACCTCCATGGAGTCTTCAATCATGTCATGAAAACTGGCAACCATGAAGCGCTGAAATGTCGTGGTGCATTGCACCAACCCAAAAGGCATGCACCGGTAGGCGAATGTGCCAAAGGGGTAGGTAAAAGTAGTCTTCTCCTGATCCTCAGGAGCTATCGGAATTTGAAAATAACCCGAGAGCCCATCCAAAAAACAATAAAATGACTTCCCTGACAGACGTTCCAACATCTGATCGATGAATGGAAGCGGGAAGTGGTCCTTGCGGGTGGCGTCATTAAGTTTGCGGTAGTTGATGCAAACTCGCCATCCGGTGACGGTACGGTCGGAATAAACTCATTCCTGTCGTTTGAGACTACAATTATGCCTCCTTTCTTGGGCACTACTTGTACAAGGCTCACCCACACTGAATCAGAGATAGGATATATTAACCCTGCATCTAGTAACTTAATCACCTCTTTCTTCACGACGTCTTGCATACTCGGGTTTAACCGCCTCTAAGGTTGCGACACACGGCTTGTAGTCATCCTCCATCAGAATTTTATGAGTGCAAAAGGAAGGATTGATGCCTTTAATATCCATAATCTTCCATGCCATGGCTTTCTTATGAAGTTTTAGAACCTCGAGAAGTTTTCTCTTTTCCTCTTCCTCTAAGGATGATGAAATGATGACCGGAAGACGTCACTCCTCGTCTAGAAATGCATACTCGAGATGTGGTGGGAGTTGTTTCAACTCCAATGACGGCGGATCCTCAATGAGGGCTTCGACTTTCCTTCAACTTCACAATCATCCCACAAATCTATCTGGACTATGGGAACCATCATCACCGACTTGACAAACCGGCTGCTCAAGTATGTGTGTACCCGAATCGATCTCCTCAATCGTGCCATGAAAATGAGAGTTCACAAAGGTATCGACAATGTCGACATAATAGAACGTATCGTCCTGACTTTGTGGATGTTGCATCGACCGTTTAATGTCGAAGGTCACATGCTCATCATTAACTCAAAGCGTGATTTGGCATGCGACCACATCTACAATCATCCTCACGGTATTGAAAAACGGGCGTCCGAGTATCAAAGGCACCTTTGAGTCTTCATCCATGTCCAGAATGACAAAATCTACGGGAAACACGAATTTGTCGATCTTAACAAGCATATTTTCAACAAATGCGCGGATATTTGATTGAACTATCAGCAAGTCGGATACTCATCCTCATAGGTGACGGCTCACCTAGATCCAGTTTAGCAAAAACCTTATACGGCATAAGGTTTATGCTTGCTCCTAAATCATCCAATGCGTGGCTGATAAACATGCTGCCTATAAGACAAGGAAGGGTGAAACTGCCCGGTTCTCCCATCTTTTCGGGTAAAGGATTTTGAAGAATAGCTGAGCAGTTCTCATTCATTAAAACACATGACTTGTCCTTGAGCTTTTGCTTGTTTGTGAGGATGTCCTTCAGAAACTTGGCGTATTTAGGCATTTGAGCCAACGCTTCAACAAATGGTATGTTTATATGCAACTATTTGAACATCTCAAGAAACTTACCAGATTGTTCTTCATTCCTTTGCTTCTCCAGTCTGCTCGGGTACGGAACTGGAGGAGTATAATCTGTAACTGGCTTCTGGAGTTGTGCTTACTTGCTAGGACTCGCCTAGCGTGCACCTCGTCCGAAGTGTCAGTATGGACCGTCTCAGTGATCGGTGGTGAGTCCGATATGTCAGGTCCTGTGGCTTTTCCACTCCCTCGTCATTACTGCATTAACGTGCCCTCTTGGGTTTAGCTCCGTATTGCCCGAAAGACCACCCTGAGGTCTCTCAGATAACATCTTAGCCAACTGGCCAACCTGATTCTCAATGGCCCGAATGGAGGCTTCTGACTCCTCAGCTCCTCTTCTTGGGCCATGAAACGCTCCTCGTGCTGCTGATAACGCTTTTCAGCCAACTAATTCGCACTGTTTGAGTTGCTTAAAAGCTGTGCCATCATTTCCTCCAGCTTAGAGTTATTTTGAGGGGCTTGTTGCTGGGAACTGCTCCCGACACCCTGATTATGGTACATACTCGAATGCGGCTGGCAGGGGCGACTCTGTGACTGAAAAGATTGACCGTAGGATTGCTGTGGAGTGGGAGCGCGCGAGTATACCCTAGTGGGTTTTGGTTACCCGAACCACCCTTCCACCCAAAGTGTGGGTGATTCTTCCATGGTGTTACTATAGGGGTTATTTTGGGGTCTAGTTTGATTTCCCAGATAATCCACCTCCTCGTGGCCTGTAAACATAACACCCTGTTCGCACGCACCCAACTCGTGTGAAACCCTACACTTCTCACATGAAGATTGAACCCGCGAAACATTATGAGCTTGATCGATTTTTGTAGCAAGGGCTCCAATCAGAGCAGTAAGGGCCATATATGTATCAACATCATGAACCCCTGAACGAGATGATGTCATAGCTCTCTCTCTGGCTTGACGAGAACTCGACTTCAAAGCAGCTTTCTTGATAATCGCGTAGGATTTGGCGTCTTCGTTCCAAGATCTCCCCCTGCATACATGTCCAAACGCTCCTGCGAATCATAGTTAAGTCCTTGGTAGAAGGTTAATACGAGCTGTGTTTTGGACAAACCATGATGTGGGACATCAATAAGAAGATCTCTAAACCTTTCCCAAGCAGCGTGTAAGGACTCTCGATTATCCTGTCGAAATGTCATGATACGGTTCTTCAACTTAGCTGTTTTCTCTGGAGGGAAGTACTTCTGCATAAACAGCTCTGCCATTTCATTCCAGGTAGTAATGCATCCTGCGGGAAGTGATGAAAGCCAAGCTCGGGCTTTGTCTCGCAAAGAGAACGGAAACAGCCGCAATCGGATCATCAGAAATGTCTCGAATCTTGAAAGTAGAGCATACCTCAAGAAATGCGGCAATGTGTCGACCTGGGTCCTCGTGATCCTTTCCATCAAACTGCACCGAATTTTGCAACATATTAATGATGCTGGATTTGATCTCGAAATTCGGCGCCACCACAGTCGGTCGGGCGATACTAGGCTGCAGGCCTTCGCCTCCTGGACAGCCGGTCTCATTCAACGGCCGGCCGTCGTCTGCCATGGTGCTCCCCCCTTCGACCTCTGAGTTTTCACTCTTAGCAGGTTTCTCTAGCTTGTCTACTACAGCTGAGATAAGTTGTGCAACAACACGAGACCTTTCTCGAAGTCTCCTACTCCTCCTTAGGTCACGTTCCTGTTCGTCAAATGGCTCAGCAGCAGCGGGCGCGGGGTTGAGGACATTAACCTGTAAGGAAGGGATAAGCACATCCTGAAACGATTAAATAAATTATAATATAATATTAAACAATATTTTATTAATTAATTTTTTTTACCAATCAATTTATTTTCGAATTCGTGCGTGCAAATAAATATCAATCTTGCAAAAATATATATATATATATACAAACGAATGAACAAATAAATAATTATAAACAAATATTCAAAAGCATGTAACTGGTAAAGAAGTGACTCGAATCGTTCCAAAGGTTAGCCGCGTCCCCGGCAACGGCGCCAAAAACTTGACGTGTGCGTATATATACGTGTTTTTAAATGAATTTTACACATGAACTCGGTTTTAATATTTATAAAAAATGATTTATACCTTAAATTAAAAAACACACAAAAGGGACAAGTGTACCCTATCGTATATGTAGTAAAGTATGGGTAAGAACCAGATGTCGATCCATGGACGCCGGCAGACGCTTATGTACTAAACCGTCGTCATTTATTTATCGGTAAAAAGATATGTGAAAGGGTGTTTGCAAAACATTTTCTAAAAATATATTTTAAAACATATAAAACTTCAATTACAAAAATATAATTTCTTTTTCTTTTGTCTTGTTTTATAAACAATCTAAGTATGTTATCAAAAATGTCATAAAGACACTTGATCATTGTCCAATTATAAAGACAACTAGTATCCCTTTTGGGAATCCTAACATGATAATTCTTGAGAAAGTTAACGCGATAAACAGACTTTAACCACTTAAACTTATTCTTTAACGAGCTATTGATATATTTTCATGTGAATCTTTAAAAATAAGTTAGTCATCCGTTAAGAGTTTTCTAACCTCACTTTATCAAGGAAAGCAATACCGATAAACACAATACAAACACCGAGACAAGCATAACATAGATAATATCACAAACTTATCCATTTTTCAAGTCTTTAACATAAATCTACCAAGTTGGTCATTTTGGCCAAAATACTCAACAAAGATTATGAACCATGTCAAAAACCCGCAATAACACCATTTAACCCGTTAGAGTCCTTACGTGTAAGAAAGCATTCTTAATCAAAATCAGATTTATCTTTTATTAAACCAATACCTATTTCTAGTTTCATGGTGTAAAAATATTAATCAAGTTAACAGTTTACTAATAAATGATTAATTATGGGGTTTATTCAACTTATCCTAACTAACCATTTACTAATCATCTAAGATAAACAATCATAATCAAGAATCCAATATCAATGAACCAAGTTTGCCATATGATCATTAAGATTCAAACATGAACAAGTTGCCTGAGCTTCATTTTAACATGATAATAAACTAAATATTGATCATAAAATAAGTGTTTTCATAACATTTATAACAATATTACATAACATCAGCTCAATGCTTGCAAATGTACTTGAAATATATATTAAGAACAAGAAATCAAACCATAAACAAGCAAGGATTGATGGATTGGATGAATGAAAAGTTTCTTGCAACCTTGAGGCTTGAAACCGTCCTGATCAGAGAGCTTTCGGACCTCAGAAATCGCCCAGAAACTTGGAAAATTACCCAATGTTTTGATCAGTTGCGAATGCTCTGTTTTATAGACAAATTCATATCCGCACGGCATGCGCATCAGCATGACGTCATTGCAGGGCATGGACAGACAAGTGGATGTTTGGGCGGCAAAGTCTTAAGATATGCGCAGTCATGCCAATGGGTCGCACGACCGTGCAAAGTCTTCAGATTACATGTTGATCAGCAATCAAGTCGCGCACGGTCGTGCCAAAGGGTTGCACGGCCGTGCGTGCCGAGGAATGAGCTGCACTGCCTCTCGCACGGTCAGTGCTTCCGAGATCGCAAGTCGCAGCACGGTCGTGCCAATGGGTTGCACGGTCGTGCGTGATCTCTAACTTAAACAGAATCTGCAGAATTTATCCGGAATGTTCGTTAATCTCACTTTTTCTCCAACTTTGTCTGTGGTACGCCGTTTTGGACATGAAAATATAAAATTGACCGATTAAGTACCTATACGACGATGTTTTAGCAAAAAACGCACAAAATGGGGGCAAAATGGGAACTAAATTATGTATATTTTAACGTATATCTTTCACCACAGGAACACGCGACCTATGCCAACAATCTAGTTTATGTATGTAAATTTTCTCACGTGTTGCGGCAGGTCTAAATGTAAAGTAACTCGAATTTATACCGTGTAATGAAAACGTATTATATTTGAACCCACTTGTTTCTAAACAAAGTTTATGTTAAAATGTTGACCAACTGAAAACATATATAAAAATAAGCATAAAAACGTATTATATTTAACCTGACTTATATTTTGGCAGAAACTGACGTTGAAACGTAAACCAAGTTGAATTTATACTTACACATACATAAAAATAAGCACACAAGAATATAATGTTTTATTAAGTTAAACAACGGTACGGCGCGTTGCGGCGGTGTTAGAACGTAAAGTATGTTGAATTTGTATTATATTTGACTTGACTTATTTTAATTTATAATGTTTTATTAACTTAAAGAGTGGTACGACAAGAAACATATTATATTTGACCTGACCGATTTCCAAAAAAGCAAACGTAAATCAATTTGAATTTATACCAACACGCACATAAAAATTTATACGTAAACTCGATTACAAAGTGTTTAAAAAGTTAAAAGATTATAAGTATCAACGTAAAAAATTAAAAGGTACAAAAGGACAAAAAAAGAAATAAAAGATAAAAGACAGCTGCTTGTTACTGTATTTGTATTTGAAGCCGGGTATTATATATATATCTATATAGAGAGAGAGAGAGATATTTGAGGGCTTATGAGCATTCACAATAAATTTTTTATCTGTTATTCATATAATTATATTAAAAATCAGTATTTTTCTCTCTTTTTTTCAATTAAATAATATTTTTTATACCTTTACTATTACATTTTCTCTTTCCTCCACTCACAATCACTTTATAAAATATTAAAAAAATTATAAGGGGTGAATGGTGTTTCCGTATATTTACTAATAAACATCAATATTTTCTCTGTTCTCCACTCACAACTCAAAACCACTAACAGCCATTTCTTATATCATAACTAACACATTCAATTAAATTTAAGAAATTTATCGTGCATGCTCTAGAATATGTTTAGTGGAGACACCTGGCAAGGCAACACTCAACCACAAAATTCTACCGTGCACAAAATAGCCTCTTTCACTACTCATATATAAATGAATTTATATATATATATATATATAGAGGAGGGTTTAAGCGAAAAGTTCTTTTATCACGAGAACTCGAAAACTCCCAAAATGAAAACCTGAAAAACACATCAAAATATTTTTTTGGCTTGTAAATTCAACTTGTTTTTAAATAAAAAAAATCTTTTCTTTGAAAAAAATAAATAAATAAATTAGTGGTACACGTGTGCAATACTACGAAAAACCTAAACCCCCACCCTCACCCACCCTTCAAAAACCTAAACCCCTCACACCCTCCCCCAAGCCTTCCAAAACCTAATACTAAACTCGAAACCTAAATCCTCCAAAAACTTAACAAAAAGCTAAACTAAAACAAAAAAACTAAACCCTAAGGTTAAGTAGTATTGCATAAGTGCAATACCATAATAGTGTATTGAAAAACGTATTACACATTAAATCTTTTTTTATGTCGAAATAATGCTCGAATATACTCAAACGAAAGATAAAATATTGTGATATTATGGTACGGTTTAAAAAAATAAATAATAATATGCGAAGAAGATAAAATGTTTGAAAAGTTATATATTTTTCCAATTTTGTCTCTCATTCATTAAAAGTCTCATTCCCTTGATTAATAAGGTGTTTGCGAGTTCTCACTTTAACTATAGGTTTTTTTGAACTCTCCCCTATATATATATATATAATATATATATATATATATAATATATATATATATTATATATATATATATATATATATATATATAATATATATGGTTAGGTTGGAGAAAACAACTAAAACTGTGGTAAAATCAAGGAAACAACGGATCACATATTGGCATCATGCATCCTGGAAAAATCGTTACGCTCAGGGGCGGATGTACCATTGTATAAGGGGTAGCCTCCGGTACTCTTTGGCGCTCCAGCGGTAGTGTAAATTTCGGAAAAATTTGACGTTTTTTCGATTTTGCTACTCCTTTCTTTTAAAACATTACCCATATGAAAGTTTTCTAGATCCGCTACTGGTTACGCTGGCAGATTTGCGTTTGGTTAAATTACGCATTCCGACACACTTCTGGTTGTCAAAGAGATATTAAAATATAGTAGTTGTCTAAAGATCGGTAAGCACATAAAAAAAGGAAATAGGGTCGGTCTTCTTTAACATGTTGGAGGCTTTGTTTATGCAGAAACGATATAATATTTAAGGGGTATGATAATCCTCTTCGGTGATTAATCGAAGACGAAGGAAACTTCTTTCTGGGGCATTGTGTATAGATCCAAATGGAAATACTGAACATTGGAAACCTGGTCAAAAGGAGTAGAGGATAGTGATTTTTCGTAGCAGCTCTATGAGCTAGTTAAGTGTGTAACAACTTTAGAGTAAATTAGAAGTTTTATGGTTTTATCCTTTATGTTAACACTCTTTTGCAGGCAGTGTCCTTTACTGTAAAAATTAACGAGTGTTATACTACATGTTTCAAAATCTTACACGTTAGAACACGAGAGTAATCCACTGTCAATCCCTTTATGTGGATCCCTAGTGAAAAAAAAATTTGGAAGCCAAAAGTTAAAAAGTAAATTCCAAAAGTTATTAAAAACTTTAATTTTCTGAATCATCATAGTCATTAGGTGTTGTCGGAAAAATCCAACTCTAGCCAGAAACATAACAGATTCGGCCAACCTATTTTGCATCCCTTTCATGGTTTTATGTCCAGATCCATAAGAGATCTGGTTTTTGTTGAAGTTCTGAACATCCGGTGACTCAAGACCTTCCGACGAAACTCCGGTGAGATCCAAACAAACGGATCCTACTGATTTGGGTTATGTGACAACGATGAATGTAATAGTGTTTGGCACTTCATCTACGATGGATGCCTATGGTAGCCGGGTTTGGCAGTTCGTGAAGGTTGTGGTTCAGTGTGATGGTGTTTCGGTGTTAGCTTGGTTCCGTATAGAAAGAGAAGAGCGAGAGATTAGAGAGAGGGATAGTTTTATTGAGCTCTATAATATAGTGATGGTGTGATATTTTGATCTCAATAATGAATTGATGGTGTTTTATGAGAGTTCAAGGAAGATGATGATAGAGAGAGTGGATGCAATTTTGTTTCAGATTAGAGAGTGCAAAGAGAGGAGAGAGATTATATTTGTTTTTCTATTTCAGTTTTGTATAAATATTACTTAAATAATAATTCTTTATAAAATAGTCCCTAAGGAAGATGAAATAACAAGATTATCTGTAAATTGCCAATTTAACCAATTGAGTTAGGGCTAAAGGACATAACGTGCAGGATTTTGAAACGTTAAGTACAAAACTCGTCAACTTTTGCTTCAAATAACACCACCTGCAAAAGGGTGTTAACGTAAAGGACAAAATTTTTAATTTACTCAATAAATTTATGTTCATGCTAATTTTGTTTTTTATGAACTTACCTAGTTGTAACTCTTGGTAGCAACCTGCTTAATGCCTTGTTAAGTATGGTTGTTATTGTGTTAATAAAAATTTTCGCTGGCCTTTTGGAAAAAATAATATATTTTATGAATTAATCAACATCTTTTCTTTATAAAAATCAGTATCTTTAATTAGGATTACAAATACAATATCGAACAATAATTTAGATGTGTAAAGAGAACAAGTCTAGGAGCTTATATTTACTAAAAATATAAAGGGAGACTATGGATGAAAATTAACCCATGTGCCATCTCGACTATTTTCTTACATTTGATCAACTTGACCAACACAATCCATCCTTTTATAAGTAAATGGGTTGAAAATGTCAAATTTATTTGATAATTAGAACTATTTTGAGTATACGGGGACTGTTTTGTTTGAACTATTATAATTAGAAAGGAAAGTGCAGCTTCATTTGGTTTTAGGTTGACCTTTTCTGTAAAAAAACTGTTTTGTGCAAAGAATTATAATTCAAGTTTTAAACAAAATCAGGAGCTTATAATTTGATAGATAGAAACAATAGAGTTACTACAAACAAAAAGCTATTTAGTGGAAACCGATTTTAGTGTCATTTATATTTTGTGCCACTAATTTAGATTTTTAGTGACACTTTGTGTATGCCCTAATTGTATATGGTACTTAACTTTTATGACACTAATTGAAGTTTTTAGTGACACTTTGTATATACATTGAAAATATCTAGCATTTTTTCTAAAAATTTCCCCATTACCTCCTCTAATAAAAATCCCCATAAATCATTTCCTTGCTCTAAAATTTATTCGGTCTTTCCGACTCTCTCTTCTTTATGTACGTAAACGAGCAGAGCCGCTAGTGAGCTACTCAAGCTCAATTCGTTAAAAACTCAATAAATCCGAGCTTAAGCCCAACCCAACTTATAAAAATTTTATTCAACATATTTATTAAATTAATATTTATATCAAACTATTATAAATATACTTGCATCATAAATTTATTTTATATAGAAGATTTTCATTGTAATCATACGTATAAATGATTGTGAAAACATACAAATAACAAAATTACATAGTCTATGGAGTTTGAAAAGTACTCATGAGGCGAGCTCGAGCTCTAAAAATAGAGTTCTAGACGAGCCAAACCCGAGCCCTTTTAAGTTAAGACGAACCAAACTCAAGCTCGACTTGTTTACTCCCCTACCCACCTCTAATAAAGAGTCATTATGTTTCCACTAACACTCACAATAGGCTATTATGACTGGTAAGGTTACAGATTTGTCAATTTAGTTTTGAAATCCACAACTATGTGGAGTGTCGTCTTCCAAGTACAAATGTTTACGATACTAAGTCAAAAGCAAGGGTCGAACAAAATATTAACAATCACGAAAAACAACCACATGTCAAAAGTTGATCACCCTACCCACAACTTAATCACTCGAAATCAGTCAATATGAAAAGATCCACAAGAACGGACCAAGATAAACAAACTGAGTCTTGTTTTAGAATATCTTCACATCTTTCTGGTTTTTTTCTTTTGAAAAATCAGTATATATCAAACCGATATAAAAATGTGGGATGTACGCAGAGGCCTGGGTTGCTCCAAAAGACAAATCAACAAATGAATAATCAACACCATCTGCCACCACCCCACACCATTATCAACTACACCATTCCCACCACCCCCACACCCACCAACCACTGCTCAATCCGCAATCACCATCCCCCGACTACCACACCACTACCACACATCTTAACCGCACAATCGGTGAGATCTAAACCATTTCGAAATAGCCATAACTTCAAATTAGTTAACCACGCAACCATACTTGATATGTTTAATCAAATTACATTGATATGGGTTTGAATTTGGGTTTGATACTGTTGTTTCTGTTGATTCGAAGAGTGTTTGATTGAGGCTGGGTTTTGGGTTGGAATGACGAAGAACGATGTGTCTGTTGAAGGGTTGATTTAGTTGAGTGATTGGGTTATGAATGTGTGGTGGGGGTGTTGATACGGTGGTTGGGTCGGTGAGGCGGTGTTTGTGGTCGAATGAAGGTTGGTGGATGTATGGGGTGTGATGAATGTGGGTGCGTAGGTTTGATGGTGGCCGGTGGGAAGAAGATGTGGTTGTGGTGAGAAGCGGGTGGGTTTAGTTGGAGGTGTGTGCGGTCGGATTGGTTTTAGGTTGGTAGTGATGGTGCGTGTTTATGGTGTGCTTGGTTCAGTTGGAGGGGTGGGTCAGTAAGTTGGTCTATGTGGAGTAAGTGGGCTACAGTGATGTGCGTTGTTATAAAGGAGGGGTGAATAAGTGGGCTCACAGTTTTAATAATCTATATTGGTTTTAATTTTTTATAGGAGCGGTAAATAATAATTTCAAATGGACTTAACGGAGAAAACTAACCGCCATCCACTCTAAGGACTATTCGCGTAACAAAATGTCAAACCACATGGACCACCAGTATAATTTTCAAAAGTTAAGGACTATAGGTGTTATTTGACAAAACCACAGAGACCATCCGAACATTTTACTCTAAAATAGGAGCTCAGAGACCATGTCAAATACCGTTGAACAAAAATAGATATAACTTCAATAACACTATACTTATGCTCAATTCAAATGTGACAATTAACAAACACAAAGTCCATAGGATTCTTAGTCCAATCACCACAAAAAAAGTTCCTAAATTTTAATTCATTTTGTACTAACATAAGAATAATTCATGAGTTTAAACAAAGTAAAAAATTATAGTTTCACCAAAAACAACACAGGGCAAAACTCTTACAATGTATGGGAGTTGTATTAGAGCAAATGTTTATGTCGTCGTGGTAAAATGAGCATCTACTTCTTCAAGCTCGAGCTCTTTCATCATAATCAAATAGTCAGCGTTATAAAGCACATCCAAATGTCCTGTAAACTATTTGTAACATCACATATTAAGATAACCAGTTACCATAAAAAATGGAATCCAATTTCTTCTATCAAATTGCTAACCCAAATACGGAACCCAATATGCCTTAAATAAGCAGAATCCAATTTCTTCTTCTAACACCACAAATCAAAAATAATAAAGCAAATAGTTTACATCATATTCCAAGCTTTTGAAACAAACAACTTTGTACCTTAAAAATTTGGAAAATTTAAGAAATTAACTGACCATTTGAAGAGGTATGGTCCCAAATCACGTATGGACACGTTTCAACAGGACCACACTACTCCAAGATGGCGACCTCGCAATACAAAGGTTTCCAGAAGGTTCTGGAAAGGGGCACCTGGTGAACAAAAAGATGCTCTCAGTAGACAGAAAGGACGACAGGTGGCACCAATGGCAGGACGCCAGCACCGATCGCAAGATCTCCATGGGACAGATAGTACAAAAGGATGCTGAGCTGGAGAGAATAACCATGCGCCACGTTACCTCCAGGCACTTAACATAATGAATATTCCTCTTAGTCGGACAGCTGGCGAGCAATGGCTAGCTGGTAGTCCTCCTCCTTCACAATTCTCCGGCTATAAATAGAAGACTCAACTTCTAGGTTTAAGGATTCGTTTTTCTACTTTCTCACTCTATACACACACTTATTCTCAAAACGATTACTTAGTCTTATGCCGGAAAGTGGTTACAAGCAGAACCCCCATCTTCTCCTCCTTGTGGCGAGTCACCGGTGTTGTTCGTTTTGTAGGAACCTTGGAAGAATCAGTTATTTGTCAAGTGAAGGAAAGAGATTAAACCATCTTACACCAGACAACCCGCTAGATAGTACTGTGCCATCTAGTGTTTCTTCATTGGCGCCCACCACATTTTACAACCATTTTCATCTCTTTTCTTTCAAAAACACTTTTCGATAGCTGATCCGAACTCTTCCTTTCAAATCGACAGCGAACACTCTCCGTTTGGTACAGCGGTGGAAAACACACACGTCCAAGGCCACCAAAGGGACGAGCAAACCGATCGAGAATTCACAGAAGCAGGAGTCGCTAACTTCTTTGGTAGCGCTGCCTGAGCAAACCAACAGACGACTTCCCAGCGTGCAAACAGCGAGTACAATGAACACGATTTTCCCTTTCCTTCTAGAAGGAGAAACACCAGCATCCTTGTAACACCTCGTAAAAATCGTGTCCAATAGTATAGTGACACGTGTTGTATTTTTATTTTTAGTCTATTAAAGCCCAATAAGGACTAAAGGTGTCAACATGCTCAAATTTGGCCTCTGAGGGACTGATATGTCAACATGCCTAGCCTCTGAGTGACTGATATGTCAACATACTTAAACATTGGCCTTTGAGTGACTGATATGTCAACATGCCTAGCCTCTGAGTGATGATATGTCAACATGCTTAAAAATTAGCAACTGAGTGACTGATATGTCAACATGCCTAGCCTCTGAGTGACTGATATGTCAACATGCTTAAATGAGCCTTTGAATGATCCTTTACAAAGTCCTAACTCTCATGCGTGCCACTTGTTGGACGAGAGAGGTTAATTCGGTAAATATGTGAAAGTTGGATAATGGAGGGGTTAAAAGTGTCAACATGGTAATTTATACCTCTGAGTAACCTTTTAACGAACCGAGAGCTCGACAATGTCCGGGGATAATCCCGGGTACGCCAAGTATTGGCTACGGAGGGCTAAAAATGCTAAAAAGGTGTTTTAGGAAGGTTTGAGAGGGTTTAATAAGTTGAGGGGCTAAAAGTGTCAAATTTTGAAATCTGACAAGGGGCGGTCGCGAGGCGCGAGAGGCCTGTGTCTGCAGAAAATTTGCTTAGCCTCCACACAAATTGCCAAAAACCATTTGATTCGAAACCATGGTCTTCCAAACTGGTATGCCATGTTTTAGGACACTTGTAAGCTTTCTCTTACACCCCTTAACACCTGACATCACCTCCTTCAAGCTCTCCAACTATAAATAGGTGCCAAGGTTCACCATTTGAACTTGCACGTTTCTCAATCACAACTCTATCTCCCTCCTCTGGAAGTTCCTAACTGAAAGGAGCATCCAACTTAGTTCTATTGCATTCTAGGAACCTCTTGTAAGTGTTCCCTGCTCTTGCATTTTCGTTTATAGGCTTTTATCGCCAAAAGTCAAGCGTTTTACGAAAAAACACCTTGACTTTCGGTTAAGACCATTATGGTCCAGCCATTGTTCGTAATGAACATGGCTAAGTGTTCCTAATAAGGTAGGTGTTAGTCCCTATAAAGGGAACCTCCTGAAGATCACGTTTGCTAGACCAATTAACGGGTCAAAGTTATGATATTAAAAAGTCAAACATGCCATTTTTTCAGAAAAATTATAATCTGATCTTATATATGTTATGAAACCTGTTTTGACAGTTAAACAAGTTGGTAATAATTATTAGAACATGTAAGAACATGTTCGGCTCATCAATTTCAGTTCTAGGGTCGGTTCGCAACCGAAAGTCGCAAGGTTTGACTTCTACTTTGACTTTCGATTCTGACCCGGTTTAGATTAATTAGCTACTGATCTAAAGTTGCATTATGATCATAATATGATGTAGCATAACCCTCTAAGATTATATTACATGATCATAATTAGAATCTGAGTTTATGCACAAATTCCGTAATTATGCCATTTTGACTAAAATGCCCTTTTTGCATAAAAAGAGGCTTTAATGATAATGAACTTGAAAATGAGTTTCCTACTGATGTAATATTATAAGTATGATTATTTGGGATGTCAAATCAGATTATAAACTGAGTTTATGAGCAAGTCTTTGTATTATGTCGATAAATGACGATAAAGCCCTTGTGGCCTATAAAATGGTTTTAATCACATCTTTTCAAAGTAAATCTTTTACCTACTGATATGTTATATTAAATAATATCTAGGACATGTTAACCTAACCTTAACATCAGTTTTCATTAATCATCGCATAAATCATTATTTTACGACATAAGCGTCGTTTCGGCGCATAGTATGAGTTTTAAACCATATTTACCAACCAAGACTTGTAACCTACAGATTTTAAAACTTATTTTAAATGTTTTTATAGTAGAAACATGATATGAACTCAGAATCCCAAATAATGTATAAACTATGTGTAAGATGACCAAAATGCCCATTCGGTGCATAGTTTGGTCATAAAAGATAAATTACACATATAATTAATATCCTACTGATATTATATCTTAAATAAGTTATTTTTCTAGAATACTTATAGTTATAACATTAAATTATATTCAAGTTCCTTTTATACGGTATGAAATTACCAAAACGCCCTTTATGATGCATAATTTCACTTTAAAACCATAACGGGCATAAAAGTTGATATCCCACTGATATTACAACTTATTTAAAGTGTAATGGCATATAGAACTTGTCCATGACTTAACCGGTTACCCGATATCGTTGATATGCGTACGGTTAAGCATATGTAACTAGTTTACGAAAATTAACCGAATCGGGTCTAACCTTGTCATTTAAGTCTCAAAATCCAGAATGTTTATGGTTTATCCATATTACACAAGTCAAGGTACTTGTTGGGATTAAACTACATTTTATCCAATCATCGTTTAATCTAGCGATATACATTTTGATCATGTACGCTAGTCGGTCTAAGTCTATAACTTAAGAAAGACCGTTAGTATTTAATTTCTTAGCTTATGCCATAATCCAGACTAGAGACTTGCCGGTAAATGCTATCTGCACTTAGTGATTTTGTGTACGACTGAGTTAATAAATCTTGCGTTTAAACGAAGAATAGCTCAGGTAAATACTCTCGACTTATTTCCCCTATACGGGATTGGGTTACGGTAAAATTATTACTGCCTACTCGGAAATAGGATCAATCGAATGCCGGATTGTGGCTAGTAAATCCGCATATTCTGTTTTAATCAGTTTTGTTTGATAACTTCAACATAGTGGGTTAACTACCGTGTCCTGGATATCCTCGGCTCATTACAATAGAAAATGGCCACGACCTTAGCGCGGGTGTAGACATAAACCCGATAGACGCTCAAAGTGTATTACCCACAAGGTTGGGAATAAATGACTCAATCATGAGTCCAAAGTGGTGTGTACGTTAATCATGTCTCGGTCTCCGTACTGGGCCCTGTATGTATGGACAAACATGTGAATCTGTTAACAAGGTTGGACAATCAACTTTCCCAAGTTATAAAAGATTTTGTGCTGAGATTTGGAAAGAAGGGCATGTTGAGCCCAAGATATATAGGACCATTCGAGATAGTCGAATGTGTCGACACTGTAGCATATAAGCTTAAGCTGCCAGAGGAGCTTAGTGGAATCCACAACGTATTCCACATATCTAACCTTAAGAAATGTCTAGTCGATGGTCGCTAGCAATGTCGCACAAAGATGTGCAAATAGATGAAAACCTGAGGTTCGTTGAGAAACCAATTTCGATCGAGGATCGACAGGTTAAGAAGCTCCGAAGGAAATTAATACCTATAGTTAAGGTTAAGTGGGATGCCCTTAGAGGTCCCGAGTATACATGGGAGGTTGAGTCCACTATGCGACAAAACTACCCCATATTTTTGAATAAAATCTCGAGGACGAGATTTTTTTAAGGGAGTGAGGATGTAACACCTCGTAAAATCGTATCCAATGGTATAGTGACACGTGTTGTATTTTTATTTTTAGTCTATTAAAGCCCAATAAGGACTAAAGGTGTCAACATGCTCAAATTTGGCCTCTGAGTGACTGATATGTCAACATGCCTAGCCTCTGCGTGACTGATATGTCAACATGCCTAGCCTCTGAGTGACTGATATGTCAACATGCTTAAACATAGGCCTCTGAGTGACTGGTATGTCAACATGCCTAGTCTCTGAGTGATTGATATGTCAACATGCTTAAATGAGCCTCTGAATAATCCTTTACAAAGTCCTAACTCTCATGCGTGCCACTTGTTGGACGAGAGAGGTTAATTTGGTAAATATGTGAAAGTTGGATAATAGAGGGGTTAAAAGTGTCAACATGTTAATTTATACCTCTGAGTGACCTTTTAACGAACCGAGAGCTCGACAATGTCCGGGCATAATCTTGGGTACGCCAACTATTGGCTACGGAGGGCTAAAAATGCTAAAAAGGTGTTGTAGGAAGGTTTAATTAGTTGAGGGGCTAAAAGTGTCAAACTTTAAATCTGACAAGAGGCGCTCGCGAGGCGCGAGAGGCATGGCCTTGGCCTCTCGCGGGGCGCGAGAGGCCTATGTCTGCAGAAAATTTGCTTGGCTTCCACATAAATTGCCAAAAACCATTTGATTCTAAACCATGGTCTTCCAAACTGCTATGCGACATTTTAGGACACTTGTAAGCTTTCTCTTACACCCGTTAACACATGGCATCACCTCCTTCAAGCTCTCCAACTATAAATAGGTGCCAAGGTTCACAATTTGAACTTGCACCTTTCTCATTCACAACTCTATCTCCCTCCTCTGGAAGTTCCTAACTGAAAGGAGCATCCAACTTAGTTCTATTGCATTCTAGGAACCTCTTGAAAGGAGCGTCCAACTTGGTTCTATTGCTCTCCAACTATTAATTAGCTAATGATCTAAAGTAGCAATAATATGATGTAGCATAACCCTCTGAGGTTATATTACATGATCATAATCATAATCAGAATATGAGTTTATGCACAAATTCCGTAATTATGACATTTTGACTAAAATACCCTTTTTGCATAAAAAGAGGTTTTAATGATAATGTGTAACGCCCCAAAAACACAAATGTTAAATTTCAAGCATAATTTATTTTACACAATGTGATATTGAGGTAACTAAGTTAGTTAACTTGGTTATAAATACAAGCTAGGTATTAGTAATAAAGTTTTGTGACTACACAAATAATAATCAAAACTACAAGGGTTAAAAGGGGATAAGTTGGAAAATGTTTTAATAAAAACATGGAAAAAGGGAAGAACCCATTCTTGGGCAGATGTGTGTCGACACACACAGTGTGTGTCTTCTTGAGAATCAATCTAAGAAGAGGAAGAGGATATATTTGAAAGTTTGCATGTATAATCTATGAGTTTCAAAGTGTTCATCATCTTCAAATCATCATGTAAGTATCAAAATTTATCTCTTAAAACATTCCTAGTTGAAATTCTAATGGGTTTTAGTGAATTGCTCTTAATTGGATAAATTAGAAGAATGGAATGGTTGAATTTGGGTTTAACGCACATAATTTAGTGATAATAATGAGTTAATCATCTCAATTAGGAGTTTTAATGAAAGAACCCATGTTCAAGAACTTGGGTTTTTGATGGTTTATGATTTAGTATGAATGAGTTGGATGAACTAAAGATTTTACTATGTTGATGTCTATGTGTGAATGATACTCGTTGATTAATAAGAAGACTTGATGAATTATGTGTGAATAAGGAAGATTAGGCATGAAATACTTGTATGCTTAGAAAGTAGTACGTACACCAAGTGTTTGATGAAATGTCTAAATGACAATAATATGTGAAATTATATGCAAGTAATGGGTAAACATGTATAGAACATGATAATAATGTATTTGATAGTAAACTAACATGAGAAGTGTGTTTTAGATATAGTTCATGTGGATATTATGTTGAAATGATGTTGGGTTAGCTTAGTATGGATTAAGGTGTTAGTTGTGAAGATATGAAAATGCTAGTGCGGATGGAATGGATTATGTATGTATAAGTGTATGTGTACATAATTAAGTGATCATGTAGTTGCATATGTCATACAATACGAGTGTCGTTAATGATGATAATTGAGTTGCGTGAACGTGGAACAAGGTGACTTTTAGTCTATGCCTTATGTCTGTGGTATTTGGTTAATAAAAAGTCAAGCAATGTATGAATGGAAAGATATGAATATTATGTGTGCTAACAAGAATGTGTTTCCGATGACATGAAAGTATAGGAATCATGTCAAGATGGATGGAAGCATGGAAGGCTAACGGGTAAAAAAGGAGGCAAGGTAATGGATGCAAATACGGACGCTAAGGTAAGTGATTTCCAGAATCACTTCTTCTTTTGTAAACGAATATTGTTATGTTGAATGCAGGGGGTTGTGTATGAAATTACGGATAAGGGTAAGAATGAAGGTATGTATTGTTGTGATAAGTTATAGGATGCCAACTACGTTCGGAAATCATAATGGAAGTAAACATGTCAAAATATAGAAGTATGTATCGGGTGTGGGTTTTGGATGTTATGGTATAGGAACTATATAAGAACATTTACGTAATAACATAACTAAAGAAAGTATTGTTATAGCGGGCCACAAATAGTAGCTATGTTGGAAATAACTTAGAATAGTCGAATGGGTCAAAAGAATTAAGTAAGTATGATAAAAGTATAGAATTGATTAAGAGGATACGGGTTAAGTGTTAAAAGGATACGAGAAGCTTACGTAATGTTATGGGATGATACGAGACATTATGAGTCAGATTGGGTTAGAACAGGAATTGGAAACGGGTTGTGTAAGCTTGAGTAAGGAAAAACAGCGTCGTCAACACAGAGGGGGCGTCGCCGACGGCCTCCTTGGCCGTCGCCGTCGCGGCCCCCTTCTTCCGACGCGCTAATTAACTGTATACGCAATTAAGTACCGACGTTACATTCTAGGTAGCGTTGGCGATGCTATAGAAGGGCGTCGCCGATGCATTTCACAAACTTAGCATGCTGATTTTGTTAGTTATTCGCATCCGAGTTCCATATCTCCTAATACCTGTTCCGAAATCCTCAATGAACCCGAAAAGTGAAAATAACTAATAGGGAGTTATGTGAACTTACTGAACGGTGATGATGATTGTCGGAGGTGAATAAGTATGTAAGCATGTATGAGTGTGGCTAAATTACATGATAGTGGTGGAACCCTTGGGTAAGCATGAATAGAAGTAAGCATGCACATGGGTTCGTATGTGTAAGACTTAATTATGTGGATATGTTAGTATAACTTCATGAGAATGTAAGTGGTATGTAAGGGTTTGTATATATGTATACATGGCTTCAATACTTATGAGCATTAACGTTACTAATTATTGTCCAAAGAATGAAATGAAAGTGCAGGTTTACTATTGATGACCTTTGAAGATTGACGTTTGGGGTGCAAGATCATACATGGAAAGATAATCGAAAGGAATTCATGAAAAGAAAAAATATGGAGTGATTATTTAATAATGAATGTTTAATACTATGAATGAAGTCACCAAATATTAGTAATGCAAATGTATGTGGTGATTGCAGGTTGCACGGAGTTATCATTACAATGGAATTTAAAAGGGTTGAAGATCGAGTCAAAGAGCAAGGACTGTACGGGAAGAGCGGTCTCATAATTTATATCCCTGTATTACATTTAACAAGTTAATCAAGAATGAAAGTTGTAAATTGTTCCAAGAAAGTGTCCAACATTTTAATAATGAACCTTCAAGTATGTCATATGGTCAATAAAAAGAATTTTTGAGTTGGTATTTCCACTGCGGCTCTTATGGTCAAAATGTATTTAGGTTGTTTCATAATGAACTTGAAAATGAGTTTCCTACTGATGTAATATTATAAGTAGGATTATTTGGGATGTCAAATCAGATTATAAACTGAGTTTATGAGCAAGTCCTTGTATTATGTTGATAAATGATGATAAAGCCCTTGTGGCCTATAAAATGGTTTTAATCACATCTTTTCAAAGTAAATCTTTTACCTACTAATATTTTATATTAAATAACATATCTAGGACATGTTAACCTGACCTTAACATCAGTTTTCATTAATCATCGCATAAATCATCATGTTACGACATAAGCGTCGTTTCGGCGCATAGTATGAGTTTTAAACCATATTTACCAACCAAGACTTGTTGCCTACAGATTTTAAAACTTATTTTAAATATTTTTACAGTAGGTACATGATACGAACTCAGAATCCCAAATAATTTATAAACTATGTGTAAAATGACCAAAATGCCCCTTCGGTGCATAGTTTGGTCTTAAAAGATAAATTACACATATAATTAATATCCTACTGATATTATATCATAAATAAGTTACTTTTACAGAATACTTATAGTTATTACATTAAATTATATTCAAGTTCCTTTTATACGGTATGAAATTACCAAAACGCCCTTATGAGGCATAATTTCACTTTAAAACCACAACGGGCATAAAAGTTGATATCCCACTGATATTACAACTTATTTAAAGTGTAATGGCACATAGAACTTGTCCATGACTTAACCGGTTACCCGATATCGTTGATATGCGTACGGTTAAGCATATGTAACTAGTTTATGAAAATTAACAGAATCGGGTCTAAGCTACATTCTATTCAATCATCGTTTAATCTAGCGATATACATTTTGATCATGTACGCTAGTCGGTCAAAGTCTATAACTTAAGAAAGACCATTAGTATTTAATTGGTTAGCTTATGCCATAATCCAGACTAGAGACTTGCTTGTAAATGCTATATGCACTTAGTGCTTTTGTGTACGGCTGAGTTAATAAATCTTGCGTTTTAAACGAAGAATAGCTCAGTTAAATACTCTCGACTTATTTCCCCTATACGAGCTTGGGTTACGGTAAATTATTACCGCTTGGTCGGAAATGGGATCAATCGAATTCCGGATTGTGGCTAGTAAATCCGCATATTCTGTTTTAATCAGTTTTGTTTGATAACTTAAACATCAGGGGTTAAGTACCGTGTCCTGGATATCCTAGGCTCATTACAATAGAAAATGGCCACGACCTTAGCGCGGGTGTAGGCATACATCCGGTAGACGCTCAAAATGTATTACCCACAAGGTTGGGAAGAAATGACTCATTCGCGAGTCCAATGTGGTGTGTACGTTAATCATGTCTCAGTCTCCGTACCGGGCTCTGTATGTATGGACAAACATGTGAATCTGTTAACAAGGTTGGACGGTCAACTTTCCCAAGTTATAAACGATTTTGTGATGATACGCACTTAAAACATATTTTAAATGTTTTCAAAATGAGTCAGTTGGGTGTATTTACCAGCGAAAGCTGACGTATTTTCAAAAGACTAAGCTTGCAGGTACAGTACGAAAATAGGTGGAAGTGCTCGATAATGATAGAGGATCTTGCAAATCCTAGATATGCCCAAAGTCTGTTTTACATTCTTTCTTTGTACAATTTATGATCCGCCTGTAGATCTTCTATTATTATTTTATATTTCGAACATTTGGTTTGTAATAGTAATTTAAATCCAAGACTTCCGCTGTGTTGTGTTTAATTGCCTATGATGTTATCAACTTACATCATGATATTCCCCACCCGGGCCCACCAGTGTTTGATTGGCTATGGAAAGCCGAGGTGTGACAATCCTGGTATGCCAAGTCACAAGCAGTTTTGAAAATGGCATACATGCAGATGTTCGCGCATGCTCAATTCCTAGCGCAAACACCAATGCAACAAGCGCATGCGCAACATACCTCACCACATCCATCACAACGAGTTCAATCACTCCACCAGGAGTTTAGTTACGACACCGAGTCACATCAACAAACTCCCTCACGCGCGACAGCATGAAACGTTGGTGAACAACAATACCTAAGAGACAGTTATCAAAACATAAGCAGTACTCACAACACATAAACCAACACAGGAATCCCAATGATACGTATCTCACGAGGCCTAGAGGGTGCATGCCTGTGCGCGACCAATTAGGTCCGTGCAGGATAACAGACGACTTCGACGGAATCTCAGATGAACATGACCCATCATACCATGAGGGAGATACTAGAAGTGTGTTCAGCAGGTTACCGCCGGGTCATGGGGCATACAAACCTCACTTGCGCGCAGGGTACAATCCAACAACAGAACATGATTTTAGCTTGAGTTACAGACTAGAGGGCGTAGCGAAAAAATCAAAGTTTATCAGAGAAATCGCTATGGCTGCACTTGAAAAAACAAGTTACCTCACTATGTCGGGAAATATGACGTGCTCACTAACCCATACGATTATATCTAGATATTCCCACAAGTTCAGGAGTCGTAGGAGGATGGTCACTTCTAGTCTGGTGTTATCTGTTTGTCCAGACTCTCGTGGGCGCGATGCACGTGTGGTTTGACAATTTACCATCTGAAAAATATCAAGTTTTGGATGGACTACCAAGAAAACTTCTATCATATTTCAGCCAACAGCGCAGATATACTAGAGACCTAGCAAATGTTTTAAACATCTAGCAAAAAGACAGCGAGGGTATCGAAGACTTCATCACACGGTATAACAAGGAATGTGTTGGTGCATATTTGTGACAACAACTTAGATTTAGTCTTTGGATATTTTGTAATTAGTAAAATGATAAACGGTTAGCGGGTTTAGTTTTGTAATAGTTAATTAGAAGTAATTGGGCTGAACTAGACACTAAATAAAGCATGGTAGGCGAAGTGGGCCTAAAACCCATTAGTAGTCCATGTAGGAAACCCTAGCCCATGAGCATAACCTATCTCTATATATAGGGAGGTTGTGATTAGGGTTAAGGTTGCTCAGTTAGTTATTCAGTGCTGAAAAAATTGCTTCAGAGAGTTTTAGAGAGAGAGTCTTGAATTGATTGTAAACACTTTGTGTTAGATAATCAATAGAAGACAGTTTGAAGGAATTGTTCGTGTTCGTGTTCTTGTGTTTTCTGTGAAATCTGATCTAGGGGATTCCGCACTCTAGATTAGATAGATGATTCTGTCAAGATTCATAAGGATTAGGGGACCTACAATTGGTATCAGAGCATTCGGCTCTTGATTATTGCTCGGTTCAGAATCGTGACAGCACAAAAATTGGGTTTTTGGGCGTTTTTTGGAGGCTGTTCTTGAAGTTTATGACGGCTGAATCAGGGTTTTGACGGCTGTTTTAGGGTTTTGCAAGTATTTCGGATTTTCTGCAGTGATTTTCGGATTAACAACAGGAATTCGGATTAAAAAGCATAGTATTTCGGATTGAAAGTATAGCATTTCGATTGAAAACATAGTATTTCGGATCAGAATCTGCATTTCGGATCATCAGACTTGAATCCGGATCTGGAAAAGTGCAATTCGGATTGAATTTCGGATTGAAATTCGGATCAGAAGCTATTTCGGATTGAAATTTCGAATCAGAATTGTATCCCGGATTCCATCTCGGATTGGGAACTATTCTGGATTCCATCTTGGATCAGAATAGTCTATTCCGGATTCTATTTCGGATCAGAACCGTGCATTCCGGATTTCATCTCGGATCACTATTCCGGACCACCATCTCGGATTAGTAATTTTGATTACTGTTTCGGATTTTCATTTCGGATTGTCAATCAGAGTTACCATTTCGGATTATACACTGTTCTAGATTATCTTCAAAAAGGTGGAAAGTTAACCAGCTGACGTTAACCAGAGTTAATCGTTTTCGGACATAGAATTTGATCCATAGAGAATTTTGATGAGCCGATTGGACAATTAGACTCGTGTGATTTTTAGGACAAAAAAAGGCACGAAAATTCCAAAAATCATAATCGGACAATATACATCATTAGAATCGTATCGTCGAGACGAGTCTAACAGTATAATTTGGTAACCACTCATTTCGGACAAGTTTTAACGTTTTTAACGAGCCAGTTCGGTAAAAAAGTCGAATATGTCTAACCTAAATGAGCTATTGCGAATGAAGCACGAGGCTGGCACCACAAACAAACCTCCAAAGATGCTGAAGGTAGAGAACTATCTAACATGGAAGGATAGGTTTCAATCATTTATTGAATATCAGGACACACGGATGTGGATCTGTATTTAGAATGGGTACGCTAACCCAACGCATGATTTTGAGGGCAGACAACGTGTTACTGCTTATGTGAATATGTCTGAAGCTGAGAAGAGGATGTATGAGTCTGAGAAGAAAGCCTTAGCTGCTATCAAGATGTCATTGCCTGATGGCATCAAACATACATTCAAGCGTTATACTACATCGAAGGAGATGTGGGATGCCCTAGAGAAGAGATATGAGGGCAATACTGATGTAAAGAAGAACAAGGTTGATCTACTGAAGAAACAGTTTGCTATGTTCAAAGAAATGAGAAATGAATCCCTTGAAGATATTATCACGAGATATTATCATCTGATGTCAGAAATAGTCAATTATGACATTGAGGGATACACAGATGTGGAGATAAACGACAAGTTGCTGGATGCTTTACCTGCAAAGTGGGATATTTACACGTTGATGATAAGGGTGAAGCTGATTATGAAAAGAAAGACTTGGACGAAGTTGTTGGGAAATTGAGAGCTTATGAGCTCAATATGAAGAGGAAGGAAACGGGTTATTATCAGGTTCAAGATCCGGGGATATATAAAGGTCTTACACCTTCGTCTTCCAACAATGCTTCAAGTGACACTGCAACTGCATTTCTCTCATGTGAAACGACCAGATCATGACAAATTCTGATAGAGAAGTATGTTTTGTTGCTGCTTCAGGAGGCTCGTCAGGGGCTAAAAGACAACAATCAAGTAACACAATTCTAAGTCTATGCCTCTGAGGGTCAAAAGTACTGAAGAACACCTGGCATTGCTTGCTTCTTTTGTTGCTTTCTACGAGAACTATGTTCAGGGAAGAATATCCGATCCTGCTATGTTTGATGAAGACTATGATCAGATCGACCCTGATGACTTAGAGGAGATGGATTTGCAATGGCAGATGGCCATGATCTCTAGAAGGGTGAAGAGGTTTATGAACAGAAAGGGCAGGAAGTTCGTTGCAAAGAGTGTGGGCTTTGACAAGTCAAAAGTGAAGTGTTACAACTGTCACAACTACGGACATTTTGTTAGAGAGTGTCAACGAGCTAAATCTAAATCTCGTTCTAGTTCATCCTTTCAAGATTCTCCTGGTCATGGTTCAAGCAACATGAATGCGTCAAACAACACTGGATCAAAGGCCCTGATTTCTACTGCTAGAGAGGGTTCTTATGATTGGAGTGTTCATTTGGAGAGTGATAACAACGCCTCACAGGCGTTCATGGCTGTGATAGCTCCTGTTGCTAATGAAGAAGTGAGATGCTGAGGAAGAGCAAGAGAAGGCAGCTGAAAAAGCTGATGGAGAACAGAATACCACAGAGAAGAAGATGGCTGCTGATTTTGATGCTTTCATGGCTGATCTAAGCAAATCAACAGGCGAGGTATGTTCTAACTCTGGTAGTTCTGTTTGTTTGAAATGTTGTGAACTGCAAAGTGAGGTTGACACATTAACACAATAAAACCAAAGTCTGCTAATGAGCTCTCGAACCTAAAAGAATCAAACTTTTTCATAAAACGAAATGAGTCATTACACTTGAAGAAAATTAAAGGTTATGAAGAAGAAATAAATATTCTAACCTGTAAGCTTAACAAAAACTTCAAGTTATTGATTTAGCTCATGATATGATGAGTGAGAAAACAAAAGAAATTTCTGAAAAATGTAAAGAGTTGTCTGAAGCACAACTTAAAATTTGTGAACTTGAAAAGAAATTAAATCAATTCAGAGATTCATCTTTTGTCATGAAGCACATGATGAATGGCTTGAAGAAGAGTAATGACAAGACGTGTGTGGGATTTAAAGGTTTGAATGAAGTTCCACCACCACATGGTCATGACTATTCTTTCCTGCGAGATGAAGAAGAGCTTACAGACTTTGTGTCAACTACACCTGGTAGTTCCACATCATGAAGTGTTGATGGTTCTGAGAATGCCAAAAAGGATAATAACAGGGAACCAGTTTTGAAAACAAAAAATACACACCCTAAGAATCAAAAACAAATTTTTGTTAAAAAGGTTGATTTTGTCAAAGGGAGTGACATGAATGAAGAGGTTCCTGTTATTACTAAAGAGTCTAATGTGCAGTTTGCTAAGAACAAAAACAAAGAAAAATTAGAAGTTAAGCAAACTAAACAAGATCCTTCTAAAGCATCATCATCACATCATCATCATCGCCTGATGAATCTAAGAAAGAGGCTTCAATTAAGAAGTCCTTCGGCTAGAAAATCGTGTTTCAAATGTCATGAAAAGGGACATGTAGCTAGCTGTGTCCTAACAAAAAGAGTGAAGCTCAGGTAAGTGAGAGACAGAGAGAAAAATCACCAGCAAAAAGTGGTGATGGTGAGAAGAAGGCTAACTCACCAAAGATATCTGGTACAAAGCAACAGAGTGTTGCTGTTTAGTGTAGATAAGACTGAGAAAAGAACTCACCAAGTTCCTCGTTTTCAAAGAAATCAACAAAGATTTCAGCCTGCATCTACATCAGGCAGATATGATAGACCTAGAAGTAGTTCACCAAGAATGAATAACTTTAATGGTCCATCAAATAATTTCAGAAGTCAACGTCAATATCAAAATCGATACCAGAATGTTGGTAGTCGAAATTTTTATAACGATGGCTTTAGAAATTATATCATCAAAATTCATGGACCCAGAATCATAATTTCCAAAGGTCGCAAAGTCCAAACATGGTTAGGAGGGAGGCTCGTGTCATGGCAATGCAAGAAGCAGTCTTGCGTGTCTACCTCGACGTATGAAGCCGAATATATTGCTGCGGGTAGCTGTTGCTCTTAGGTTCTATAGATCTAACAGCAGATGCGTGATTACGGTTTGAATTTCACTCGTACTCCTATTATGATAGACAATGATGTCACTATATCAATCACCAACAATCCCGTAAAACACAGTCGCACAAAACATATTGACATTCGTCATCATTTTATACGGGATTGTGCTGAAAAGAAATTAGTTGAACTACATCGAGTCGACACACTAGATAACCTGGCAGATTTTTACATAAAAGCGTTTGACAGAGCTCGCTTTGAACATTTAGTCGAACTCAACGGGATGAGGAATCCTGAATAACCACTTTTCCATAAAAATAGTTTGTAAATAATTTACTGCTTTTCAAAAATAAAAAACAACAAAAAAATAGAAAATAAAAAATGAGTGTTTCACTTTGTGAAAAAGAAGAAATGATAGTACATCAGCAAGTTAGACTGTCACACTGGAACTAAAATTATAATTGCTTTAGTGTGATAGCAGCTTCATCATATGATGTAGCAGTAGGAAAAAAGGCATGAAATAATCAACTTACCTTTGTGATACAAATATAAAGAATTGTGTATGAGTGGGTAACATATCAGTGGCGTATGGTTTTATAACCTTAAATCTTGCATTGATAGATTGCCAAAATCTGAGGTTTTAGGTCTTTATGTCGTTATTTCATCGGGGTATCAAGGTTGTCCTTCTGCTGCATCCAGATATATGCCGACCTAGGCACAACCAGGATATCTTAAAAGAGCTACAATGCCAAATCCCAAAAATTGAAGAAGCTTCTCCTAAAGAGTCATTCAAATGTGCATATTGCATTATTCGTACTAAAATTTGGTATTTGTCCTAACCCTCGTTGGATATTGGTCTCTTTGCTGTACGAAGTCTAACCTGATCACCAATTATCTAACGTTGTAATTCAAAAGGATGAATTTCGGTATACTCAGCTACTACTGATGAATTTTTGTGCATACCTTGATCGCGGGGGTATGTCCTGAAGTGGGACACACTAGTATATCAGTATAACTTATCTAAACAGATCACGAGGTAATGGTACTTGGAATGTTCATGTATTTTGTTTAAATGATAAACAATACTGGTAATCGTCTTGAACTGCCTTTCATGAATATTGCATATAGTATTATCACATAGTGTGAAAACAGTTTGATGTTGCTGATATGATCTTCTTACCGGTGATACTCACAAAAATAGAGTGTTTATTATTTCGTTATTTATTTGCTTTAAGAAAATACAAAAATTCAAAAAGATTTCATTTTCTTGTAAATTCTTAATGTACGGATATTGGTTGTTCATGGAGGAGTTGTTACCGATAGGGGGAGACAGTGTTAGAAGATGAGTTCAAAATTTTTTAAGATCTTGCAGGTTCATGTGTTTAAAAATTGTGAGTATGTATTTTGAGTTGAGAAATGTTTAATCTGTGATACAGTTTTACTATCTCTTGAATAATAATAATAATTTGTTTAACTTGTGTTGAAAAATTCTTATGGTTTCTCGAGATGTTTGTTTTATAGTATACAGATTGTAGCAGTGTGTTGCTGAGAAGTTTGGTGAAGAGGAGTTTGCTTGGATGCATGGTAGAACCTCCTTTCTATATTGCAGACAAAGTTGAAGAGTTTTTTGAAGATTGCTATGCAAGGACTAAACTGGAGTTTACTCAAACGCTAACGATTTAGAAGATTTGGTGATTGGATACATCAGCTTAGGGGGACTCTGTTGATGACAAAAGCTGTTAAAGCTGAAGCTATCCAAAGACCAACGTTTTTCAAAGATGTTGAAGATTGCAAGAAGACTGAACACTAAGTTATTTTATGAAGCTATTGTCAAGGAGGAGTTTGTTAGTGTATATTTGTGACAACAGCTTAGATTTGGTCTTTGGATATCTTGTAATTAGTAAAATGATAAACGATTAGCGATTTTAGTTTTGTAATAGTTAATTAGAAGTAATTGGGCTGAACTAGACACTAAATAAAGCATGGTAGGTGAATTGGTGCCTAAAACCCATTAGCAGTCCATGTAGGAAACCCTAGCCATGAGCATAACCTATCTCTATATATAGGGAGGTTGTGATTAGGGTTAAGGTTGCTAAGTTAGTTGTTCAGTGCTGAAAGAATTGCTTCAGAGAGTTTTAGAGAGAGAGTCTTGAATTGATTGTAAAGACTTTATGTTAGATAATCAATAGAAGACAGTTTGAAGGAATTGTTCGTGTTCGTGTTCTTGGTTTTCTGTGAAATCTAGTCTAGGGGATTCCGCACTCTAGATTAGATAGACGATTCTGTCAAGATCCATAAGGATTAGGGGACCTACAGAATGCCTAGAAATCACTAATGTGGGTGATGAAATCATGCGCCACACTTCATGCGGGCTGTCAAATGTGATGACTTTATTCGAAGGGTATCCGGAAGAGATGGATGTCCGAAAGACTAGGAGACATTTATTGTGGCTGCAAAGATCATTACACAGAAATCTGACCGGCGACGAGTGCCATCAGTATAGCCATAACCAGCACACTAGTGAAAGACGCAACAAGAAGGGGCGAAACGCTTCATGGAAAGTGTCTGGTTACAATGAAACACTTCAATCTTCGGAAGACGCCCGCGCAATCATCAATCGGATAGGTTACAAGAATGAAGTCAAGCAAGGAAACAGAGAAAGACGTTGGACAAGCCCTCACCAAAACCCCATCCGAAGTATTATCCACCGAGAACCGTCAGTTCAAAGCAGTGCAAATGCACAATAAAAAAAGGGCAAGATTCAAACCTTTTCTGTGACTATCACAAAGATTCCAGCTACTTAACAGACGATTGCATAAGCTTGAGATAAGAAACGAGAGGGTGTTAAAAGCGGAAAACTGACACACTTGATAAAGAACGTCAGGAAAGACACATGCCATATCAAATCGTAGAGATGAAGGGCCGGAAAGCAAAAAACTACGACGACTAGAAATGCACATGGAAAAAAGAATTACAACAAGCGAGTGCAGGACGACATGTGGCACAAACAACAAGTTGTTTTTCCTGTCATCAGGGGTGGGCCATGAGAGAAAAGACCCGTTGTGATCTCAGGTGTATTTGGCCATTACCAAACAGATTATATCTTCATTGATCCTGCAGCACCGCGGATATCATATGCGAATAGTGTTTCAACCAGTTAGACACAAAAGACAAGGCACACTTAGAATCGGTCGATTATCCCTCCCTCTGGGCTAGATATCATTCCCGGTCTTGTTTTCGGATGGGAAGAATTCAAGAAAAAAAGACGTCACTTTCATGGTGTTACCTGCTAATTCTCGCCACGATATCCTCCCAGGAAGAGAATCTCAAGGACACTTCAGCATGATCTTCTCAGGGCCTCATTCCACGGTCGGGTTCCTAACTAAGACAGGGATAGCGATCATTTATGCAAGCAAAAAAGTGCTGGTGACAGAAGAGGCGCGCCCAGCAAAAGCAAGCAAACCCACACCATGCACCGAGCCTAAAAAGTGGATTCTTATAGAAAATACTTAGATAAAATGATCACGTTGGGACCAACAATTCTGAACAATTTCTGAAAGCATTCGCGCGTTTTTAAAATAGTTGTTGTTCATAAACACTGATATCTTCGCTAGGACCCCAGCAGACATAGTGGGTGTCCCACGAGATATTGCAGAACATCACTTACACGTCTCAGAGAATGTAAAACCAGTCGTTCAGACAAAGCGAAATTTAGGCCTAGAAAAGAAGAAAGCAATGAAAGAGCAAGTGATGGAATTGGTAAGCGTATGTATTCTACGTGAAGTGCGATACCAAAATTGGGTCGCAAACCTAGTAATGGTTTCAAAGGCAAATGGATGATGGAGCATGTGCGTCGACTATAAAGATCTGAACAAAGCCTGCCCAAGGGATTGTTACTCATTACCTGAAATTGATGAAAAAATCGACTCCTTGGCCTTTTAAGGTAGAAATGTTTTCTTGATTGTTACAAAGGCTATCACCAAGTTCAAATGGCCTTAGAAGATGAGGACAAATTGGCATTCCGAATAGAATTAAGCTTGTATTGCTATACCAAGATGCCTTTTGGATTGTGCAATGCAGGGTCTACTTACCAGCGATTGATGAATGAGATGTTTGGAGATGATGTTGGTAAACACATCGAAGTTGACATGGACGACTTGGTAATCATGAGCAAAGAAGAAGATCAAATGCTGCAGACACTAAGAAAACCTTCAACACTTCACACAAAGCCAACATGAAGCTCAACCCGAGCAAATGTTCATTTGGCATGGAAGAAGGGAAATTCTTAGGTTTCATAGTTACCAAAGATGGATTCAAAGTGAACCCTGAAAAAGTGCAAGCAATCGAGTGCATGCCATCACCTTCAACGATAAAATAGATGCACACCGTGGTAGGATGATTAGCCGCGTTAAATCGTTTCCTCGCCAACCATGCAACAAAATCATTCCCTTTCATAAAAACACTGCGCAATTGTGTCAAAAAGAATAGATTTCAGCGGACTCCAGAGGTGGAAGTCGCTTTCCATGAAATGAAAGAGTGCCTAATCCAACTGCCAACCCTCACTGCCCCAAGGGAAGACGAACCATTGGTAATGTACTTGTCAGCTTCAGAGAAAGTAGTAGGAGCAGTCTTGTTGGTTAACCGCCATGGCGTACAACTATAGTCTATTATGTCAGTCGAACATTAAATGACCCAGAGACTCGATACTCAACGATGGAAAAATTGGTCTGGCTCTTGTCCATGCTTCTAAACGATTGCGCAAGTACTTCTCAGGTCATGATATACACGTCCTTACTAATTATAACATCGGACACATCCTAGTAAAGACAAAAATTTCAGGAAGATTGGCCAAGTGGGCCATTGACACAACGTTGTTTATAGACTAAGGCCAGCAATAAAAGGGCAAGTGCTCGCAGACTTCATCACAGAGGTTCCTGATGAAAAGGATAGAGAATGCTAAGCAATGGAAAACATGCGCAAAAGGTCACAAATGAGGTCTAGTTGTTGTACACTGACGGAGCATCTAATGAAGATGGAGCGGGGGAAGCTTACGGTTGGTTAAGCCCAGACAAGCACGAGTTTACTTACGCCATATGCCTCGAATTCAAAAACACCAACAATGAGGTAGAATATCGAAGCATTCTTGGCAGGCCTACGTTTGGCAATTAAAATAGGGGTCAAGTATCTCGACGTGCACGTAGATTCGTTGTTAGTTGCAGGCCAGATAAACGGATTGCACGATGCAAAAGGAGAGATCATGGCACTCTACCTAGAGCAAGCTAAGTTGTTGATCATGTAACAACCGGCCAAAACAGACCTCCGAAGGTCCAACCCATTTGGAAAATTGAATTCTAGTCCTTGAACATCAGAAAGTATAATTTTTCCCTCTTTCCTAGTTCGTTTTGCAAATCATTAATCGATGGATAAATTTATTTTATTATGTACTTTATTCGTTTATATGAGTTAGAATAAATTATAAAAATAGTTTTAAAAGGTTATAAAACATTAATCTTGTCAACTATAATAAATAAATGACTAATAAGGTTAAACTATAATAAATGACTAATAAGGTTAAACTAGTAGGTTATAATAAATCTTTACTGTAAATTGAGGAGCTTAGTTAAAAATGAATACAATAAAAAGCCACACTCGAACCAAGATCTCACTGCTGCTAATAACCTACCAAGACCACTCTACCACTCGCCTAATTGTGTCATCACTTGAACTAATAACCTGTTATGTTGAAACACTGATGAGCATTCTAACATGTTCCGCCAAAGCACTTTAAAAACGAACAAGCAGCAATGCTCATCAAGTCCATGCGAATCTTCGGTTATTCATTGAAATCGTGTTTCCATAAATCGATGCATGCATCTAGACTCATAAGGGAACCAATTCCACGCGTTTATAACATCAAATCATCGTTAAATCTCGAATTAAATCTCAATCAAAAACGTGTGTTATGGATCGAATTTGGTTATAAATCAAACCAAAACCCTCCATTCATCCTTTACCAAATCTTTTTCACTTAAAAATCACGATAACACCACCTGCAACTCGCCGGAGTTTCGCCCGAAAACTAAAGTCTCCCTGAAGGTTCTCAAGTTCGTCGTCTAAACGACATCGGAAGGTATAACTACATCAATCACCTTCGTTTTTCATCGTATAATAAAACCCCTAAGATATAAACTGTCATTGATGAATGTGTTGTGCGAATATGGGAGGGGCCAGTTAGGGTTCGTTCTATTTTACAGTTTGTGTTCAAATTAATTAATAACTTAAAAATCTCACAACTTGTGAACACCACGCAATGATGGTGATCATATTGTTTAAGCACAGGAGAAGTGAGGTCGGGGTTCGATTCTGCCTCCTTTGTTCTTCGCTGCAATATTCTTTTCCTTTATAATTGATCACCAGTCGATTTAAATTAATTAAAGAAACTTTCATAACCCGCAAACAGAGCACAAACCAGTGGTGAAGAAGTCGACATGGGGGCTGAGTGGTTGCTGGTTCGACTCCCATTGTTCCCTTGTTTTTTCCCTTTCTTTCAATGCACTTATTTTTCTAAAAAGGAAAAAAACAGAATTTTGTTCTACAACTCAACTTAAATCAAATAACAGATCCCTCGTATCACAAGATCTAAGTGCATGACAGTGTTTTGTTGGTTCCATAATTTAGAAATTAATGAACGATGAAATTAATAGATCTTAAAACGAAACATTTAATCTAAGTAGTTTATCTTTATAAATCCAATTAGCTCAAAAGCATTTTTTTAACAAACTCATAATTTAAGTCTTTAATTTTATGATTCTAAATTTGTCCAATACGTTACTTCTAAAAGAATTTGCAAATGGTATATTGTCGGGATAGATCCTAATCATCCAAGAGGTGATGGTTTTCAATCTCACGGGGATCCATAGGATCTAGGATACCATGGTGACACAAGACGTACTAGGCGAATAATAAACTCGACTAATTATTACGTATTTAGTCGTTTCAGTTAGGTGATATTTTGTGCTTCGTATTTTCGTATTTTAGGATGCTGGAAGTTTCTCTATCTTTCTCGTGCACTTAGATTTATAAGGAATCGCATACACAAACACTGTAAGTGGATCTTTCATTTCCCTTTTTTAATACATGTTTTGGGGTGTATCATGTGTTACCTTTTCAATTATTACATTTTCATAATTCGATATGTGCAAATACCAACTTGTGTAATTTATGTGTTATGTGAGACTTGTTTGGTTAATCATTTGGGGCATTACATTCATGAGACAGTCATATAAGGAATCATAGGCTCGCCCGTTCCCCATTATTATGAGTGGAACTTGACGTTGCCATCACACGAGATCAGCTCCGTTTGATTGAGCTAGATCTTGCATTACAAATAGCACACCATGATAACGTGCACATTTATATTCAATTAAGGTGTTATATTGTTTGAGGTTGGTTTTTGAGGTTTGACTTATTTGCATACAACACATTAGTTTACATTTGGTTATTACATGATTTTCTGTTAACATACAACTAAACATATCATTTTTCGTAATAGCAATGAGATTCACTCGCCAATCTTTGTTGACCCAAAAATTTCTTTTTACACATGATCTAGGTGAACACGAATGAAGAGGAAATCAACATAGGATGAGGCCTTAGTAACAAGAAATGGACTTATAGTTGGTTATTCACTTTGTACAATGTCTTTTATGTATTTGTTTCATTTGGATTATTTGTTATTTGAAATTCTTTAATATTGAATTAATGAATATTCGAACATTTAAATAGCAAGTCATAAGCTTTGGATCAACCAATCATGCCCTGGTCACCTATTCCGTTGCGGGTCGGGGTGTGATACATTGGTATCAGAGCCAATGACTTTATGGATATAGGATAGGGTACTATACCCTAGAACCTATATTTAGTCAATTAGGACCTATGTGCTTATATGATTTCATGTTTTGTTTAAATTATGATTTGCTATTGCTGACACATTTAATTATGTTCATCTCACACACAAATGCATGAAAGCACCCTACCTGTTATACGTGACTATGTGTTTCACACAATGTGTTTCATCACCATCATCATCATCTTCACCTAAAACCACTTCACTTCTAACCATTTATCAACCACCATCCATCATACCTTTTGCTACCCAATATCCTCTGGAACTAATGGTTGTGCGAAAAGAAATTGAATCATTCTTCACAACAGAGGATAATACAAAACTTGACTTTCCATCTCTCTTTGGTTACAAAAAGCCAAGAAATTTAGATAAATATCTAAAGTTGAAGGCTAGACAGGCTGCGAATATTGCCAAAGAGAAGAGCAAAGGGAAAGATAACAGGACAACTCAAGGCATTTTGTCTTATGAACTAAGCAAAGTAAGAAAGATTGAAGACTTTGCCAAAGAGATGAGTAAGTCTATGTCAGAAAGGCCTGTAAATGCTAAGCTGAATGAAAACACTAAATAGGATTACCATGATCACATTATGCAATACAAACCTTACAAAGCTACCAGAGCACAATTCAAAGATTGGTCAACAAATGATCTTTAAGAAGAAATTGACAGAATACAAGCAATGCTCAAAGATCCTCTACACAAGCAACACCACCTGATTGGAAGAAAAGGAGGCAGATGGATCAGAACAGAGCTTTAAAGCTTAAAAGGATGAAACAGGAGATGGTGGCTACAAATTATGGTAGTGTAAGATTAGTTGCTAGATGGTCTCAGTCCAGGGTTATAGACACCTACAGAAAACTGGAAGAGCTTAGAAAGAAAGATCCTACAGTTCCAAGAAAGCCAGAGTACTCAATAGATGTTATCCCTCATCAGACCCAAATTTTTAAAAAGCAGCCCTTATCCTCTGTCTTACCCACAATTGCCTTACATCAAGTAAAAAAGGCAAAAGTAGATGGATGAGGGATGAACGGAGGTTTGAAGAACACATAAAAGAGGGAATCAAAATCCAATTACTCTATCACACTGATGCTGCAAGTGACAAACTAAAAGAAACAATTTCCAAACTTGTAAGCAAATCACTTCCACCAAGCTCAACAATAAGTCTTCCCCCACAAAATCCAGATGATTCAAAAACTCTAAAATGGAAGTCATCTCCAGACACCCATGAATTGAATCTGCTCAGATCAAATGGCAAGATTCTAATGTTGAGAATGGAGGATGCATATGGTCTGGATGCAGCTGACTTCCAAGATCTACTGAACCTAGAATTACAAAGGGATTTTGAAGACATGTTCTATATTAACTTTGAACTACAGTTTGAAAGGGCAAATTAGGGAATTTTTGTTGCGAAATAAAGATCAGAAATAAAGAATAGTTTTGGCATCGTCTGTTCTAGGGGGAGATTGTTGAATCTATCGAACCCAATAAAATGAAGATGATTGAAAAGCCAAAACAATCTATAACATCTGATCCTTCATAATAAAGATCTGTTGCTCTAAACTCTGCTGGGACTAAAGAACTGTTCACAAGATCTACTAGGATAAAGCTCTACTAGAAACAAAGGTCTGCTAGAGACAAACTCTGATAAAGAACAAAAGAACTGTTGTGGCAAAGCTCTACTGAAGACCAACAGAGGATATCTTAGCAGTAGTTATCAACCGACTTTATATGGTATTTTAATGTAATAGTGTTTAGGTCTAGTAGTGTTTAGAGTTTGTTTAGTTTGTTAAATGTAACCTTCATAGTGACGTCAGCGAAAGATGCTTAGTGGTTTGTAATGTACTATAAATAGAATAGTGCATGTACTGTTCTATCTATCACTTATTCTACACATTCTTTACAAACAAATTGGAGTGATCTTAGGCTGAGGGGGAGTTTGTAATTTGCTTGCATACGTGATTAATATTACAAAAGCATGTCAATGAAAACAATCTTTATATTATTGTGATTTCTAATTTTACACATTTCCGTTGCACTATTTCATTGATTATTATCTTCCTTTATTGATTTCATCTAAAACAATCATATCAATATCAAACTCAGATCCTAACAGGAACTCCGGTCGACGTTTAACTACTCAAACCACCAAGCAGATTGCTCCCGTGATTCCCAACATTGTAATCAAGTCCAGCAAGCCCTTGCAAACTCTGGTTCACGTTATCAAGTTAATGAAGTCGACCCTAATGTCGTTGTTGCTCCTGCAAGTTCTTCCAAGTGCTCCTTCCAGCACTCCAAGTGTTGTGACCCCCCAAAATATGATGGAACCGATGGGGCCACTGCTCTCTTTTGCTGGTTAGAAGATACGGAGAGTACCATCTTGAACTGTGAATGCCCTGATGACCATCAAGTTTGTTATGCAACCGGTCGGCTCATTGGAATAGCTTTAACCTGGTGGAATGTGGAAAAGAGCAAACGAGAAACCGAAGCTGCTGTGGCCCTATCTTGGGAATAAGTTAAAGAACTCATGACTAAAGTTTTTTGCCCGAATCAATAAATTAGAAGACGGGTTTTGAATTTTGAAACGTGGCCTACAACAAGCATTTCCATGAGCTGAATATGTTGGTCCCATACTTGTTCACCCCTATCACCCAACTCATCGAACAATACATTAGGGGTCTTCCTTCCTGCATTCAAGACCCCGTAATGAGTAGTGTACCTACAACCTTAGAGGCTGCCATGGAATTAGCCTCCGAACTTACCGAAAACAGAATCAGAAATGGGGATTTTAACGAGCAAGGGAAGCAAGGCTCCACTAGCAAGGCTCCAGTAGATGAAACAAAGACAGCCAAGACTGAACCATCCTCCCATTCCAACTCCAAATGAAGACATGACGGTAAAAACTATGTCGTTACCTCAACTAACCCACCCTACAAGCCGTACCCCTTTAAGCCATTCCAATTACCCCAGTTACACCCAACACAGCTCATTCAAACAAGAAACCCTATACCTGTCCTCACCCTCAATGCAACAACTGCCACTATCACCATCAACCCACCGTTCCTTGCCGACTATGTGCCAATTATGGGCGTTATGGTCATTTGATCAAACTTGTCGTGCCCCTCAAAACCAAGCTCCACCTCCTTCCCAAAACATGACCCAACCCTACCAGCAGCCGAACTACCCCATGGTACCCTATGTTAGAGCTTTCTTTAATTGTGGAGATCATACCCATTTCAGAAACACTTGCCCTAGGTTGGTTAACATCATCAACGCACAAGCCCAAGCTAACCCAGTTAACCAAGTAAACCCAACACCCATGCCCGTAAGAGGTAGAGCCTATAACATCAACGCAAACCCAGCTGAGGCCAACAACAATAGTGTGAACTCGTAGCCCAACTAGCCTTTTTCTACCATGAAGACCCAAGACTCCTATTTCAGTTTATCTATGATATTTTATTTTCCTTCCAAGATATTATCATATCCATTTCTTGTATCGACAGTTCAAGTATCTTTATTTTCAATTTATGTATTAACTTTCAAGTTATCATCATTTCATATAATTGTTATCATTTGCAAATTTCATTTTACATTTCACGTCATTTTCATCTCGCCACACCTCGTCTCATAATTTAGGGAACATGGATATCGCCTCACTTTTTCATAGGCCGACGACCCCTTTCTTATAGCATGATATGGAGTCACTTCTAACATGTAGTCTCGTTTTAGTGAGACTCGAGGCTCAAGCACATGTTGTTTTTTTATGTTTGGTAGATTTAGGACGAGTCACGTACATTGAACCAATCATGACTTGATAACAAAGTCAATGAAAATTTGACAAGGACTTGGTGGATACGCCGCTGATACTTCCTATATATAAGTGTTCTTGTCAAAATGATCAAAAGCATTGTTAGCCTGGTCATGGGAAGTTCTGTGTAAGTAGTGTCAATCATGATTCGGTTAACGATGTGGTTACTGATTTCGTTTTGTGGTTTCATATATAACTTTATCATTATGACGCTTTATTTTTCTCAAAATCCCTTATCATGATACAAATTGTAGTTAGATATTATGAGTTTGATTACAACTCAGTAGTAAATCCTCTATCATGCTACAAGTCATCTATGTGTTATAACGTTTTCCATTTCCACACCTCAGGCATCAAAAATCGAATCCTTAGCAGGTATTCAACTCTTACTAGGAACGATGCCGCCTCAACTGAATCAAAACCCCACTTCGGTGATATCTTACTTTAAACTCCTACTAACCAATACCTTGTAACGTTTCCTCTTAATTTTGGGATGAAATTTCCTAAAAGTAGGGGAGACTGTTACAACTTCCAAAATAGACCTCTGAAGGTCCGACCCGTTTTGAAAATCGGATTCTAATCCTTGAACATCAGAAAGTTTAATGTTTTTCCTCTTTCCTCGTTTCGTTTTGCAAATAATTAATCGACGAATGAATTTATTTTATTATTTACTTTATTTGTTTACATGAGTTAGAATAATTAATCAAAATGCTTTTAAAAGGTTATAAAACATTAACCTTGTCAACTATAATAAATAAATGACTAACCAAGTTAAACTAGTAGGTTATAATAAATCTCTAGGATTCAGGGGTGTTACTGTAAATTGAGGAGCTTAGTTATAAATGGAAATAATAAAAAGCCACAAGTAAGAGTCGAACCCGGATCTCACTGCAACTAATAACCCACCCTGACCACTCTACCACTCGCCTAATTGTGTTATCCCTTAAACTAATAATCTGTTATGTTGAAACGCTGATGAGTTTTCCAAACATGTTCCGCTCAAGCACTTTCAACAACGAACAAGCAGCAATGCTCATCAAATCCATGCAAATCTTTGGTTATTCATTGAGATCATGGTTCCATAAATTGATGCATGCATCTAGACTCATAAGGGAACTAATTCCACGCTTTAATAACATCAAATCATCATTTTATCAATACCAAATCTTCTATTTTGGGAAGTAATTAATCTCAAATTAAATCTCAATCAAAAATGTGTTATGGATCGAATTTGGTTATAAATTGGCCTGTAATAATCCCAACTAGACGTTATTGGCCATTTCCAGTCCCAGCTTTGAATATTCCCCATGCCAGTCTCACCTTTCACTTATTTTTCCTCCACCGGTCCTCAGTTAAAAAATACTTAACGGAGTGAATTTTTTTTTGAATTACAAGCTGACGTTTTTAGGGCTTTTGATCAGAATGAGGATACGAGTCGAAGCTTTAAAACTTACCATGAATTGTGCTCCAAACGATGAAAAAGGTGCTTCAATTCGCGTGTTTAAACTTACAATTAATAAAAATTAAGTCATTTAGAGCAACGTTTCGAGGTAAGTTTACATCAATAGACTCGTATCATCGTTCTAATCAAAAGCCCTAATACATCAGTTTGTATTCGGAAAAAAAGTTAACTCCGTTAAGTTTCTTTTTTAACTGAGGACCGGTGGAGGAAAAATAGGTAAAAGGTGGGACTGGCATGGGGAATATTCAAAGGTGGGACTTGCAATGGCCAATGACGTCTAGTTGGGATTATTAAATGCTAATTCCCCTACATATTAAACCAAAACCCTCCATTCATCATTTACCAAATCTTTTTCACTTAAAAATCACGATAACACCACCTACAACTCACCGGAGTTTCGCCAGAAAACTCAAGTCTCACCGGAAAAATCATGTCTTGCCTGAGGTTCTGAAGTTCATGTCTCAATGACGTTTGAAGGTATAACTACATCAATCCCCTTCGTTTTTCATCATATAATAGAACCCCTAAGATATAAACTGCCATTGATGAATGTGTTGTTTGAATTTTGGGAGGGGACATTTAGCGTTCGTTCTATTTTCTATATAAGGAAGAAGACAAGTTCACAGTTTGTATTGAAATTAATTAATATCTTAAAAATCTCAACACTTGTGAACACAGCGCAATGGTGGTGATCATATTGTTTGAACACACGAGAGGTGAGGTCGGGGGTTCGACCTTGCCTCCCTGGTTTTTCGCGCAATGGTGGTGATCATAAAACATTTTCTCATGTTAAAGGAGAATGATTAAATCAGTAGTTTGAAAGGTTTAGTTGTCTAATATGTGAATTAAAACTAGTAAATGTTAATTATTCTAATTCAACCTTGAATAGCCGATTTCTAAGATCATTACTAGAAAACTGGGACACTATTGCTTTTGTAACTAGAACCACTGTTGGGTTCAAGGAGATGAGTTTGACTCAGCTTCATGGTAGGCTTCTCACTTATGAGAGAGAGCTTAACCAGATAAAGAAGCTACAAGAGTTAGGAAAAGTTGCTGATGACTATGCATTTGGTAGTAGAACACTTTTTGGTCAAGAAGAAACCTCTGGTGGAAGTAAGGATCAGAGTTATGATCATTTTATTGACATAACATCTGGAGGAGGATTTAGTTCTGAATCTTACTCACCCAATTATGCATTTGCTACAACTAGGGAAAACCAAGTTTCCGACAATTTATCTTTTGAGTTAAATGAACTTCAACATTTTGACCATGTTGATTTGGAAGAAATGGACATCTTGCACCAACTGGCCTTGCTGAATGTTAGGACAAGCAAGTTTTACAAGAAAACTGGTAGAAACTTTCCAGGGTTGCATGGGGGTTTAAAAGTTGGGTTGGATAAGTTAAAAATCGAGTGTTATAAGTGTAATAGATTAGGTCATTTTTCTAGGGAATGCAGAAGCCAAACAAGTGGCCCTATTGTTACACATCCTAGTCCTAAACCTCAAAACACTATCCATTATTCTCAATATACCCCTGCTCCATACATGCAAAACACTACTCATTTTGCACACCCTGTAAACATTGTTCCTATCTAGTATGTCCAAACTACTTTTTCTCAGATACAATATGTTCAAGCTCTAGTTCCTCAGGTTCAAGTGCAATCTGAACCACAAGCTACACAAACCTCTGCTCTAACAGAGGCCAGTCAACAAAGCTTCTTTAAATAAGGATTTTTTGATTGGAGCAGCTTCCCTGAAGAGCTAACTGATGAAAATTTTGCCCTAGTTGCCAATTCTGAAAAGAAAACTGATGACTTTTGTTTTATGGCACTAGACACTATTTTGGAAGGGGTTGAGTCTGAGGAAGTGTCCAATATTGATGAGGTTTCTGAAAATGTTGCAACAGATGTTTTAGAAGAGAAAGTTGGTGAAGAAATAGACCCTCTGTCAGACCCATGGGATTCCAGTGTTTGTGAAGGAGAGTGTGATTGTGCCATGATGGTTACTGCTAAGGTATCACCTCAAGTCCTTAAAGACCTATGTTCAGACAAATGTATTATTACTTTTGCTAACATTAAAGAGGTGAATGAAAATCTTAGAAAAAATATCTTAAATGCTGAAATTTAGTTTGAAAATCTACAAAAGATTTAAAATCAAAACTGTTTGAAAAGGATAGTGAAATTAACAGTCTCAAACATGAATCAAGCATAACCAAGGATTAACTCCAAACAATGATAGAAATATATCAAAGTTGTAAAAAAGAGCTTGAATCTACCCAGATCACCTGTGAAAATCGGTTGAATCTTGCAAAGGTTATGAGTTGATGTTAGAAACCAAAATCAAAAGCGATGCAAAATTTGGTGTAGGCTTTCGAAAACATGACCAAGTTTCTCAAAACACTGCTGTAAATGAATGAGGTTTGGTTGAAATTATTCCAACAAACTTGGCTAGTTAAGAAATTAAAGTCACTGAACCTAAGGGTAAGAAAATTGTTTTAGAAAGACCAGAAGGATCCTTAACTTTTGAGGAGATTGAGAAATATCAATTCAAACCTACCTGGTCAGATGAGTTTGACATTCTTGAAAACTTCAAGCCAATGGATTTCTCAACCATTGAAGGTGTAAAAGCACCTCAAGTCAAGATCATTCCCTTAAAAGACATTCCATCAGAAATTACATCATTTGTTGACAAAAAGGGTGAAAAAAGGAATAAAAGATAAAAGATAACAAACTTGTTTTGTGAAAACAAGAATCATGCTACTAAAAACTGTTTTCTTCTGAAAGCATATGATCTTAACAAAACAAGTGTGATTATTGATGCACCTCATTGTACCATTTGTGGCAAGAAAAACCACAAAACTCAAGAGTGTGTTTATCTAAAAAAACTTGATGTCAAAAGAAATGAGTATAAATCTAAAACACTTGAGAGTTCAAGAAATGAAAAGACCAAATAGACCTTTGTCCCAGTCCAAAAATCTATTACCAAACAATTGAGTATAACCTCTGTTCCATAGAGGTTTAGGTAACAGATGCACCATCAGCTAATAAATTTCCAAGAGGATATGGCCAACCAGCTTGTAAGAGTGTACCACTTGATATGAAATAGTTCATAGTAGATGTAAGTCCCTGATTCGGATTTGTACACGGTATCACAGCAACTAATCGATCGCGGAAAGAAAGATTAGATGAACAGAACAAGAACAATCTCGGATTAATCAACTTGCATACACAAAATGGTGTCTGATACATGATATCGCCCTAGCTTTAGCGTGAATAACAAATTAACAAGCAACCTAAACACTAACCCCAACACATGTATTTATACTAATCTCAAATCCCACTAATTACAACCCTAGGCCCATAAGGCTCTAGGAAGCCCACTCCTACACCCTTAGCCAAAATGCAACTCTAATGTGTAAACCTTTTAGCTAGGGTCCCAACAATCTCTCCCTAGGTTTACAACATTAGGCTACTAATCCTTCGGTAGCGAATAAACTCCCATGCTGCCAGCTATGATCCCTACAATCGTCGCTGTCCAATTCTTAGCACACGACTCGTACAACTCTGTTGTTTGGGTCTGATTCACTGGTAAAACCTACAGGTCTTCATCGTGAAAGCTCACTAAATCAACCATAGTCATCAATAACGAAACGTCACCCTGAAGTTGGTCTATTGTCTGATCACGAGCGTTTAACCGAGTCTGTAGAGAAGTTATCAGTCCTGCTCGAGTACTACCACCCTCTTCTTCAGATCAACTACATCAACGTCTTCCTCATCACTATCAATCTCACTGAATTCTAATGCTCTCTTTTCTGATCGCTTCAAATACTCAAGATCTTAATCCTGACCACCACCAGAACCACTACCCCCTGCCCCCGAGCCTCCGACACCTGCACAACTACCACTACCACCACAAAAATCCATCATCTCGAATACAGATTCAGTTAGAATGGACAGGACAGTAGACTGAGTGGCAACAAGAGGACCTATCGGATCTTCAACAGTAACAGGCTCAACAATGGAAATATCGGTCAAAGGTACAGTGACGGAGGATGTAACACTGATCGGTTCTTCAGTAGTATCATCAATACGAGCTTTGGTTTGTATCTGGACTTTTGTATGAATGGGTTCGTCAGTATGAATAGGTTCTCCGGTTGCTTCTGTTCATCGCTTCTTCAATAATGGCTCTTTCTCTTCTTCAACATCTTCCGCTGTATCATCTTTAGTAACTGGGATATCAGAATGAGACAACACGAGAGGAGGATTCCCTTGCTGCTCCTGAATCTCCTGTAGATGCGCAATAAGAGCCGCTAAGTTCTCAGTAGTAATCTCTTGTAGCTCTGGAATCGTATGAACTTCAGATTCTGTAATAGATTCCAAAAGAGCTTCTACATCATCAGTATCCTTATCAGTAGCTAAATCTTCAACCTCAATCTCTTTCTCTACCACCGGTATGTCATGCTCTTCAGCCACCATAGCATTTATCAGCATAGGTGTTGGGAAATCCTGACCAATCACCTCGGAAAACTTCCCAAACTTCTTCAACGGTATACGTCCAACAAAAACTGTCTTCGATGTCGATCTGTTCTTCTTCATCGTGCTAAATATAGTCGGACCCATGGGCTTCATATTCAGCAAGTTCTTATCGGAAGCATCCTTAGCTAAATCAGAATAACGGGCATCCAGAATCAGCTGCACGAATCGAGGATACAACAAAAATATCTTCTTCTTTGACTACTCAAGAATCTTCTTCATATTCTCAAAATATAACCAGGAAAATTATATTTTCAATCCATGACAAAGATACGATCGATGAAGTTTGTGTCTGGTTCGCATGATCTCACCCGCCCTTGTTCTCCGATACGCACTACATAAACGGTGGATATATTCCCTCATAACTCATCTCCGTCAACACCGGCATCAACTTCTCCTAATCATATAACGTCGGATTGCTCGCTACGTCTATAAACCTCAACACTTCCCGAATACATGCTTCGTTCACGATAATCTCCTTCCCCTGAATAGATGAACTAATCTAGGGCTTCCCGTCAGCACCCCTCAAATGAAATCTCGCCCTTTTCCAAATCGTGTGCACTAAATCACGATAGATAACAGGATTCGCTCGGAGTGCATACGTGTCTGGCAGTCATTCAGACCCACCATCATAGACTTGAATTCTTGGAAAAAGTCCGCTGGTGGATCCGATAGATAACCCGCCTGGTTATGGAACTACTCTTCGACTAATAAAACAACATCAAAAGCCGCTTCAGCCATTTCTACCAGAAGAACAACAGATTAAACCAAACTCAGCAAAACATTACTAATCAAACCAGATATCCAAGTTAACATAGGTTAACTGGCCAATTTTAAACTAAGAGGTCAAAAACCCATTAGTTCAAAACTGATTGGCAGATCAATAAGTAGGTTAAACACAAAGGGGTCCAATAAACAAATCTAATAACAGTTCAATCACAAGAAAAGGTCATTAGTGAATTTGACAGGTTCAAGGTTCAATTGAAGGTTCATTTTAAAAGTTCAGTTTTAAGGTTCATATAAAGTTCAACACTCAATCCGGAAGGGTCAAAGGCAATCTGGAAAGTTCAAAACAAGGTTCAAAAACAATCCAGAAGGTTCAAAAACCATTTCGGAGAGTTCAAACACTGAGATCCAGAATCAAAAGGGTTCAAACAGGAATTCGGATGAACCCCTTATCATCTCAGATGAATGCCATCCGAAATGGAATCCGAGTTCATCCATTTCGGTTAAATACTCATCCGAGATGGAGTCCGGAATGCACAATTTGTTGAAGTTTCGTCTGAGATGCATCCGAGATGCTTAATTACATGAAGATTTGAAGATTAACATTTAATTTCTATGAATAATGAGCATTTTATACCAAATTCTAATGTAATTTGGATGAATGTGAAGATAATTTAATTCGGATGATGTTTATAGTGTTTCGAAGGAAAACTTTTAGTGAATGATCCGAAATGCAGCAATGATAATCTGATATACTATTCCGGAATGGGCTTGGCCTGGGAATTTGGGCCCAAGTCAATCCGGATCTAACTTAACATCATCCGGTTTCTAATTCGGATACAATCCAGAATCGGCCTGGTCAAGTTGATTTGGGCCCAATCCGACAGATTTCAAGAGGCCCAATTCCAAACCAGAAAGCCCAGTCCAGAACAGTAGCTAGTTCGAAATGGTCGAAGGAGGAGGGACCGAATTCGGTCAACGGGGCCAATCCGGAATGGGTCAAAAGGCCCGATCCGGAACAGTGCCATAATTGGCCCAATACTGTTCAATTTCAAAATTTTCAAAATTTCTATTGGATTAGCCATTCCAAAACTTAGTAGGCCAGTCCAATACCCCTTGACATAAATCATCTAAATCAAGAATAAACAGTTTAACTAACTGAGCAACCAAACAGACTTTACCAAATATACAGAAATAAGCAAAGCATTTAAACAAAATCAATACAACATATACACAGTTTGCTATGGGATTAAATCGTTTTTAGGCAGACTAAGGAACACATTTCAGTGTGAGCTTGGTTAGACTGGTATAAGCGATTGCCAATATATTTGTCCATTTAAACCTAGCGCTCAGCTTTCTACCTTTTACTTTATGATACGCTTAAGGTAATGTTATACTATGAGACCGTGTGTCCCACTCCATGACATACCCACGCGATCAAGGTAGGCACAATGGTTTATGACGTTTTGGTAACTTATACTGGAATCATCCTAGCTTTACAACGTTAGACCATTGATCATAGGTATGCACTATCGTACAGTCAAAGTTTTCAATGTTTTGTGTCCAACGAGGGTGAGACATACACCTTTAGGCATGAATTTTGCTTTTAGGAGCAATTAAGGTTTTTGTCCAAATTTGGATCTTTTAAGATATCCGGGCTGTGTCTAGGTCTGCATATAATCTGGATGCAGTAGAAGGACAACCAAGATATCCCCGGATAACTCAACAATTTAAACACCTAACACCTTAAATATTGGCTAACTATCAACACAAGATTTAAGACCATAAAATCATATGCCAAGGGTGTGTGACCCACTAGATATATAGTTGTTTATGTTTATATCATCTAGCATATAATATCCGTTTGAGCTCTAAGCCTATCAACATATCGCTTTCGATCCAAGTCGTTCCAGCTACAACACCTTACATTTGTTAGCCAAAACCTTTATCACGAGAACATTTCATTTCCCGATCATTGCAAAACTTTTTGAAACTAATTTTGTCATTTTCTGAATTTTTTAATGTTTTTGTGTTTTTCTAATTTTTCAAATGTTTTTGTATTTTTGGATTTTCTCCTCCTAAATTTGTGTATATATGAACAAATTTATCGAGGCAAACAAAAAATAAAAAATAAAAAAAAACGAAAAAAAATGAAAAACAAACTAAAAAGAAAGGATAAAGGGCTCAGTCAGAAAACCGATCATTTTGAGAAGCTCCACAGGCACTTGGAATCACGTGTTGCTAACATGGTTCGTGAACAAATCTGAACATTTGCATCGGTGTGGATTTGCTAAAGTTTAGCGAGACCCTTTTCATAGCAATCACGAATAAAATGAACTTTGATGTTTATGTGCTTGGTTTTGGAGTGAAAAACAGGGTTTTTGACAATTTGGATAGCGGCATCATTATCACAATAAATTGTTGTTTTAAATAAGTCAAACCGTAATCCGCAAGCTGGTGTTACATCCTTAAAACCTGGGAGCAGCAGCTGATGCTGAAATATTCTGCTTCCACTGTAGAAAGCGAGACCGTCTGCTGCTTCTTGCATTGCCAAGAGATCAATCTATCTCCAAGAATTGGCATCCAGCTGAAGTTGATCGTATGTCCCTGTCTGTACCTCTAAGATTACTTAGAGAAAGCATACAGTTCAAATTAGAATTTTTAGGATACCACAGCCCAATCACAGTGCCCCTTTGAGGTACCTAAAAATTCTTTTAACAGCATGTAAACGAGAGAGTTTAGGAGTAGTCTGGTATCGAGCACACTGGCAAACGTAAACATGATGTCTGGCCGACTTGCCGTGAGATACATGAGTGAACCGATCATAGTCAGTACTGGTTGATTGACAGGCATTCCTTCTGCGTCTTTATTCAACAAGGGCCGTTCATCGATAGGCGAAGCATAGGCTTTGAATCTGTAAGCTTGAATTTTGGGAAGAACGTCATTGACGTATTTTTCTTGATGGATCAAGATTCCTTGTGAGCTCTGACGAACTTGAAGACCCAAAAACATAGTCATCTCCCCCAATGAACTCATCTCGAATTTCTTTTCATGACCTCTTCAATTTCACGACACAACCCATCATTCTTAGAACCAAAACTAATATCATATACGTAAATATGAACAAGAATGATGTCCTTGTCAACACATTTGATGAACAAAGTCTAATCAATGGTTCCCTGAGTATATCCGTGAAGCAAGCAGATGCTCTGTTAGGTTACGTACCACGCATGAGGGGCTTGATGCAACCCATATAAAGCTTTGTCCAACTTGTATGTATAGTCTGGCTTCTCAGATCAGTGAAACCCGGTGGTTGCGCCACGTATATCTCCTTTTTCACCGTGCCGTAAAGAAACACAGTTTTGACATCCATTTGATAGATTGTGAAGTCCATGTATGATGCATATGTCACACCCTGTCCCGCAGCGGATATGCTAGTCGGGGCATGATTGGGTTTTCATCAAAGCTCATGACATTTACTATTATAAAAGTTTCATATTTATTATTTCAAATTAAAAAGTAATATTCCAACCAACACATAATACATACAAACACAAAATGTGTTAAACATGACATTCAAATAACGCTTTATTTATATTCTAAGGCCCAAGTCCTATGTGTTCCTTGCTTCAACCTAATCACCTTATCATGTGTAAAAAATAGATTTGGGTCAACAAAATTGGCGAGTGAATCCCATTTAAACATTAGAAAGAATTGATATGTTTATTAATTTAATAAAGTGTGCATAAACTAATTATGAGTAACGTATATGTAATCTAACCACAAACCCCATAATCATCTACCAATGTACATGTGAGCATGATAAGCGATGTGCTGTGAGATCAAGGCTCAATCAAACGGAGCCGATCTAACTAGGCAACGCGACGCTCTACCCGTATGTAACGGGGAACAAATGGGACTAATATGAGAGCTTGACTGAAATGAGAAAATATAACCACAAACAACAATAAATAAAATATCACATAGCACGTTAGTTCATATAATGGTGATAGCACGAGTGTTGAATAAATAATACAATTGAAACGACACATGATACACCGCAAAACATGAATACAAAGGGGAAGTTTGTAGGAATTCACTCACAGTGGGTGCGGTTTGGTTTGATGAGGAGTGCACACGATTTAGCGTTAGAGATACCAGCCGATGAGAAAGACTAACCTAAATATTCACATAACAATTTGGTAAATATATATATATTTTAGTTAAACTTATTATTTCTACCTTTATAAGCATTTTAGATGTTTTTATTGTAATTACTACTATTTTTAGGTGCTTAAAAGATGTTATTTGATTATATTATAATAGTTTTTAATGAAAAAAATAGACAAGAGTTTATTTAAAAAATATATGTTTTTAATCGCATCGGGCCGGTGGAACAGTTTGCAGCGTAGGGGTTTCGAACTCATGACCTCTCGTATACGTGCACACAGTTCTACCAACTGAGCTACGTGTCTAACTCGGAATATATCCATTTTTAATTACATATATACACTTACTGAGATGAACCATAAACTGCTTATATTAAAAAGGTTTTGTAATTTTAGAAACATGTAACCGACCGGACTCGAACCCGCGCCCCTGCTTCGTGTTGCACACAGCCCGACCAATTGGGCTGTGTGACTAACCTGAAGAATATAGGATATTTATTAGTTTTATACACTAACTGAGTCTTATTATATATAAGTTATAAAAAGGTTTGGTTAATTTAAGGAAACCGGCAACATATTAGAGGCTCGAACCCGGGACCATTTAGATAAGCTGCACACAGTCCACCACTGGACTGTGTGTCTAACCCGGTATAATTACCGATTTCAAATTCATTTAAGCACTGATCTCACTTTATCTCTTTCATTATAAAAACACGGAACATAACCCGATGAAGCTTATTGGATCTTCAGTTATTATTACTACTAAAGTAAACCATAAGAAAAACATGAAAAGAATTCAAGGATGTTTATACTAACAAGGGTGGCCTAGATTTCTCCGGTGTAGTTCCGGCGACAAGCAAGTTTTTCGGCGAAGTGTGAATTTGAGAGCAGAGGTTACAAAGAGTTTGTATGAGTATATGCGTGATCTAACTGAGTTTCGGAAACCTCTATTTATAGAGAGAGACAGTAGAATGATTTCAATGTTTTGGTTTCAATCAATGATTTAGTGGCCGATGATTGCGTAACTGTTTTCAGTGAATTGATTCGAGAATTGGATTAAATCTTATGATTAAAACGATTTCATTCGTTAATTGAAACAGAAAAACGGGTCTTTGATTGCTGGAATCATCTCCGGCTGTTACAGCTCTGTGATTTGAAATTCGAATTCAAGCGTTGTTTTGATATAAACTTGTTGGTTTGATATTAATACAGATATGTGTGTGTGGTGTGGTGGTGTGTTGGGCGTTTTATTTGGGTGGAGACCCGGGTTCGATACCCGCGGTCCAAACCCTTTGTTTTTTTATCTTTTATTATTTATATTTTATTTATTAACATTATTATTTTGACTTTATTTCTTTTATTTATTATTTAATACAATTAATATAACGAATTTTAAATGTTTAACATAAACGCATAACGAAACTTCATAACGTATATTGAATTAGAAAATGGAGCAGTTTTTAGAACCTGTTTTTCATCAGGATCAATGAAACCTGTGGTTGTGCCACGTATATCTCGTCTTTCACCGTGCGTAAAGAAACGCAGTCTTGACATCCATTTGATAGACTGTGAAGTCCATGTATGATGCATATGCCAAGAACATGCGATGCGACTCCAGATGGCTCCCCCTCATTAGTTGCACCAGTGGGAATGTTGACTAATGGATCAACAGAACAGTCTGGTGGTGCAGGCTCAGGAAACAGATATGATCCTAAGACATCAGGAGTTGTAGCTCCTTCATTTGCCACAGGAGTTTCTATGTTTGGAGCCTCAACTTCAGGGGAATCCATCTGAGGAATCTGTTCACAAACAGTTTCCTGATTCAACGATGCTGGTGGAGGTATAGACACAACTTCATTGAATCCAGGTGGATCCACACTCAGCTGCTTGAAAGATTCTTGAAGCTATTCAGCATCTTCATCATCCTCAGTCAAGATAGGCATCGGTGGGGGTTCAGAACTTGTGCATGTACCTGCATTCATATCAGAAGAGACATCAACAGATTTAAACAAAGAGGAATAATCATAGAGCCAGTCAGGACCAATTTGTGCGTCCTTGGGATTCTCCTCCAGCCAACCCACATTGTAGGTTTCAACTACCATTTTCTTGATCTTGTTGTAGACACGATAAGAAGTGTTCTTAGAGTAGCCAACTAAGATGCAAGGATCTCCACGTGATGCAAAATTTCCCTTAGCATCCACGAGTAGGAGAACACAGGGGCATCCGAATTTGCAGAAATGCTTGACCGAAGGTTTGTGACCTTCAACCACTTCATATGGCATTTGCATATGCCTTTTGTTGATAAGGGCATGATTCTGAATGTAGCAAGCGGTATTGACTGCTTCTGCCCAGAAAAAAAGAGGTAGTTCCGATTCGACCAATATAGTATGTGCTGCTTCAATAAGTGTTCGGTTCTGCGTTCCACAACCCCATTCTGTTGAGGAGTTCTGGCTGCACGAAACTGTCGATCAATTCCCTAGGAAGAGCAAAAAGAATTCAAAGTGGCGTTCTTGAACTCTGTTCCGTTATCACATCGATTAGCCTTCACTGTGGTGTCTGCCTGGTTTTCCATTAGGGTGATAAACTGTTTGACTAACTCAGCTGTTTCACTCTTTTGTGCCAGAAAGAATACCCAAGTGAAACGGGAGTAGTCATTAATGATAACCAGACGCTCTGCCTTCCCGCCAATGCTCAGAATATCGATCGAACCAAAAAGATCCATATGAAGCAATTCCAAGATTCATATGAAGCAATCATCTCAGAAAACTTCCCAAACTTCTTCAATGGTATACGTCCAACAAAAACTGTCTTCGATGTCGATCTGTTCTTCTTCATCGTGCTAAAAATAGTTGGACCCATGGGCCTCATATTCAGCAAGTTCTTATCGGAAGCATCCTTAACTAAATCAGAATAACGGGCATCCAGACTCAGCTGCACGAATCGAGGATACAACAAAAAATCTTCTACTTCGACTGCTCAAGAATCTTCTTCATATTCTCGAAAATATAACCAAAAAAATTATATTTCCAATCCATCACCAAAGATACGATCGCTAAAGTCTGCGTCTGGTTCGCGTGATCTAACCCACCCTTGTTCTCCGATACGCACTGTATAATATGTGAACTAACAATCTCCAGTATGATGGGAACATCTTCTTCAACAATGGTGGATATGTTTCCTCATAACTCATCTCCGTCAACACCGGCATCAACTTCTCCTAATCATATAACGTCGGATCGCTCGCTACGTATGTAAACCTCAACACTTCCAATACATGATTCGTTCACGATGATCTTCTTCCCCTGAATAGATGAACTAATAAAGGGCTTCCTGTCAGCACCCCTCAAATGAAATCTCGCCGCTTCCAAAACGTGTGCACTAAATCACGTTAGATAACAGGATTCGCTCGGAGTGCATACGTGTCCGACAGTCATTCAGACCCACCATCATAGACTTGAATTTGGAAAAAGTCCGCTGGTGGATCCGACAAATAACCCACCTGGTTATGGAACTGCTCTTCGACTAATAAAACAACATCAAAAGCCGCTTCAGCCATTTTTGTCAGAAGAACAACATATTAAACCATACTCAGCAAAAAATTTACTAATCAAACCAGATATCCAAGTTAACATAAGTTAACTTGCCAATTTTAAACTAAGAGGTCAAAAACCCATTAGTTCAATACTGATTGGCAGATGAATGCCATCTGAAATGGAATATGAGTTCATCCATTTCGGTTGAATACTCATCCAAGATGGAGTCCAAAATGCACAATTTGTTGAAGTTTCATCCGAGATGCCATCCGAGATGCTTAATTACATGAAGATTTGAAGATTAACATTTAATTTCAATGATTAATGAGCATTTTTTCCAAATTCTAATGTAATTCGGATGATAGTTAAGATAATTTAATTCGGATGATGATCAGAGTGTTTCGGAGGAAACATTTTAGTGAATGATCCGAAATGCAGCAATGATAATCTGATATATTATTCTGGAATGGGCTTGGACCTGAGAATTTGGGCCCAAGTCAATCCGGATCCAACTGAACATCATCTGGTTTCCAATTCGGATACAATTTGGAATGGGCTTGGTCAAATTGATTTGGGCCCAATCCGGACAGATTTCAAGAGGCCCAATTCCAAACTAGAAAGCCCAGTCCGGAACAGTAGCCAGTCCGAAATGGTCAAAGTAGGAGGGGCCCAATTCGGTCAATGGGCCGATCTGGAATGGGTCAAAAGGCCCAATCCAGAACAGTACCATAATGGGCCCGATAATGTTCAATTTCAAAATTTTCAAAAATTCTATTGGATTAGCCCAATTCCAAAACTTAGTAGGCCAGTCCAATACCCCTTGACATAAATCATCTAACTCAAGAATCAACAGTTTAACTAACCGAGCAACCAAACACACTTTACCAAATATACAGAAATAAGCAAGCATTTAAACAAAATCAATACAGCATATACACAGTTTTACTATGGGATCAAATCGTTTTCAGGCGTACTAAGGAACACTTTTCAGTGTGAGCTTGGTTAGACTGGTTTAAGCGATTGCCAATACATTTGTCCATTTAAACTTAGCGCTCAACTTTCTACGTTTTGCTTTATGATACGCTTAAGGTAATGTTATACTATGATACCTGTGTGTCCCACTCCATGACATACACCCGCGATCAAGGTAGGCACAACGGTTTATGACGTTTTGGTAACTTATATTGGAATCATCCTAGCTTTACAATGTTAGACCATTGATCATAGGTATGCACTATCGTACAATCAAAGTTTTCAATGTTTTGTGTCCAACGAGGGTGAGACATACACCTTTTGGTTACGAATTTTGCTTTTAGGAGCAATTAAGGTTTTTGTCCAAATTTGGATCTTTTTAGATATCCGGGCTATGTCTAGGTCTGCATAAAATCTAGATGCAACAGAAGGACAACCAAGATATCCCTGGATGACTCAACAATATAAACACCTAACACCTTAAATATTGGCCAACTATCAACACACGATTTAATACCATAAAATCATATGCCGATGGTGTGTGATCCACTAGATATATAGTTCTTTATGTTTATATCATTTCGCTTATAATATCCATTTGAGCTCTAAGCCTATCAACATATCGCTTTAGATCCAAGTCGTTCCAGCTACAACACCTTACATGTGTTAGCCAAAACCTTTATCCGAGTAATCATTCCATTTCCCAATCATTTCATAACTGTTTGAAACTATTTTTGTCATTTTCTGAATTTTTTGATGTTTTTGTGTTGTTCTAATTTTTCAAATGTTTTTGTATTTTTGTGATTTTTCTCCTCCTAAATTTGTGTATATATATGAACAAATTTACGAGGCAAACAGAAAATAAAAAACTAAAAAACAAACGAAAAGAAAATGAAAACAAACTAAAAAGAAAGGATAAAGGCGGCTCAGTCAGAAAACCAGATCATTTTGAGAAGATCCACAGGCACTTGGAATCGCGTGTTCTAACAGGTTTCGTGAACAAATCTGTAACATTTGCATCGGTGTGGATTTGCTAAAGTTTAGCGAGACCCTTTTCATAGCAATCACCAATAAAATGAACTTTGATGTTTATGTGCTTGGTTTTGGAAGTGAAAAACAGGGTTTTTGACAATTTGGATAGCGGCATCATTATCACAATAAATTGTTGTGTTTAAATAAGTCAAACCGTAATCCGCAAGCTGGTGTTGCATCCTTAAAACCTGGGAGCAGCAAGCTGATGCTGTGAAATATTCTGCTTCCGCTGTAGAAAGCGAGACCGTCTGCTGCTTCTTGCATTGCCAAGATATCAATCTATCTCCCAAGAATTGGCATCCAGCTGAAGTTGATCGTATGTCCCTCGTCTGTACCTCTAAGATTACTTCAGAGAAAGCATACAGTTCAAATTTAGAATTTTTAGGATACCAGAGCCCCAATCACAGTGCCCCTTTGAGGTACCTAAAAATTCTTTTAACAGCATGTAAACGAGAGAGTATAGGAGTAGTCTGGTATCGAGCACACTGGCAAACAGTAAACATGATGTATGGCCGACTTGCCGTGAGATACATGAGTGAACCGATCATAGGTCAGTACTTGGTTGGATTGACAGGCATTCCTTCTGCGTCTTTATTCAACAAGGGCCGTTCAGTGATAGGCGAAGCTATAGGCTTTGAATCTGTAAGCTTGAATTTGGCAAGAACATCATTGACATATTTTCCTTGATGGATCAAGATTCCTTGTGAGCTCTGACGAAGTTGAAGACCCAAAAACATAGTCATCTCCCCCAATGAACTCATCTCGAATTTCTTCTTCATGACATCTTAAAATTCGCAACACAACCCATAATTCGTAGAACCAAAAATAATATCATCTACGTAAATTTGAACAATAATGATGTCCTTGTAAACACAAAGTCTGATCAATGGTTCTCCGGGTAATCCGTGAGCAAGCAGATGCTCTGTTAGGGTTGCGTACAACGCACGAGGCGGTTGATGCAACCTATACAAAGCTTTGTCCAACTTGTATGCATAGTCTGGCTTCTAAAGGGTCAGTGAAACATGGTGGTTGTGCCACGTATATCTCCTCTTTCACCGTGCCATAAAGAAACGCAGAATTGACATCCATTTGATAAACTGTGAAGCCCATGTATGATGCATATGCCAAGAAATGCGAACGACTTCCAATCTAGCCACCTGTGCATAAACTTCTCATAATCCAACCCCTCGATCTGGCGAAAGCCTTGAACAACTAATCGAGCTTTGTTCCTCACAATCACACCAGTATCATCCTGTTTGTTGTGAAATACCGAACGAGTTCTAAGAGCATGTTTTCCCTGAGGAAGCTTCACCAATTGCGATACCCTAAGTTTCTCAAACTGATTGAGTTCTTCATGCATAGCGTCAACCCTGCTTGTTTCCTGCAAGGTGACATCAATGCTTTTAGGTTCAATTTGTGAGATGAAACAAGAGTAAAGACATGTATTGATATCTCCTGATTGACTGCGAGTCTGAACTCCAACAGGAACAGACAAATAACATTTTCAATTGGATAATCACGCTGCAGACGTTGTGGTATAGCCGTAGCAGGAACGTGGAATCTGATTGTATGTTTGTAAAGCTCTACGATGCGACTTCAGATGGCTCCCCCTCATTAGTTGCACCAATGGGAATGTTGATTCATGGATCAATAGAACAGTCTGGTGGTGTAGGCTCAGGAAACAGAGATGATCCTAAGACATCAGGAGCTGTAGCTCCTTCATTTTCCACAGGAGTTTCTGTGTTTGGAGCCTCAACTTAGGGGAATGCGTCTGAGGAATCTGTTCAGAAACAGTTTCCTGATTCTGCGGTGCTGGGGGAGGTGTAGAACAGCTTCATTTAATCCAGGTAGATCCACACTCAGCTGCTTGAAAGATTCTTGCAGCTGTTCAGCATCTTCATCATCCTCAGTCAAGATAGGCATCGGTGGGGGTTCAGAACTTGTGCCTGGACATGCATTCATATCAGAAGAGACATCAACAGATTTAAACAAAGAGGAATAATCATAGAGCCAGTCGGGACCAATTCGTGCGTCCTTGGGATTCTCCTCAGCCAACCCACATTGTAGGTTTCAACTACCATTTTCTCGATCTTGTTGTAGACACGATAAGAAGTGTTCTTAGACTAGCTGCGAAGATGCATGGATCTCTGCGTGATGCAAATTTTCCCTTAGCATCCACGAGTAGGAGAACACAGGGGCATTCAAATTTGTGGAAATGCTTGACCGAATGTTTGTGACCTTCAACCACTTCATACGGTGTTTGAATGTGCCTTTTGTTGATCAGGGCATGATTCTGAATGTAGCAAGCGGTGTTGACTGCTTCTGCCTAGAAAATAAGAGGTAGTTCCGATTCGACCAACATAGTACGTGATGCTTCAATGAGTGTGCGGTTTCTGTGTTCTGCAACCCCATTCTATTGAGGAGTTCCGGCTGCACTGAACAGTTGATCAATTCCCTTGGAGGAACAAAAAGAATTCAAAGTGGCGTTCTTGAATTATGTTCCGTTATCACATCGAATAGCCTTCACTGTGGTGTCTGCCTGGTTTTCCATTAGGGTGATAAACTGTTTGACTAACTCAGCTATTTCACTCTTTTGTGCCAAAAAGAATACGCAAATGAAATGGGAGTAGTCATCAATGATAACCAGACAGTATGCCTTCCCGCCAATGCTCTGAATATCGGTCAGATCAAAATGATCCATATAAAGCAATTCCAAGATCCATATGAAGCAATCACCTCAGAAAACTTCCCAAACTTCTTCAACGGTATACGTCCAACAAAAATTGTCTTCGATGTCGATCTGTTCTTCTTCATCGTGCTAAAAATAGTCGGACCCATGGGCCTCATATTCACAAGTTCTTATCGGAAGCATCCTTAGCTAAATCACAATAACGGACATCCAGAATCAGCTGCACGAATTGAGGATACAACAAAAACAGCTTCTTCTTCAAATGCCCAAGAATCTTCTTCATATTCTCGAAAATATAACCAGAAAATTATATTTCTAATCCATCACCAAAGATACGATCGCTGAAGTCTGCGTCTGGTTCGGTTGATCTAACTCGCCCTTGTTCTCCGATACGCACTGCATGAATATGTGAACTAACAATCTCCAATATGTGGGGAACATCTTATTCAACAACGGTGGATATGTTCCCTCATAACTCATCTCCATCGACACCGGCATTAACTTCTCCTTATCATATAAGTCGGATCGCTCGCTACGTCTGTAAACCTCAACACTTCCCGAATACATGTCGTTGACGATAATCTCCTTCCCATGAATAGATGAACTAATATAGGGTTCCCGTCAGCACCCCTCAAATGAAATCTCGCCCGCTTCCAAAACGTGTGCACTAAATCATGTTAGGTAACAGGATTCGCTCGAGTGCATACGTGATCCGGCAGTATTCAGACCACCATCATAGACTTGAATTCTTGGAAAAAGTCCGCTCGTGGATCCGACAGATAACCGCTTGGTAATGGAACTGCTCTTCGACTAAAAAACAGCATCAAAAGCTGCTTCAGCAATTTCTGTCAGAAGAACAACAGATTAACCATACTCAGAAAAACATTTACTAATTAAATTAGATATCCAAGTTAACATATGTTAACTGGCCAATTTTAAACTAAGAGGTCAAAAACCCATTATTCAAAGCTGATTTGCAGATCAATAAGCATGTCAAATTCAAAGGGGTCCAATAAACAAGTCTAATAAAGTTCAATCATAAGAAAAGCCCTGAATTTGACAGGTTCAAGGTTCAATTGAAGGTTCATTTTAAAGTTTCAGTTTTATGGTTCAGATAAAGTTCAACACTCAATCCGGAAGGGTCAAAGGCAATCCGAAAGTTCAAAACAAGGTTCAAAAACCATTTCGGAGAGTTCAAACACTGAGATCCAGAAAAAAGGGTTAAAAAAGGAATTCAGATGAACCCCTTATCATCTTAGATGAAGGCCATCCGAAATGGAATCTGAGTTCATCCGTTTCGGTTGAATACTCAACCGAGATGGAGTCCGAATGCACAATTTGTTGAAGTTTTATCCAGGATGCCATCCGCGATGCTTAATTACATGAAGATTTGAAGATTAACATTTAATTTCGATGATTAATGAGCATTTTATACCTACTTCTGATGTAATTCAGATGAATGTGAAGATAATTTAATTCGGATGATGATTAGAGTGTTTCGGAGGAAAAATTTTAGTGAATGACCCGAAATGCAATAATGATAATCTGATATACTATTCCGGAATGGGCTTAGGCCTGAGAATTTGGGCCCAAGTCAATCCGGATCCAACTAAACATCATCCGGTTTCCAATTTGGATACAATCCGGAATGGGTTTGGTCAAATTAATTTGGGCCCAATCCGGACAGATTTCAAGAGGCCTAATTCCAAACCAGAAAGCCCAGTCAGAACAGTAGCCAGTCCGAAATGGTCAAAGGAGGAGGGGCCCAATTCGATCAATGGGCCGATCCGGAATGGGTCAAAAGGCCCAATCCAGAACAGTACCATAATGGGCCCAATACTGTTCAATTTCAAATTTTTCAAAAATTCTATTGGATTAGCCCAATTCCAAAACTCAGTAGGCCAGTCCAATACCCCTTGACATAAATCATCTAACTCAAGAATCAACAGTTTAACTAACGAGCAACCAAACACACTTTACCAAATATACAGAAATAAGCAAAGCATTTAAACAAAATTAATACATCATATACACAATTTTGCTATGGGATCAAATCGTTTTCAGGCAGACTAAGGAACACTTTTCAGTGTGAGCTTAGTCAGACTGGTCTAAGCGATTGCCAAGTAGGAACACTCTTAAGTAATGTAATACTATGATACCCATGTGTCCCACTCCATGACATACCCCCGCGATCAAGGTAGGTACAACGGTTTATGACGTTCTAGTAACTTATACGGGAATCATCCTAGCTTTACTACGTTATACCATTGATCACAGGTATGCACTATCGTACAGTCAAACTTTTCAATGTTTTGTGTCCAAAGAGGGTGAGACATACACCTTTTGGTACGAATATTGCTTTTAGGAGCAATGGTTTTTGCCCAAATTTGGATCTTTTAAGATATTCAGGCTATGTCTAGGACAACTTATAATCTGGATGCAACAGAAGGACAGCCAAGATATCCCTGGATGACTCAACAAATATACACCTAACACCTTACATATTGGCCAACTATCAACACAAGATTTAAGACCATAAAATCATATGCCGATGGTGTGTGATCCACTAGATATATAAGTTCTTTATGTTTATATCATTTAGCTTATAAAATCCATTTGGCCTAAGCCTATCAACATATCGCTTTCGATCCAAGTCGTTCCGGCTACAACACCTTACATGTGTTAGCCAAAACCTTTATCACGAGTAATTATTTTATTTCCCAATCATTGCAAAACTACTTGAAACTATTTTTGTCATTTTCTGATTTTTTGATGTTTTTGTGTTTTTCTAATTTTTCAAATGTTTTTGTGTTTTTGTGATTTTTCTCCTCCTAAATTTGTGCATATATATGAACAAATTTACGAGGCAAACAGAAAATAAAAAATAAAAAATTAAAAGAAAACAAAAGTGAAAACAAACTAAAAAGAAAGGATAAAGGAGGCTTAGTCAAAAACCGGATCTTTTGGAGAAGATCAAAAGACTTGGAAACGTGTGTTGCTAACGGGTTTCGTGAACAAATGCGCAACATTTGCATCGGTGTGGATTTGCTCAAGTTTAACGAGACCCTTTTCATAGCAATCACGAATAAAATGAACTTTGATGTTTTTGTGCTTGGTTTTGGAGTGAAAAACAGGGTTTTTGACAATTTGGATAGAGGCATCATTATCACAATAAATTGTTGGGTTTAAATAAGTCAAACCGTAATCCGCAAGCTGGTGTTGCATCCTTGAAACCTGGGAGCAGCAAGCTGATGCTGCGAAATATTCTGCTTCCGCTGTAGAAAGCGAGACCGTCTGCTGCTTCTTGCATTGCCAAGAGATCAATCTGTCTCCCAAGAATTGGCATCCAGCTGAAGTTGATCGCATGTCTCTGTCTGTACCTCCAAGATTACTTAGAGAAAGCATACAGTTCAAATTTAGAATTTTTAGGATACCAGAGCCCCAATCACAGTGCCCCTTTGTGGTACCTAAAATTCTTCTAACAACATGTAAACGAGAGAGTTTGGGAGTAGCCTAGTATCGAGCATACTGGCAAACGGTAAACATGATGTCTGGCCGACTTGCCGTGAGATACATGAGTGAACCGATCATAGACCAGTACATGGTTGGATTGACATGCATTCCTTCTGCGTCTTCATTCAACATGGGTCGTTCCGCGATAGGGGAAGCCATAGGCTTTGAATCTGTAAGATTGAATTTGGCAAGAACGTCATTGACATATTTTCCTTGATGGATCAAGATTCCTTGTGAGCTCTTAGAACTTGAAGACCCAAAAACATAGTCATCTCCCCCAATGAACTCATCTCGAATTTCTTCTTCATGACCTCTTCAAATTTGCGACACAACCTATCATTCGTAGAATAAAAAATAATGTCATCTACGTAAGTTTGAACAAGAATAATGTCCTGTCAACAAGTATGACGAACAAAGTCTGATCAATGGTTCCCGGGAACATTCATGAGTAAGCAGATGCTCTGTTAGGGTTGCGCCAGTATATCTCCTCTTTCACCGTGCCGTAAAGAAACGCAGTCTTGACATCCATTTGATAGACTATGACATCCATGTATGATGCATATGCCAAGAAAATGCGAATGGCTTCCAATCTAGCCACCGATGCATAAACTCATCGTAATCCAACCCCTCGATCTAGTGAAAGCCCTGAACAACCAATCAAGCTTTGTTCCTCATAATCGCACCAGTATCATCCTGTTTGTTGCGAAATACCCAACGAGTTCCAAGAGCATGTTTTCCTGAGGAAGCTTCACCAATTGCCATACCCTAAGTTTCTCAAACTGATTGAGTTCTTTATGCATAGCGTCAAGCCAGCCTGTTTCCTGCAAGGCGACATTAGTGCTTTTAGGTTCAATTTGTGAGATGAAACAAGAGTAAAGACATGTATTGATATCTCCTGATTGACTGCGAGTCTGAACTCCAATGGTAACAGGACCAATAACATTTTCAACTGGATGATCACGCTTTAGACGTTGTGGTATAGGCGTAGCAGGAACATGGAGATCTGATTGCAAGTTTGTAAAGCTCTGTGATGCGACTCCAGATGGCTCCCCCTCATTAGTTGCATAAGTGGGAATGTTGATTGATAGATCAATAGAACAGTCTGGTGGTGTAGGCTCAGGAAACAGAGATGGTCCTAAGACATCAGGAGTTGTAGCTCCTTCATTTGCCACAGGAGTTTCTGTGTTTGGAGCCTCAACTTCAGGGGAATCCGTCTAAGGAATAAGTTCAGAAACAGTTTCTTGATTCTACGACGCTTGTGGAGGTGTAGACACCGCTTCATTGAATCCAAGTGGATCCACACTAAGCTGCTTGAGAGATTCTTGCAGCTGTTCAACATCTTCATCATCCTTAGTCAAGATAGGCATCGGTGGGGGTTCAGAACTTGTGCCTATACCTGCATTCATATTAGAAGAGACATCAACAGATTTAAACAAAGAGGAATAATCATAGAGCCAGTAGGGACCAATTCGTGCGTCCTTGGGATCTCCTCTAGCCAACCCACATTGTAGGTTTCAACTACCATTTTCTTGATCATGTTGTAGACACGATAAGAAGTGTTCTTAGAATAGCCGACAAAGATGCATGGATCTTCGCCTGATGCAAATTTTCACTTAGCATCCACGAGTAGGAGAACATAGGGGCATCCGAATTTGCGGAAATGCTTGACTGAAGGTTTGTGACCTTCAACCACTTCATACGGTGTTTGCATGTGCCTTTTGTTGATCAGGGCATGATTCTGAATGTAGCAAGCGGTATTGACTGCTTCTTCCCAGAAAATAATAGGTAGTTCCAATTCGACCAACATAGTACGTGCTACTTCAATGAGTGTGCGGTTTCTGTGTTTCGCAACCCCATCCTGTTGAGGAGTTCTGGCTACACTAAACTGTCAATCAATTCCCTTGGAGGAACAAAAAGAATTCAAAGTGGCGTTCTTGAATTATGTTCCGTTATCACATCGAATAGCCTTCACTGTGGTGTCTGCCTGGTTTTCCATTAGGGTATTAAACTATTTGATTAACTTAGCTGTTTCACTCTTTTGTGCCAGAAAGAATACCCATGTGAAACGGGAGTAGTCATCAATGATAACCAGACAGTATGCCTCCCGCCAGTGCTCAGAATATCGGTCGGACCAAAAAGATCCATATGAAGCAATTCCAAGACTTTTGACGTGGAGGGTGCGGGTTTCGACTTGTGTGGCTTTCGATGTTCTTTCCCACGAGCACATGATTCATAGTTCTCAATCTGCATAAAATCCCGAACAGGCAGATCTCGGACTAAACCACCTTTTACAAGTCTGTTGAGATTCTTCATGTTGATGTGTCCTAGTCGGCTGTGCCACAACATTGCATCATGCTCAGTAGTTGACGAGAACAAACAGGTAAGCTTGTCGGTGGGGGACTTGTTCATGTCGATGACGTATGTGTTTCCTTTGCTTTCAGCTTTGAGAAGAATCCATTCATCAGGAATAATGAGGCCTGGTTTCAACACATAGTATCCTTTCTTTGTAAAGTGCACATCTAAATGATTGTCACAGAGCTGAGACACACTCCAGAGACTGTGCTTCAACTCTGGGACATAGTTCACGTTCTTGAAGCTGAGAGCTCCATTGCACACCGTTCCTCTCATCGTTATCTTTCCCGTTTCACCACCTGTGAAGGAGACAAACCCGCAATCAAAAAACTGAATGTCAATCAACTGCGAGATGTCTCCAATCATGTGCTTGGAACAACCACTGTCGACATACCAAAGTCTGACGAGAGTCCTCCAAAGTTATTCCTTCACATTTCAACAGGTTTAGTTAGAAGCTGCAACCCAAGCCATTGATGATCTGGGTGTTCCATTTGCATCAACATAAGTGACCTCATGAAAACTTAAATTAGTTGAGGATGAGGTCGTTGATGCGTTTTATTTGTCTGATTTTGGGACAGAAGACTGGGTCTTGGTCAAGATCTCAGGCCTCCAGGCTGGTGAGTTAGACTTCTGCACAACTTTCGAAGTGCTAGAAGGATTCAGAGAACCTGAAGATCTTAGAGATTTTTGATTTTGTCTCTTGACCATGTTCCAGTCTTGATCAGAGGGCTTAGCCGGAGCAAATCAAGCCTGATGTAGGCGATTAGGCATAGCTCTCTGATTTTTCGAAGATAGGGTGTTGAAAGACATAAATGCATTTTGAAGGTTTCGTGCAATATTCCGGGGAAATCCGCAGTTGAAATAGGTCTGCCTCTTCTGGAAGAAAACACTCCATTCAGCCTGGGAAATTCTAGGCAGCTTGTCTGTCAGTTTCTTGCTTGCTGGTACTGACAGCTGGCGCAAGGTCTTAGTGTTGGCTTTTACCTGCTCACAACCATCAGCATACTTGTAAGTTTTATGATTTGAATTAGATAGTTTGGAGTTGGTAGACTTAGGCAAAATTTTAACTGATTCTTATTCAGTTGGTGGCTTAACAGATTCAGTTTGGGGCTACTAAGTCAATTTCTCAGAATGAGGAACTGAATTAGCAGCAGCCTTTTCAGTAGGTTGAGGTGCCTGTTTGGTTTTCTTCTTTTTGGATCTACGTGTTCTCCGTTTCTTTTTATCAGATTTCAAAACATTTTGCTTGGCGGATTCTTCAGAGGAAACAGGTGATTAACAGGGACATCCTTTTCTGAACTGTCAGAAGATGACCTTTGATCGTTATTAGCAAAAGAAATCTCTATATTTTGAAAAGTTAGAGATTTTGAATTAGAGTCAGTTTCAAAAGTTTTATCTGAATCAGCAGATGGAGGTTGCTCATTTTCTGTCATTTCAGAATCAGTCAACCGATCTTCGTTCGAAAAATCTGATTTGCCCGATTCTTCTGGTACTTTGCCAGCGTCACTAATCACAGAGTCGGTTGGTTGGTTGATTTCCTCATTGTCGACCCTAGGAATAGCATCAACAGGCGGTGCTTCGTCAGAAGAACTTTCAGTCTCTTCAGTGGGAACTGAGGAAACCGAAGCATCTGTCGATGCTGTACCTGTAGCAAAAGTTATGTTTTCATCACAAGAGTTATCACATGCATTATCAGAATTCATAACATCAGCATCAGATGAAAAACCAGAATTAAAAACGCCTAAGTTATCAACACAACCAACATTGTCCGAGAATTTAGATTTTTCAGTAAGAAAAAAGATTCAAAATGTCAAAAGCAGGTTTATAAAAAACATAATCAGCAGCTGAATTGTCCGAATTTGAATTCAGACATTCTTCTTCATCACCACATGTAATATTTCTTCTGCACATGAAGTAGAAGCGTTAGTAGCATTCATGTGTCAGTTTCAGGAGGATTTTATTGCTTTGATTCCTTAAGTGGTGTCGCTGCCTCTTCTTTAGGCGTCATTTTCTCAAAACCATCTGAACTACAAGAGGGTGTGTCACCAGTTTCTTGCGAAACTGGTGTGGAAGGGACAAAACCAGTGTCCTTCTTGAGTTCAGTTGGCTTAGAAAACTTTGGGTAGTAGGGCTTCCGCGGTTTTGAAAAGTAATTTGAGGGATTACCAAACATCATAATCTTTTCATTTTCTAGTTCTGCCTCAGGATCAGGCATTCGTGTGTAGTTATGATTATATGGTGGAGGAGCCCCTATTATACCCAATTCCTTTTTTTGTTTTTCTTATATTCAAGTTGTAGATCGCACAAGTCCTTGACCAGCTTGCTGGAATTTTTCAAATTTTTTAATATTTAATTTGTTTCCTTGAAACTTTCCTGTCAAGGAATTTAGGTTGGCTAGAGCTGCTTGAAGTTCTACGTCCTTTTCAGCTAATTTTAGCTTATAGTCATATACCCAACATTGTTGTTGGTTCAAGTCAAGCTTTAGCTGAGCTATGTCTTGTTTCTGTGCGTAGACCTTTTCCATAAGAAACTTGTTCTTATGTTTAAGGGCGATGTTTTTCGATGCAACTCGATTATATTCAGCTACAAGAGTCAAATTATGGGCGCGCATTTGTGATAATTTAAAACAAAAGCTATCTGAACAGAGAATGCGATTTACCGTTTCTAGAAGATCAAGTGTCTCAGCTGTCTGCGCCATCATGCAATGATTGTTGTTCTTGGAGAGATTCAGAGTCTCCATCTAAGCTGCAGCATCTGCCCAGTTGAACCCTTCGTGTTGCTGTGCCACCAAGGCTGTTAATTTCCCCATAGAGCTGCTCGAGGGACTTGAAGAAGATTTTGAAGGAGAGACGGGCACGAGCTGTCTGTCACTGCTCTGAATATCTGCCACTCTGGATGAGACATATCCAGATGGCGTCTTCTTGCATTCCCGTGCGAGGTGCCCTGGCTCATGACATCAATACACCTGAGCTTATCTTTCATTAGCCCAGTCTTCAGATTCGTCAATGGTTGCCTCCCGTACTTCTTTTGAAATTTGTTGACATGGAAAGCAGCCATCGCAAGATTCCAAGACACGTCAATCTCGTCCAAATCCTCCTCCATGATCTGATCTACTTCAGTTGGGAGAACAGATGGAGTGGTCAAGTCACCTGCTAAAAAAGCGTTTAAACTGTTAATCATTGAAGCAGCTATGGCCAATTTCTCTTCATTCTCTTTTGTGAGAAAAGCAGAATTGGACACAGCTGGAGCAGGAGCTGGTGCGGGAACACAGATTGAGGAATGCTGCCTTGTTGAGCTGTTGTAGGAATGGCAGGACTATAAACCATGTTAGGATACTTGGCATGATATTGTGTCTGAACCTGTGCCGCAGAAATCATCGTAGGAGTCTAAGATTGAAGACAATAAACATACTGGGTCTTCAGTGCAGAGGTGAGAGGACTGTACACCAAGTTAGAGCTACCCGGTGTGTGCGAGATTCCTTGTAGAGGGCTTGTAAACAAGATTTTGGGACATTAATGTTGCGTTCTGCCCTGTAATACTAGCTGCCATCAGACGACTTTGATGATTGATGTCCCTCTGTTTATTATCTATCTCATGTGACTTGATAGTTGCAATCATTTCTGTGAAGGTGACATCGTTCAGATTTTTCATCTTCTTGATCATGCCCACATTAGCATCCCAGCTCTTAGGCAAAGAGTTCAACAACTGTCTATTCACAGCACTATTCGTAAGGGAGATTTCAGCTGAAATCATTTGGGAGACAAGCTTCACGTATCTTCGAGTTTGATTCTCAATGGTTTCTCCGTATATGTGGTTAAATGAGCTGAACTGTTGATTCAGCTGATTAACCCGGCTTGCCTTCATATCAACGTTTCCCTGATACAGATTTTGTAGTTCGCCCCACACCTCCTTAGCCGTCTTGCAATTTCTGACAGCTATGGAGATGTCAGGTCCGAGTGCCATTGTTAGAACAGCCGAGGCTTTCTCATCTTCTTCGATTATCTTCTCGTCTTCTGGAGTCCACAAATGACTAGGTTTGGGGATCTTTGTGTCCAGATCATCAGTAGTGCTATAAACTATGGTTCGAGGACCATTCATGATACATCTCCAAACCCCCGGCTCTTTAGCCTTGCTTTATTGCTCAAACCTGAACTTCCATTCATAATATTCATCACCATATAGCAGACGGGGCACCTTCGTAGAAGTGCCATGAGCTTTCACGTAACTATTCATCACTTTTTAAAATTTTACCAAATAAAATTGAAGTTAATTTTAATTTCTGATTATGAACAGTCCTTAATGAGTCCGAGATAGTGATCTGAAATGAGAATCCAAAACAGTTTTCCGAAACAGTAATCCGAAATGCTATCAGAGACACAACAACGGTAACTCGGATGAATCCGAAATGCTTTCTTGATCCGAGATGAAAAGTCTATCTGGAATGGAGATCCGAAATGCTGTCTTAATCCGAGATGAAAAGTCAATCTGGAATGAAGATGAAATCCGAAATAGAGAATGATCCGAATTGCAAGAGATCCGAAATAGGAAAACCGATCCGGAATGGAAGCCTGATCCGGAATGAGGGCCTGATCTGAAATAAGAGCCTGATCCGAAATAAGAGCATGATCTGAAATAACAGATCCTTATCCGAATTGAGAACCCTTATCCGAAATCAACAGTATTCCGAAATTCCTACAAACAGATAATCGCAAGTTAATTTAAACAGTGATCCTTATCCAAAATGCGAGTAATCCGGATAAGGTTGTAGACAAGGCCGATGAACAGTTGTCCGGAATCAATCTGAGATGGATGATCTCCTTCGTGTTCTTCAAGATCTTCGACGATTCCAGATCGAATTGCTTGAATCTCCTTCGGTTTTCTCGGAACAGTAGCAGTCCGAGATGAGAAAGCAGTAGCGATCTTCAATATTCTTCAACAATGATATTCCGAGATAACTAACAGCAACAGTTCTTCTTCAGTCCGTGACACCTAGAGCCTGTATCGAACATCAGGCTCTGATACCAATTGTAAGTCCTGATTCGGATCTGTACACGGTATCACAACAACTAATCGATTATGGAAAGAAAGATTAGATGAACAAAATAAGAACAATCTCCGATTAATCAACTTGCATACACCAAATGGTGTCTGATACAAGATATCGCCGTAGCTTTAGCATGAATAACAAATTAATAAGCAACCTAAACCCTAACCCCAACACATGTATTTATACTAATCTCAAAATGGACTAATTAAACCCTAGGCCTATAAGGCTCTAGGAAAATGTCAATCTTATTGATAATCTTAAATTTAACCTTCTTAGTGTATCTCAAATGAGTAAGATTGTTTGGACCAGAAGTGGTTAAAAATATTGAAACAATCATAGCTGAGAGTAAAGCACAACTTGTTGCTCATAGGAGTGGCAACGTATATGTGGTTGATATGTTGAAAGATAATCCAATGACAATGACTGTTTGTTCTCAATTTGCCTCTAACAAAGAGACGGAATTATGGCATAGAAGATTTGTCACACAAATCTCAAAACTATCAGCACACTCTCTAAACAAGGTCTTGTAAGAGGTCTTCCATCATAACAATTCACATGTGATGATCATTGTGTTTCCTGTTTAAAAGGTAAATAACATAAAAGTTCATAAAAATGAATTGAAGAGTCAAAAACAAGTCAATGTTTAAAATTTTACACATGGACTTGTTTGGCCCTTTTAAAATCATGAGTCTTAAAAAGAAGAGGTATTGTCTTGTTATAATTAATGATTTTTCAAGGTTTACATGGACTTATTTTTTGCACTCCAAAGATAAGACTTCAGGTGTTTTGTAGGACCTTTGTAAGAAAAGTTGAAAAACAATTTGACTTGCTAGTAAAATTCTTTAGGAGTGATAATGGAACAGAGTTTAGAAATTAGAAATTGGATGTTTCTATGTGTCAAAAGAGATTGTGAGGAAATACAACAACCCAAGGACACCTAACAAAATTGATAAAACTTTTTTTTTAAAATGGAGAGGAAAGGATTTGATGCTTGTCTAAATTTATGTGGTTGACATCATTTTTGGATCCACATGTCCTGCCATGGGTGAAGAGTTTAGAGAACTCATGACAGCAGAGTTTGAAAATGAGTGCTATGGGTGAACTCTAATGCTTTCTTGGTCTCCAAGTTAAGAAATTGCAAAATGGTACATTCTTTCATCAAAGAAAGTATATCAAAGAACTACTTACAAAATTTGATATGAATGATTGTAAACCATGTAGTAGACCCATGCCACATCCAAAGTGGTCACTGTTGATGACGAAGATGACTTGGTTAATCAAACTCTTTATAGAAGCATGATTGGGTCTTTATTGTACCTAACTGCATCAAGGCAGACATCATGTTTACCACATGTGTCTGTGCCAATCCTAGTCAGCACCTAGAAAATCAAATCTTATTGCTGTGAAAAGGATATTCAGATACATAAAAGGTGCTCCCACACTTAGTATCTAGCATCCTTCTAATGGAAATATGAGCTTTCAGGTTATTCAGATAGTGACTTTGTTGGATGCCATGTAACAGGAAGTCCACTCAGGAGGTTGTTAATTTCTAGACAATTGTTTAGTTTCTTGGCAAAGAAAAAAACACAAGTTGCAGTTTCAACATCCATAGCTAAGGCTGAGTATATTGCTGTTGCTAGTTGCACTGCTCAACTCTTGTGGCTTCAAAATCAACTACTGGATTTTGGTTTTAACTGCTCTAAAGACTCATCTCATGTTAGATAGTCAAGCAGCTGAAAACATCATTAAAAATCCAGTATCACACTCAACAATAAAGCACATTGACATCAGACATCACTTTGTGAGGGATTGCTATGAAAAAGAGCTTTTCACTACCGTCTCGAATTCAAAATTCTTAAAAGCGGTTTCCATTACTCTCATCGTTTTCATTATTCCTCACTTTCATTTCGACCATGGCTCTAAACATCAACTACCGCTTAACTACCTCCCCACTTTCGAGAAGACCGAAAAAATTACTTCCTTCACTTATTAATTGATGTTCTACAAGCATCAAAGTACAACACCATACTTACCGCTGATGCACTAATTTATGTTGATACCCTCTGACAATTCTGGTCTAATGCTAAGGTTCAAATTCAGAAGAAAACCCCTATGCTATCATTTCCAAAATTGGAAACAATTTAGTTCAAATTTCTCCATCTTCAATATCCACAACATTTGGTCTGGAAGACCTAGCAGGTAACACTTCCTTTAGCAGACAATCACTTCACAAAGAGTTCATTGAAAGAGGTTAAAAAAAACAGAAAAGCGCTGAGGGGATTTATTTATGAAATTTTAAAAATTCAGCTTTTTAGCGCGCGTGCGCACACACACACACACACATATATATAAACATCGAATTATAAAAAATATAAAAAATCCCTTAGTGTTTTTTGTTTTTTTTAATTACAAAACATTCAATAACATGTAACCTGCATTCCCAATCCAAAAAGCCCACCAAAACAAAACTGCATAAAAAGGCACCTTTCGAAGATGAGATTCTAGAGGATAACCTCGTGGTATAACAGAAGCCACTTGATACCACTATTGTTACTTTCTCACAACAATTGGAAAGATCTCCACCTAAAAGCCAAACTCCTCCTGCATCCTCATAAAAGGATCAGGTTGTAAGCACAGGGTCACCACATTATGAAGTAGTTATTTCACTTGAAAGTCTGTTTTCAAGCCCCTCTCCCAGGGTTGTCTCTCTTTCCACTCCACAACCATCTCCCACAATTCCATCCACTGTTTATACCTCTGTTTCATGCAATGATAAAACTCAGACACAAATCAGTTCCTCTCAATCACAAGTCAACGAGAGTACACCCCCACAAGTGACTGAGTCTGGGAAAAATCAAGTTGCTAACCTAGAAACAGCCGAGGAACCTACACCCCATGAGTTACAAGTAACTCTTGGTGGTAGTTTAAGTGAAGCAGCCACTACAAATGATGACACAACTGTGTTTCAATTGGACATTGGTTACATCAATAAGTCTTCCTTAAAGGCAACAACTGTTGAGGCTACAATTGTAAATTCTGTTCCAGTTGGAAGTCCCTCGTACCAAGACAAAGGGGCATTTGGTTATGATAACATGGAGTTTCTCCTGTTGATGATCCGAATACAACTACCTCTGGTAGGAATTCAGATGATCCTATTAAATTAGGTGATGAATTGAGATGTAAGGAATTGACGGAGATAACGACATCAATAGAGTCTTCAATTGGTGAAATGAAAAATATGAAGAAGTAGATGTTACAACATTCTCAAAGCAAGCCTTTTACATAGCAAATTGCCAATGAGCTTATGGAAATCGGTGCAACCCATCATTCAAGCTCAGGGGAATTTAGCTGATATCAACAATAACACTCACATGGAACTAATCAGAAATATGGTTGAGGCCAAATATAACTCAAGCAAACATCAAGGCCATTAGAGAACGTTTGATCAAGACAACTGGCTCTACGCCGGTAACAGTCCTTCAAGAAGAAGTTGAGGATGATGCCAAAAAGGGGAGAAAGATCAATTGAGAAAGTTGCAGACTTCTTCCCATGCAAAACCAAAGGTGCAACAAAAGCCAGACCAAACCTCTACTAAAGCATCAGATGCTTGAGTTCAAAAAGGGATTGATGAGACCCTGAATAAAGAAGTAGAAGAGATTGCTTTGGAAAAGTAGAAGAGACAAGATACACTTGAAAGCAGGCTTCTAAATTGGTTGAAGCAGAATAAGACAAGCAAATGGAAAAAGAAGATATTGGCACTTCAAGAAAAAGAAAGTCAACTAGAAAAGTTAGACAACTAATTCCCACCTCTTCTAAAACCACTGCTGAGGCAACAAAAAGTGTATCCCCTGTCAAGACCAAAACCAAATCACCACCAAAGAAACCATCACCAAAAACTAACCCAACATTGTTAGTACAACTGATGTGCTAGAAGATGCTGGTACAACAGATGTTAACCAAACCTCTGCCATGATCATTTTTCCAACTTTAACCCTAACCATTATCTACACCACCAAGAATACCAATACGACCACCATCACCAAAGATCAAATTCCAACGCAAAAGAAAGATTTTTGTTGTTGATGATGATGATGATGAAGAGATTCCATCACCAATCCCTTTATCATCAAAACCCATTACATCATCACCACTCTCATCACTTCCATCCAAAACCATTTCGCTACCACCCATGTACCAACCACCATCTGACATCCCACTGCTACTAGATATCCTCTAGAAATTCTTGCTGTTAAAAAAGAAATTGAATCAATTTTCATAGTAGATGATACTTCAAAACTAGATTTCCCATCTCTCTTTGGATATAGAAAGCCAAGAAACTTAGATGAATATCTAAAGTTGAAAGCTAGACAGGCTGAGAGCATTACTAAAGAGATAAGCAAAGCGAAAGATGACATGACTACTCAAAGTACCTTATCTCATGAACTTAGCAAAGTAAGAAAAATTGAAGATTTTGCCAAAGATATGAGTAAGTCCATGTTAGAAAGGCATGTCAATGCTGAGCTAGATGAGAAATTGAAACAGGATTATCTGGACCACATAATGCAGCACAAACCATACAAAGCAACAAGAGTACAATTCAAAGACTAGTCATCAAATTCTCTCAAGGAAGAAATTGATAGAATCAAGGAAATGCTCAAAGATCCCTTACACAAGCCAACTCCACCTTACTAGGAGAAGTACAAACAAGTGGATCCAAACAGGACTTTAAAGCTTAAAAGAATGAGAGAAGACCTTGTTGCTGCTAATTATGGCTCATCAATATCTGTTGCAAGATGGTCTGAGTCCAGAGTTTTAGATACATGCAAGAAACTGGAGGAGCTTAGAAAGAAAGATCCCTCAGTTCCTTGAAAGCCAGTCTATCAACAACAACTGTCCCTCAACATACCCAAACTCTCAAAAAGCATTCTTCAACCATTGTCTTATCCACACTTGCCTTAAATCAAGCAAAAAGGCAAAAGAAGATGATGAGGATGATGAGCAGATGTTTGAAGAACACAGAAAAGAGGGTATCAAGAACCAACTTATCTTTCACATTGATCCTGTAAGTGACAAACTTAGAGAAACTGTGAAGAATCTTATCAATAGGCCACTTACACAAACTCATTAGAAATAAATCTTCACCCAAGAAAACCAATGAAATTCATCCTCAGACACACATGAATTGACTTGCTCAGATAAGATGGTGAGATTCAAAAGCTGAAAAGGAGGATGCATATGGTCTGAATACAGATGACCTCCAAGACTTGTTGAACCTTGAATTACAAAGGGATTTTGAAGACATGATTTTCTTGAACTTTGAATTACAATTCAAAGGGCAAATCAGGGAAATGTTGATTAGGAAAAAGATCAACAATAAAGAAGAAACCTCAGCCAAAATCCATGCGCTTTTTTGGCTCAGTTCTGTATGACAAAAACCATGCGCTATTTTGACTCACTTCTGTACGCCAAAATCCACACACTTTTTTGGCTCACATTTATGCGTCGAAATCCATGCGCTTTTTTGCTCACTTCTACATGCAAAAATCCATGCACTTTTTTGGCTCACATCTGTACGCCAAATTCCATGAGCTTTTGTTGGCTCATTCCTGTACGCCAAAATCCATGCGCTTTTTAGCTCACTTCTATATGCCAAAATCTATGCGCTTTCTTGGCTCATTCCCATGCACCAAGATATTTATGAGTCCAAAATCCCTCCTAGTTGATAAACTAAACTGGAAACCACACTAGATTAGGGGGACTTGAAGAGGAATGGTCCGAAATCACGTATGGACATGTGTTAACAGGACCACACCACTCCAAGCTGGCGACCTCGCCATACAAAGGTTTCTAGAAGGTTATGGAAAGGGATACCTGGCAAACAATAAGATGCTCTCAGCAGACTGAAAGGACAACAGGCGGCACCAATGGCAGGACGCGAACACTGACTGCAATATCTCCATGGATAGACCGACAACCAGTACAAAAGGACACTGAGCTGGAGCGAATAACCATGCGCCACGTCACCTCCAGGCCTGACTGTGTAAGAGGGGACAAAATGGATATTTCTCTTGGTCGGAAAACTGGCGAGCAATGGTAGCTGGCAGTCCTTGTTAGGAAACTTTTGTAAGTATTGAAGCAAAATATGAGCAATTTGATCTTGTGTTGAAGATAAGGTCAAGAAGATCAATCAGAAAGAAGATACAAGACAAACATGACAAAAGAAGAAAGAAAGATACATCTTCAACATATATCGGAAATTGATCACAATTGAATGAAGATGATCAGAAAGGACCAATATGATAAGTCTGATGATAAATCTGATCAGAATCTAGTAAACTCTGTTCATCATGTTCAACAAATTTTCTGATGGGCTGGCTATCAGAATTTATGATGAGCCAACTTGTCTAAAAGATAAGACTCTGCCACATTTGTAAAATAGAAAGTTGACCTTGATAGATTCAATGAATATGCCAAAAAGCTACTTTATGAAGAGCAAGTGCATGAATAAACAAATGTTTATTCATGACAAAAGACTTCTATAAATAGAGAAGCCACGACCGAAGGATAATGAGTTAAGCCCATCATTCATTACATACTATCAAACTCCATTACCCTTCATTATAGAATTCTTAAAGTATTCATTTGTAATAGTTAATAATCTCACAATCACCTTGTAAACCTTTTTATTTCAAAGTGATATAAACTTGAAAATTCTATAGATGCGTTTCTTGAAAGTTTGATTTCCATTTTCGCACATTATTTTCATACCATGTTGAAATCACTTGCCAAATTTAGTTAAAGAGAATTGTTATCTAGGATCAACAATTGGTATCAGAGCATATTGAATAAACTATTTTCAAAACGATAAATTTCTCATTTTTCTTAACTATTTCTTTCAACTAAATATGGAAAACTCTCATACATGGAACAATGCTTTCAATATTGTTTCTATATCAAAGCCTCCGACTTTAGTCAGAGAGGAGCACCCCCAATGGAAAATCAGGATAATCAATTTCCTAAATGGACATGATCGAGCTCTGTTTCAATCCATTGTGAGTGTCCCACATATACCCATGGTTGAAATACCAGCTGTTCTAGCAACTGAGCAAACACTAGAAATAACTGTCTCTTGGGCTCCAAAGAAAGAAATAAATTGGAGCAATGTGCACAAGTTAAAGGTGGAAGCCGATGAAATGGCAGATCACTTTGATTATGGCACTTCCAAATGACCTATTCATCTCAAGTAGATGCATGTGCTTCCGCTAAAGAGATATGATAATTGGAAAATCTTTGTGAAGAAGGAGAAAGAATGAAAAGAAACAAACGTACAAATTGTGTCTATTCTTATGAAAGATTTAAGAGTCTTCCAAATGATAGTCTTTCTAAAACGTATAACAGATTTGCTAAACTTTTAAATGATCTAAAAAACTTTGGTATTGAGAAATCAATGATGAGAGAAATGTGAAATTTCTAGATGCTCTACTAAGGGAATGGAGAAGTCTAACAATGACTTTAGCATCTACCCTAGAGCTGGGAAACATGAGTTTACATGATCTCTATAGTATTCTAGTTCCAAGAGAAGAAGAAATATATGAAAACTCAAACCAAAGAGTAAGAGACCCATTGCTCTTATCAAACTCTCAAAGGACAACCAGTTCTGATCCACAAACCTCTCAATGCTAAAGTAAGAAAATTCTGATACCTCATTAGATTTTTCTGCATTTGCTGAAGTAATTGCTTTGCTTACCAAGACATTTGAGCAAAGACTGAGAGGGCAAAGTAACAAGTACCAGAAAAGTGATAAAGGGAGGATAGAAGGAAAATCAAAAGATAAAGCAAAAGCTGAAATTGTCTGCTACAAATGTAAGCAAAAAGGACATTACACATCAGAGTACAAAAACAAGAAACTAAAAGATGTTGATTATTATGAGAAAAAGCTTGAAGAATGCAAAAGATAACAACATGTTAGCCTTATTGTAGGGACAGACACCTAGCTAACTGATGATTCTTCTGAGGAAGAAGAAGAAATGGCTAATTTTTGTCTATTGGCAAAAATTTCTGATGCAGAATCTAAAACTTCAGAACCCAAGGTAAGCACAAACAATCTTGACTTAGAACATCAGTTGAATAAGTTTATGACAGATTTTGAAATCTTACAAGAAAAACAAAACTTAAAAAATAAGAAATCTGATGATTTGCAGAGAATGTTAAATAAAGTGATAATTGAAAACCAATTACTAATTGAGAACTTAACAAAAGAAGCAAAAACTGAATTTTATGAAAAAGAAAGAAAAGATATAGGCAAAAAATTCATGACTGTGAAATCAATGTGAAAGGTTTTCAACAGTCCAAAGAGTTTATAAACTTTATTGAACAACACCAAAGAACAGAGGTGAAGGATTGGGATATGTAAAGACAAATACCAAAAATCCCACCACCTTTGTAAAAGCATCAAATTATAATTCTGATAACATAACCTCAGATGCTAATGCTGAAGTTTTGATAGTTTTTCCTTACCATCTAAATACAAATTCAAAAGAAAAAGGCATGAGACAAAACAAACATTTCTAGTAAAGAGAATTCATCCAAAATTCCAAAAATCTGCTAATCTTCCATCACAATTAAATTTGTTAAAAATTCTGACAAAATAGATTGTATGTGTTTTGAAATACTGAAGCTAATTCAACAACATCTCTCAAAAACAAACAATCTATTAATGGCTCAACATTTAACCAAAATTCTGATGAAAATTACTCATCAGAAGAAGAAACTTTAACCAAACTTTCATCAGAAAAGTACTCAAACGGGTTTAGGTAACAAAAAATCTCTAATCTTACCATTTCAGGACCATCATGTGCAGCAGATCTGGTACTACGATTCAGGAAGCTCTAAGCACATGACTGAGGAAAGAGCTTACTCAGCAATTTTAAACCAAAACTAGGTAAATTAGTAAATTTTAGAAATGGGGTAAAGGGGAGAACTTTGGGTTATGGTTGTATCCAACATGAATCCTTAACCATTGAGAAAGTAGCTTATGTAGAAGCTCTAAAATATAATCGACTAAGCTATGGATAATTTTGTGACAAAGGCTTCCAGGGAACTCTTTTACCAGAAAAATGCTTAATAATTGGTCTAGACGACCACAAAATATATTTAAGTGGAAAAAAATAAGAAAATCCATCTATTACTTTGATTTTAAAGAAGAAATTGAGCATCCTCAGTTATTTTTATTTTCAAAAGAAAACAAAGGTAATAGTTGGTTATGGCACAAAAGATTGGCCCACTTAAATTTCAAAAATCTAAACCAATTAGCAAGTAAGAATTTGGTAAAAGGACTACCTTTTATTTCATCCAAAAAGGATAAAATATGTGAAGCATTTGAGTTAGGAAAATTAAATAGAGGCTCACATAAAACAATTTCTGAATCTTCGATCACTCAAAATTGACAACTTTTGCATATGGACCTTTATGGACTTGTAAGCACAACAAGTTTTTCTAGAAAGAAATATATCTTGGTCATTGTAGATGATTTTTTCAGGTACACTTGGATTGAATTTTTGAGAAAGAAAAGTGAAGCACCAGATCTGATCATGAACTTTATTAGAATAATAGAAAATCCGTTGAAATTACCTGTCAAAAGGATCAGATATGATAATGGAATAGAATTTAAAAATTCAAAACTTGAGACTTTCCTAATAAGCAAAGAAATCTCTCATGACTTTTCTGCTCCAAGAACTTCACAATAAAATAGAGTTGTGGAAAGAAGAAATAGAACCTTAGTTGAAGTAGCAAGAACCATGCTTGCATATGCCAAACTACCCACTTACTTTTAGGTAGAAGCAATTGCCAATTCTTGTTTTACACAAAATAGATCCATTATAAATAAAAGACATCAAAAAACACCTTAAAACATCATCAATAGGAAGGGTTCCTAACATCAAATTTTTACATACCTTTGGTTGTAGATGTTTTGTGTTCAATGATTTTGAAAGTCTTGAAAAAATTGATAGAAAAGCTAAAAAAGGAATTTTTCTTGGTTACTCATTGTCCTCAAAAGCTTATAGAATTTTTATATTAAATTCAAGGACAATAAGGTAAAATTTATATGTAATTTGATGATTCATCAGAAACTGATGTTTTTGGTGAAATTTTGAAAGAAATGAACTCTCCAAACCTACAACAAAATCTGAGCATCTTCTCAATCAAATAACAAAAGCATTTCTTGAATGTGGAGCCAAAATTTTGAACATCTTCTCCAAACCTACATAAACAAAGAATCATCCAAAAATCGGTCATATACTAACCCTGCAGGAAATCTGGAGCCTTCATCAGAAATCATACAAGATGATCAAAGTTCTGGAAATTCACCAGAAAACCGAATTGAACATCAGAATTCAGATCCTCTCAATACAACAGAGGCAATAGATCAGGGGAAGCTTCTGAACCATCAGAACAAACAAGTTCACACAATAATCGTAAATGATTCAAGTGTCATACCCCATATTTCCAATCAACACCGGTGGGCCTGGGTGGGGAATATTGTGACGTAAGTTGATATCATCATAGTCAATTAAACATAGCACAACGGAAGTCTTGGAGTTTAAATTACTATTACAAACCAAATGTTCAAAGTACGAAAAATAAAATACAGATGACTTGTAATGGAAGATCCACTGGCGGATCGTAAAATATACAAAAAGGTGTGTAACAGACTTTGCGCAGATCTAAGGATTTGCAAGATCCTTTATATCACTACCAAGAAGCTTCCAACCTATTTCGTATTGTACCTGCAGCTTAGTCTTTTGAAAATACGCCAGCTTTTGTAAATACACCCAACTGGCTCGTTTTGAAAACATTTCAAAAATGGATTTAAGTGTACAGGGCACGAAAAATCTTTTATAACTTGGGAGAGTCAGCCTTGTAACCTTGTTAATAGCTTTACATGTTTATCCATACATAAGGGGCCCTAGTACAGAGACCGAGACATGATTAACGTACACACCACTTATGAACCCATGAAAGAGTTATCCCCAATTAGTGGGTAAAATAATTTAGCATGAGCATTGTCAGGTGTATGCCTACACCCCGCGCTTTTGTCGTGGCCATTAACTAATGTAATGAGCCGAGGATATCCAGGACACGGTCGTTAACCCCCAATGTTTAAGTTATCAAACAAAACTGATTAAAATGGAATACGCGGATTTACTAGCCACAGTCCGCATTCGATTGATCCCATTTCCGATCAAGCGGTAATAATTTACCATAACCCAAGCCCATATAGGGAAAATAAGTCGAGAGTATTTACCTGAGCTAGTCTTGATTTAAAATGCAAGATTTAATATCTAATCCGTATTAAAAAAAAATAAGTGCAGATAGCATTTACTGGAAGGCTCTAGTCTGGATTATGGCATAAGCTAACCAATTAAAATGCTAACCGTCTTAATTTAAGTCATAGACTTGGACCGACTAGTGTACATGATCAAAACGGTATAATACGCTAGATTAAGTGATAACCAGATAGAATGTAGTTTAAACCTAACAAGTACTATGACTTGTATAATATAGGTAAGCATTCTGGATTTTGAGACTTAAAATGATCAGGTTAAACCCGTTTCGGTTAATTTCCGTAAACTAGTTACATATACTTAACCGTACGCATATAAGCGTATCGGGTAACTGGATAAGTCATGGACAAGTTCTATATGCCATTAATCTTTAAATAAATTGTAATATCAGTAGGATATCAACTTACATGCCCGTTAAGGTTTTAAAATGAGATTATGCCTCAATAGGGCGCTTAGGTAATTAGACATCGTATAAAAGGAACTTGAATATATTTTGATGTTATGATCATAAGTATTCTAGGAAACTATTTAATTTATGGTATAATATCAGTAGGATATTGATTATATGTGTAATTTATCATTTATGATCAAACTATGCACCGTAGGGGCATTTTGATCATTTTACACATAGTTTTATAACTTATTTGGGATTCTGAATTTATAATATGTACCTACCGTAAATATATTTTAAATAAGTTTTAAAATCAGTAGGTAACAAGTCTTGGTTGATAAATATGGTTTAAAACCATATTTTGCGCCGAAACGATGTTTATGTCCAAAAATGACGATTTGAGCCAAGTTTATGAAAACTGATGCTAAGTGTGACAAATGGCAAATAACTGGTAATTACGTACAATCTAATCACTATTTTTATTTTATAATCTCATTCATATTATTGTAATTTAATTGCGTAACTGAGTCGTACGTCATATCCTAAGTATTAGGGCAAGTAAATCAGATCATAAGATGTACTGGTTTCCGTTACGACGCGGAACAAACCCAACAATGCCCTAAAAGTGTTAGTAGAAAGCGTTGGGTGCACTATTTGCGGTGGCACTATTTGTGTCGGCAAAACCGCTAAAACGAAACAGAACAGTGAATAACGCATGCTAATGCCATGATTGAGTCCATATATACATGAAAACATTGATATGAGGACACCCATTACAAAAATATATAACTTTCCGGTACAACGCCTAAATTGCAAAATTGTCCGTTTCGACCAAAAAGGCGACAAATGTCAGTTTGTCCGCAACACTAATTAGGTGGATTCTGGATTTCAGAATCATAATAAAACAATGTTAATCATCCTAAAAAAATATAAGAATGGCAAAAATGCATGAAAGACATCATTTCCGGTCATTCGACAAACAGTGCACAATTCGACCGGAAGGCGACCGTTTGTCGAAACGACGAACATTTTAGTGGCCGATAGCCTTATTCGTGCATCTAGCGAACTAGTTAAGCCTCATTTGGAACACAGAATCCATTCAACTAACATGAGGTCATGAAAACGCAACCTCCGGCAAAGTTCTACGACAGGATATAAAAGTGTCGATATCGAGCGAACGATCGAACGAAAGGCATTTTGCCACCCTAACTCATCATATATTCATCTAGCGAACTAGTTATACATATTTTTAGATCGGAAGTGCACCAAATAAAGGCCATAACAATTGTGGTGGTAAAAAACAAAGGCTTCCGGTACTAAATAATAAAGTTCGTTTATTAGCGAATATTGCGTCAATGAACGATCTAACGACGTTTCCGTCATCCGAAACTTTATTAGATGATCAAGTGGATTAATTACCATATAATAACACCATAAACCCTAATTATATACTAAGACTGCAAGATCAAACCCCTAATCACAATACTTAAATTAATGACTAAAATATCTATTTTTTCAAACATGTTATAATTAATATTTACATTACCCCCCATGTGGGCCCCCGCCCACTTGATTCATGTTGAAAATATGAAGATTAGGAGTATGGTGGTGATTATTTTGTGAGATATGAATGATGGCTAAATATATATCATAACATACACATGATCTTCATTATTTTCTCAAAAAAAAAATTGAAACCATCTCTTCCATCTCTCTCTCTTTACACGGCTACAACACCACCACCACACCACCATTAAGCCACCATAAACCACCACATTACACTCACTTTAAAGCCTCTTCAAGACCATTCAAAAAGCTAGCAAAGGTGGAGGACCATTAGGGCTTCTTTGGAGCTTCATTTTCCTTCTAAGATCATCACTAACTTGTGCACCCATTATAAGGCAAATCCCTTCATATTCTAGCTTATTTTTATGTCTGGATTTATGAAGTACAAGTTGATCATCTTGAAAATGAAGAAAAGATAAACCGAAAACCCTATCTCACACTAGAATAATAACACTAAATATTGTTTATTTTGTGTTGATTATGTGTTTATATGGTAGTTAGTTAGCATGTTGATGTTGTTTATGTTAAAGTAGGGTATAAAAGTTGGATGATCTTGTATGATCAAGTATGAAAATGAAGATTTAAACATGATAATATTTAAATCTAAACAAGATCATCAACTACATCATCCATGAAGATTACTACAACCTAAAAATAATTTTTCTACACATGAATGATTTTTATAAGAAATAAGCATTATTATTTAAGTTGTAACCATCTTAAAAAGTACAGAAATCAAGAGATTGAAAGAAATTAACTTGATCTAAATGATAAGACAAATGTGGTGATTTAAAAGTGTTAATATGTTAGAAATCTTATCATGATTTAATAATATTTTGCCACTAAAAAGCCATGGATGATGATACATTAAATGTTGTAAATAAATAATAGGAAGGTTTGTGATGGATTGTAGATCTTGATTATGAGCTTAAACATGGTTTTAAATACGTTTTAAAAATGTGGAAAACGCCATAGTTTAGGGGAATGTATGGCGAAATTTTCTACGCGATTAAGATATGACTAACGGGATGATTAGCGGGACTAAACGTGATTAGTAACTTAAATCGTCATTACGTAAGTTCTAATGACAAGGGTTAAACCCTAAACACTCAAGTGTTCAACAAGTATAAATAATATATATATATATATATATATATATATATATATATATATATAAATATTTACAAGTAAAAAATAAGAAATCTTTATAAATATATATATAGTTACTTCTGGAAATAAAAGTATGCATACATATTTTGTCACCAAGGGTTTTGTATAAATACATGTGTATTATATGTGTATGTATTTAGAAGCTTAGAGTATTCACAAAAAAATACTCAACTTTATACAAAATAATACAAACACTTGAAAATAATACCAAGTGTTGGTGACACAAACAAATGCATTCTTACGATACGTCGAAACAAAAATCGGACAAGCGAAGCAATATGGACGATAGGCGAATTTGCACAATTACACCGTCGCGTCGACGACCAACGAATGAATCGCTGACATGAAAAGTCATTACGACAACCGCTAATTTTCGACGAAAACAAGCACATAATAAACGACGCCGACGACGAGTCTAAAATATATATTTAGACGTTTAACATATATATATGTTATCGAAATCAAAATCCGGAAAGTTAAAAATATAAAAGAATTTACTAAATGATTTATTAGAAGTATAAAATATATACTTATACTCTATACTTAGTAAAAAATTAGAAGTATAGAACTTATAAGAAAATGGGCTCTTAAAAATGAGTTTGGGCTAGGCCCAATTTATAAAAGACATGGGCAAGGCCCAATAGCATAAAACCATGGGCTAGGCCCAAAGACATAAATTACATGGGCTAGGCCCAACGACAAGAAAACATGGGCTAGGCCCAAACAAGAAAACATGGGCTAGGCCCAATGGATAGCTGACATGGGCAAGGCCTAATGACACGCGTGCAAGGCATGAGGACATGTGAAGGGCAAGGCCCAGTTCACATACCATCTAAGAACAACAATATATATATATATATTATATATATATATAATATATATATTAAAATAGTATATAACAATATTAATCAAACAAACAAACTACCAACACTATGATAACATTTAAAAGTTGTTCTGTCATAACAAAGAAATACATAACAAGAATTCAAGATGAACAACGAGTACAAGGTCCATTGAGTCCTAGGTGTCTAATAAACTCGATACACATGTAGGTTACACACGTGTACGAACACCAACTGTGAGTAATACACGTACGGAACGCAAAACTGTGAGTTCATGTACCTCCTTTCAATTATTTGAAAGTTTTGTTTTAAAACTATTGAGGGGAAATACATGTCATACAAACGGTATGTTAGCTATGGGGTTAGTTGATAACACGATCAATGTGCGTAAGTAGGATGATGACAAGGTAACCATTAATCACTTAGTGACCAAGGTGCAAAAGGTATAGATCTATAGAGTTTGAGGCACGCTCCACTCCTGGTTTGTTAACCGGTTAGGAGTGCTTTTGTGATCCTAAATGATGTCAAGAGTTGTCTCGGGTTGGTTACTTACTTATGGCACATAGTCAGGGTGCTAGCTACACACTGATAGATCCTTAAACTCCATGAATGCTAATAACATACTCGGATTTCATTACTGGATTACAAGCATGACATTTTATGAGAAAACAATAACTACATGAACTCACCAACTTTATGTTGACTTTTTAAAATTTCATGTATTTCAGGATACAAGACTTGAGTTGGTGATGCACCTCGGGATATGGGAAATGACATGACAACGAATGCCACCTTTTGGAGGATTTGTCTCTTATATCCCAACCTTGTATGGATATATAGGAGTCAAAACCTCAACATGATTTTACCATGAAAACAATCTTTCATTATGTTGTAATGTATTTCAATCCACATTTTTTATTACAACGTGAAACTATTTGGAACTCATGATGTCACTTTTAGAAACTTGTAAATATTGGCTGCAAGTCAATATAAGCACGACATCGTTGTTGATTTACAGTTGTATACATGATTGGATGCAATGATTACCTCATAATCACACGTTTGCGCTTCCGCTACGACCAGGGTGTGACACTAAGACCAGGTTTAATTGTTTTATATATGTTATTTAATAAAATACATAAGTAGATAAAAAGGTTTTGGTATATTACATCAATAGGAAATTCGTTTCAAGTTCGTTATTGATTAAAACCTTATTTTATTTAAAAAGGGCATTTTAGTCAAAATAGGCATAATAACGGAACTTGTGCATAAACTCAGATTCTGATTATGATCATGTAATATAACCTCATGGGTTATGCTACATTATATTAACATCATAACCACCTTAGATCATACTAACTATCTAATGGGTCAGATCGAATCAAAGTATAATCAAACTTTGGCGACTTTCGATTGCAAACCAACCCTCAAACTGAAATTGACGAGTCGAACATGTTCTCACATGTTCTAATAACTACTACCAACTTGTTTAAGTGTCAAAACATGTTTCATAACATATATAAACTCATATTTTAATATTTTTGAAAACTGTCTTGTTTGACTTTTTAATAATAAAACTTTGACCCGTCAATTGGTCTATCAAACGTGATCTTAGGAGGTGCCCCTAATGGGATTAACACCTACCTTATTACGATCACTTAGCCATGTTCGTTACGAACAATGGCTGGACAATAATGGTCTTAACCAAAAGTCAAAGCATTTTCCGTAAACGCTTCACTTTTGGATATAAAAAGCCGATAAACGAAAATGCAAGAGAAGGAACACTTACAAGTGATTCCTAGGATAGAATAGAACTAAGTTAGATGCTCATTTCAGTTTGGAACTTCCAGAGGAGGGGATAGAATGATTTAAGGAAAGGTGCAAGTTCAAGTGATGAACCATTGCACCTATTTATAGTTGGAGAGCTTCAAGGAGGTGATCCTAGGTGTTAGCAAGTGTTAGAGGAAGCCTACAAGTGTCCTAAAATGTGGCCTAGCAGTTTGGAAGTCCATGGTTTCGAATCAAATGGTTTTTGGCAACATGTGTGAGTGCTAAGCAAAAATTATGCAGACACAACTCTCTGGCGGCCCGCGAGAGACCAGCCCACGTCTCTCGCAGCCCACGAGCACCTCATGGAACTTTCAAACATTGTCACATTTAGCCCCTCAACTTATAAAACTTCTAAAACACCTTTATAAGCATAATTAGCCCTCCGTAGCCAACATTTGGCGTACTCGGGAGTATGCCCGGACATTGTAAAGCTCTCGGTTCGTTAAAAGGTCACTCAGAGGTATAAATTAACATTTGGACACTTTAACCCCTCCATTGTCCAACTTTTACATATTTACATAATTAATCATCTCGTCTAACTAGTGGCTCATATGAGAGTTAGGACTTCATAAAAGGTCACTCAGAGGCTCAGTGTAAGCATGTTGACACTAATGGTCACTCAAGGCTCAATTAAGATGTTGACACCTTAATGTGTCACTCAGAGACTCAGATTAAGTATGTTGACACTATTGGTCACTGAGAGGCTCAGTTTTGCATGTTGACACCAGAGGGTCACTCAGAGGCTTAGTTTGAGCATGTTGACATCTTTAGTCCTTATTAGTCCTTATTAGACTTAATATAAAAGTAATGACACGTGTCACTATATTATTGGACACGATTTTTACGAGGTGTTACATCAAAGGGCACTTCCAATCAAACATAATTGGGAAACCATAAGAAGGTGTTAAGATAAGATCAGCCACAACACATGAATGTCTATATGCTGGTTTTCTAAGCACGATAGAAAAAAAAACTTTCAAAGAAGCACTCAAATGACTCAGATTGGGTCCAAGCAATGCAAGAAGAGCTTGATCCATTGGAAAATAATCAAGTATGGAATCTGGTACCTAGACTAACAGAAAATCTGTCATTGGATCAAAACGGGTATTCAGAAATAAATTCGATGAACAAGGCACCATAACAAGAAACAAGGAAAGACTTGTGGTAAAAGGTTATTGTCAACAAGAAGACATAGATTATGATGAGACCTTTACACAAGTTGCCAGATTAGAAGTAATAAGAATATTTCTTTCTTATTCTGCATCCAAAAACTTCAAAGTTTATCAAATGGATGTAAAATCAGCATTCTTAAATGGTAAGATTGAGGAAGAAGTATATGTGCAACAACCAGAAGGCTTTGTTGACCCTAAATTTCCAAAACATGTTTACAAGTTAAACAAAGCCTTGTGTGGGTTGAAGCAAGCTCCAAAAGCATGGTATGAAACTCTTTCAAACTTCTTAATCAATCCAAGCTTCTCAAAAGGTCAATTGATACAACTCTCTTTCTCAAAATTCACAAAGGGGACACATTGTTGGTCCAAATTTATGTTGATGACATCATATTTGGATCAACTAATCCCAAGTTTTGCAAAAATGTTTAAAAAATTAATGACCAGTCATTTTGTGTTGAGCATGATGGGTGAATTAAGCTTTTTTCCTAGGCTTACATGTGAAACAACAAACTGATGGCATATTCTTGAGTCAGTCAAAATATGTTAGAAGAATTTTAAGAAAATACTCACTTGAAAATGCTCAACCTCAAAAACTCCCATGGCCACTGGAAACAAACTTGATTCTGAACAAGATGGAAAAAGTGTTGATATTAAAACTAACAAAGGAATGATAGGATCATTGTTATGCTTAACAACCAGTAGACTAGATACAATGTTTTTAACCCGTTTTCTAGCAAGTACCAATGTAATCCCAAAGAATCTCACTTAAAAGCTGTAAAAGAGTTTTTAAATATCTAAAAGGCACATTAGATCTTGGTTTGCGGTATCTTAAAAATACAAGTTTAGAATTAGTAACATACATAGATGCATATCATGCAAAGATGCAAACTTGATAGAAAATGCACAATTCGTGCCTGTCAAATGTTGGGAGACAAATTAGTCTGTTGGGCAAGCAAAAAGCAAAACTGTGTATCCACTTCAATAGCTCGATCAGAATATATGGCAGCAGCAAACTATTGTTTTCAAGTGCTATGGATGCAAACTCTGCTGAGGGACAATGGGGTAAATCTGACACTAACTCCCATACTATGTGATTCAAAGAGTGTAATTACCATAACATCAAATCCAGTACATCACTCAAGAACAAAACACATTGATGTCAGATATCACTTCATAAAAGATCATATGGAGAAAGGTAACACTGAAATGTATTTTCTTCCAACAGAAACACAAATTGCTGACTTTTTTACAAAACCTCTTGATGAAAAGGGGCATAACTTTTTGGTCAGTAAGTTGGGTATGATCAATATGAGGTATGAAGAAACATCAGAAAATATTTTTTTCACAAAAAGAAGAAAATTTTGATACAACGGAAGTCAATCAGAATTCTGTAAAAAAATCTGATGCTTCATCAGAATCTGCATGAATTTATCAGAAATTCTGGTGACTCATTAGATTTGACCAACTCAACAGAAAATCTGATACTTTTCAATTTTTTTGGTTACTTGCACAATCCAGACATAAGCACCATCAACATAACCACGTACATTATTTTGTGTTATTCATTTACTTTAGTTATTTATTTCTTTCATTTTCTCCATTTTTCCTAAAACAAAAAAGTTTCAAATAATTCAAAATTATATCTTTTTGCTTAGGGTTAACTTTGTCACAAAGCAGAAATTCTAGGCAAAATAAATTCAATGCATACTCTTACTTTCTTGTAACATTCATTGCTTACTCATCATACTTAGAGAAAAAGAGGTAACACCTTAACAGATCATGATAATAATTTCTTAGAACATAGCCATTAGGTCATAAATGAAGGGAACATTATCTCACAATATTCTTTTATGCCCCTGATAAAGGATCTTAATCATAAAAGAAATCCAGGGATGAAATATCTAAGTTAGTAGGTGCCATTTATGGCAAAGCATGACTTTCACTTATATATAACTACCACTTGGTTATTAACTTCATATCATCTATCACTTTCACTTCATTTTTTCTCATAAACCCTAAAAAGAAAAAAAAACTCTTCATCTTCCAAAATCCTAACAATGGCACAAATGGAGATCACACACTTTCCACTACCCTACCATCAAACACAGAACTTACGAGTTCGGATGAACGTTAATGGCCCAACATGGAAGGATGCAATGCCATCCTTGCTATGTTGCTCAACATCCCCCTTGCGTAGGCCCTAACCGCTCACATTTGGGTTCACCCATATATTCTACAAGAATTTTGGGTCAATTCCCTACTCATCTTCCCTGAGGAAGATTGGCTACCATCGGTAGTAGGGTAACGGGGAAGGACATCATCTTGAACGAACATATCATCAAAGAAGTCCTGCAACTCAATGATGATAACAATGACCTGACCTTAACCCGCCAAGAGCTGAACAACACCTTGATCCAGATGGGATATCATCATGTGGAGGGCCATGCAGGAGGTATCACCAAGCCTAGCTTCATCAAACCATGGTAGTTCTTAGTTACTCAGCTGGGGGTATGTTTCTCGAGAATGAATGTGAACTTCCATGAAGTTTCATACAAGTTGATGGAACAAGTGTATGCAATAGTGCAAGAGGTTCCATATAACTTCTCTCATTACCTAATGAGAGATTTTTTAACCAACTTGTACTCTAGTAGACCATTTTTGGTCTATCCTCGTTTCTTGATGAGGGTAATCACGCATTAGCTAGACTTCGGAGGAATTCAAGTCTGGTATCCCAGAGCAGAGATGATTTTCAAGAAAACATTCACAATGCACATCTTGTGCCAACTGCCAAAAATACGGGACTTGTGACTTATCTCTAGGTCTTTGCTCAGCTCATCTTTAACGTAGATTAGTTTTTTTTCTTTTTGTTAACTGTTTTTGTGTGTATATATATATGTATGTACTTATTTCTTATTTATTTTGAGGAAAGACAAACAAGAAATGTAAATGGGTTGATAACAAATGAACTAGAAATTGAATTTATCAAATAGAAAATCATTTAAAATGAAAAACATAAAAATTCTGATAAAAAAAGACTGTTCTAATAAAATGTGGTAAGATATTCATCAAATCTAAAATACTTTCTGTTCAAATTTGGTAAAATTTGATGAAATCTGATCACTTATTTCTCAAAAGGATAAAAATCTGGTAAAATGAGTGACAATGGAACAAAATTTTCATGGAACATCTAATGTAAAGAAAAATAAGAAAATCAAGTTCTAGCAATCAGAAAGTTAGATAACTTTTTTGATGACATCATCAGAAGGAATTTGCTAAACATATTATTTCATAGTTAAGAAATTAATTAAGTTAAGAAGAAAAATAAAAGAATTTGAAAACGTTATTAAAGTAAGGAGCTAAACATTAAACATGTTATTAGTAAAGTTCAAAAAGAGGGAAGGATGACTAAAAGGCATATTACTGGACCTTTTCCTCGAAAAAGGGTCCTACAAGAGGTAAAAGGTACAACATGACCATTAGTATTCACCAATCACAATTATCTTCATTGGAGATATATCAAATGGGATTAGAGATATATCAAAAGTTCGAAAACGGTTCGGATAGAGTTAACACCATTAACTTATCATTATCCAACTTAAATACCAACCAACCCATGATCTCTGTCTTCACAAATCTTATAAATACCCATTAAAAAAGTTGGGACTCTCACCTTCAACCTCAGAACTCACAAGCCCTAAAAACACTTTCAATTTTTGAAAACCAAAATTCATCTCCAAATTCACCATGGCGCACCAAACACTGTTAACCTCAACATTCCGGCAGCAGAACATGAAGTCACCTTCATCAGGGATGATCAATTTCTGCTGATCAAAGACAACAATTCATGATGAACATTGAGCACTCACAATACGGTCAAAGGTGTCAGCTTTTGGTTGAATTCCTACTGAACTGTCCTATTACTCAAGCCATGACAAAGACCATGGAGGTACCGGAGAATATCCTACAATAGCTTGTTCACACACTTGAGGAAACTGGAAAAGACGAAATCACAGCTCATCTCTAGGGAAGTATTTTAGTAGCTATTACCCCGAAGAAAATCAGGGAATGTCTAGAACTTCCAATCAAAGGCAACTATGTTGAAGCACCAAAGAAGGAGGAGCTGATGAAGCAGTTTATAGAACTTTGGTGTAAGAAGTAGATCACAAGGATTGGAGATTTCAAAAGAAATGAGTTCCCATGCCTTCCAGCAAGTCATGACAGAGACCCTAAACAAGTGCTTAACTTTGAAAATTGGGGCAACTGATAAGATAAATTAATCCAGTCTCACAATCATGTATGGACTCATTAATAGGTTCAACATTGATTATGGAACAAAGATCTTCAATCTGATAAAGAGATCGATTCGTACTAAGTCTGGAAGAATTACTTCTCATCTACCTTATCCTAGATTTAGTGAATCATAATTGCTGAAACATTCGAAGAAAGGAATGTAGAGTTACCTGCATTAGAAAATATCTTGAAGTCACCAATCATGGAGCCCTAGTGTGCAACACATGGTTGGACATCTAAAAAAGATGTGCCAATTCTACCAGAAAGTATGATATGCCTAATAGCAAAAGACTCACCATACAGGAAGCTACATGAAGAAATTATGAATAGAGAAGAAGAACAAATAGAAGTATTTGATAGCAGTTATTCGCTAGACAATGATGATCAAGGGTCTGTGGTACTAGAAATTGATGAGATAGAGGAGGAACAACAACAAAACATCAGAATTTCACTAGAACCAATGGAAATAGATGATCAAGTTCAATTGAATCAAGAAACAGCAGTACATCATGCAGCAGAATCAGGTGCTCAAATCAATCCTTCTTTACTTATTGCAAGAACCTCAACAGATTCTGATGAATCTATTCAAGTGAGTTATAGAATTGTTCATAGATAAATAGAGGCAATAAACAAGGAGATTGTCAGTCCCATACATCTTGAATCCAAATGAATTGGTAAGGAGGAGATTGTGTCTTCTGCTAGTTTGGTAGCCAGAACATCTGTTGTTCCACCCTCACCCACTAAAACACCACTCATCTCAAAGGAACAACTTGACAATGAGTTGAACAATGTCATAAGAGTTTGTGTAGACACTTCAACCAAGGAAACAAAGTCACTAGTGGAAGAAAAACTAGACTTGCTGCTAGAAGAACTGAGAAGTAAAAAATCTGACATGAAAGTTTTATCGGATTCAGTGGATGAAATCAGAAGCCAAACAGAAAAGAACACTGAAACTTTGAGAAATATGCAGCAGCCACTAGAAAGTTCATCAGAAAGCAAGAAATTCACAGCAGAATTCAAGAAGATGTTTTAAGAAATGGAAAATATCAAGACACAGATGAAGGAAGCTGTTGAAGCAAGAGAAACTACAAATTCTAGTAAGATTCTAGAAGAAATCAACAATTTGAGAGCAAGCAACAATCGTCTAGCAGATGCTCTTGAAAAGCTTGTACAAGAATGGGCAGCACAGAAAGAACAAATCAAAACAGATTTTGAGAAGGTGCATGAAGAAGAAAAGAAAAATGCTCAACTCATTAGTGATGTACAATCAGTAATGAAAAGAACGCATTACAATGTTGCTAGACTAGGCAAATGTAGACATTCATGAGTTAAGAACCCCCATTCCCAAAGAAGCTTCACACCTAAAAGTACCAAAGATCATTAGACCAGCATAGCCGAAACCAACCACACCATTCAGTTAATCCGAGCCTACACCAATGGGGTGCCCACCACCTGTATCAAGGTTTGAGATTCTCAAAAGGTTTGAAACCTTTCCTCTTGTCATATCCATTTTAAGCAGTGGTTCTCCAAAGGATAAAGAAAAGCAGCAGGCACAACCAGAAGAACTTCATCATGTGAAACTACTATAGTGAATCCCTGAATTTGTTAGAGAAAGGAAGTGGCTAGATTATGTAACCTCCTAAAAAAGACCGAAGGTTGTGGAAAGAAAGGACTCAGAAGGAAAAGTCATCCTAGTACAATAAATTGAAAGGGAAGATATGATGTTTCTAGAATATCATCTCCAAGAGTTCTACTAGACTGAGGAAGACAAAGAAGATAGACTACTCAGCCCCATGAGCAGGGATTGGCATCTAGAGAGACGTGAAAGAGGAAAAGACAGCATTCACAAGGTTCAAACAAATCCAATAGTGAGAGTACTCAAAGTGGATTCCCACATCACACAAGATCTAGTGGTAGGAATCCATGAGCAGAACAAATACACTCTACTCAGAAAAGATGGTAGTGAATAGATAAACACAGATGGTGATTTAGCAAGATAAGCTTCATCCAATAGACTATAACCATGCTGAAAAAGACTTATGATCAAGAAAAGGGAAATACAAGGTTTATATGAAGAGCCCTTAACAGTCTGTCAAACGCTGGAGAAAACTATTCCAAAGGATAACTTTAACAGATTTGATCTTTTTATCAATTTTGATCATGTTCACAACAAAAAAGTACCTATGCCCCATCTGATACATCCATCCCAGTTAAACTGGAAGAAGAAGCCAGAACATGTGTCATCTTTGAAAAACCAGAATTATTTGTTGTTTTCAGGGACCTTGATGAAAAGAAGGATCTCTTAAGAGTTGTTGAAATATTCAAGTACTCAAATCAGACTCTCAAATAAGATTGCATGAACAAGAAACAGGAGTAACTCAAAGCAAAGGGACGTGACAAGGAGGTGCTGAGGAAAAAGATAGAAGAAATTATCAATGACTGGATTGAAGCAAGAGGATGGTACAAGGCAATGTTCTAAGAATGCAACAAAATGATTAACTACAAGAAGAGACTATAGAATGATGATCTCTACAGAGACAACATCAACAGTGCTTAAAAAACAATTTATTTATATTATTTTCTTATTTTGAACAATGTTTGTGTTTGCAACTTGAATTTCTTCTATTTGGAATTTTCTTTATGCTTCATTATTATGAGTTATTATTTTTCTTACAATACTTAAGGGGAAATTGTTAGGAAACTTATGTAAGTATTGAAGAAAAAATATGATCAATCTGATCATGTGCTGAAGATAAGGTAAGAAGATCAATTAGAAAGAAGATACAAGATAAACATGACAAAATAAGAGAGAAAGATGCATCTTCAACATATATCAGAAATTGATCACAATTGAATGAAGACGATCAGAAGGACCAATCTGATAAGTCTGATGATTATCATCAGAATCTGGTAAACTCTGATCATCAGAAAATCCGATGATCTGTTCAACAGATTTTCTGATGGGCTAGCTATCAGAATTTTTGATGAGCCAACTTGTCTAAGAGATAAGGCTCTACCACATTTGTAAAATAACAAGTTGACCTTCATAGTGACGTTATGCGAGCGTGGGTATATTTTTAGGTATATCTTAAGCACTATTTACTCGTTTATTCAAGCTTTATATTTATAAAACACGATATTTACTATCACCCTCTACGACATGTTAGGGCAAGTGCACCCATCATTGACGTAGATAGTGATGGCAAATACCGAGGTCGTCCAAGGGACACATTTGCTTTTAATACCTGAATAACGTCAGCGTCTAATCTAACAAATTTTTAGGAAAAGGTTACTAAATAAGAACAAACTTAAATATAATAAAAGAAACAAAATAGACAAGATAGAATCACTTGGTTCCGACTCATTAATCATGTATCCTTTGATGACTTTCACGCTTTGGGCTTTTTAAGAGATTATCTTAGTTAAAGTGGCATGTCCCTCTTTTGGAGGCAATCCTACCCTCAGAAATATTGGTCTGAGTTAGGAGGGATACAGTCCCGCAAGGCCGGAATATTAAACGTAATTAATAAGTTATTAATGCAAAATATGGCATGTCCCTCTTTTGGAAGCAACGCTACCCTCAGCCATATTGGTTTGAGTTAGTAGGGATATAGTCCTACAAGGCCGGTTTAAAGTTTTAATAGTAGTTTAATTATAAGGGGTTCAAGCCATTGTTACTTCCCCCGATTTGATGCTATTTGCCTCAAGGGAAGTCCTAATAAGCTTGAACCAACTCCTCGAAGGATCATATACACTTAACAAAGCAAGAACTTAACCCATACCACCCTTCTAACCCCCTTCCAGGAAGTTAAAGCGCTTTATATAGACCGTAAAGACACGAATGAGTGAATCAATGAAACATGAAGGATGATAAAATAAAATTCACTTTCAATATAAAAAACTAGTTATTAAAGTCACTAATACATACCTAAATAAAAAGTTTACCAAAGCTAGGAAACCAAAAGTAATACAAAAATAACTTGTCTTCACCACGTGATGTAAGAGATTAGCAAACATAGACTTTGATTGACAAAAATCTTACGATCAATATTGTATCCGGAGACTACTACACACTCTGTGGTGGAGAATGGATGAAAGAGGTGGATGATGATGGCATTATGGTGGTGGAGTGGTGACTTGTGTGAAAAGTGGTTTGCCAAGGATGAGTTGGAATGAAACAAAGCACCCCTATTTATAGCTGGAAACAGAGACCTCACACGGCCTTGGTGGGCACGGCCCCATGGCTTCCTTCTTCTCTATCTTCATTTAATTCTGCTATTAGATAAGCCTGCTACACGACCCCGTGCGTTAACGGCACGGCCCTGTGGCCATTGTACTTATTGTACTATCCAATGCAAATCTAGAAGTTTACCACCGCCCAAGGGAACACGACCACGTGTCTCTTGTCTGCTTCTGTTTGTGTTCTTCTGATCTGGAATCATGAAGGGGCACAAACCCATGCCGACAAGGCATGGCACCGTGCCAAAATTCTGAGTTGTTGCTTTATCTTTAGGTTGAAGATTGGTTGGTTGGTATAGTACGTTGAAGTCCCATCTTTCATACTTATGCTAGATTTTGTCATTAGTTTGTTCCTTTTGTGAAAGTCTAGGATCTAGCGGTTCTAGATGAAAGTTTGGACATAATATCAGTAATTCGGTAAAATGTTATTAAGAAAGGAGTTGAAACAGAATCAGTGGAAGCTTCATTCATTCATACCGAAAGAATATACATCTTGTCAAGCTGGTGAACTTCTGGAGAAATTTCGCCAGCGTTTCCCCTTTGGGACTCCTAAACATACAAAACAATGAACAACAACACTATTTATAGACACCACTCACCCTCATGTGAAGATAGGATATTACCTTCGTGCGAAGGTAGCTTACCTTTGTACGAAGATAACGATTACCTTCGTGCGAAGTGAGCTATCAATTCGTACGAAGTGACACTACAAAACGTTCTCGTTGCACTTGGGTCATGTGTTCATATCTATTCTATAAAATATTCAACACACACTCTATCTAGCCTATTCGTATAGTGACGGACACAAAGTGCATCAACAATTCCCCCTTGGACGTAACTTTTGATGCTTCATCTTAATCTTGAAATATGAGAGTCGTGTTTGAATATTCTACAACTTCAATCAAGGTATCTGTCGATGTCATAGGACGGGTCAACAAATTCCCCCTTGATTGATGATTCGGGTTTGCATTATCTACATTACATCCCCCCTGAAACAATTTCTCCAGTTTAGGTTCTTGTTTGCACGGTTTCCAACCTCCTCTGGTTTCCTTAATCGAGAAATTTTCTTGAATAATCACTAACTCGAAATTAATCAATGCACCCGTTTCAACTTTGACCACATCCGGGTTCAGTTTAGCGCTCTCCTCCTACATTCGATCCTCTGATCTTCAAATCCTAACTAGTAATTGATAGAAACTTCAAATTACCACAATGATAAACTTCAAATCAATGAATATCCATGAAAATATGAAATCCCAATTTCCGTAATCACGTTTAAGCATACTCCTGAATGATTGATTAGAAAATCGGTAATCTTCTCAATCAGCAAATCTTTATCGGAATAACTATTTGTCAATACGCAGTAATCTTCTCTTCTTCGTACAAAATGAATAATGTAATCTTCATCTTTCACAACGATCCCAAATTTATAGACTATTTCGTGAGCAACTGGTACACTTCTTTGTCCGAAAGATCCATTATATCATCTTCTTTAGCCATGAATTGCAAGTATATAGCCTTCCTCATTAGTTCAGGCGCACCTGAAACCACAAAACATCCTCATTTCCTGGCGGTTAGTCCGGAAAACAGTTCATTTGCCTTGCAGAGTAAAATTGGATACTTTGTACCACTTAGCAGTCGTGTGTGCAACCAGATTGTATGAAGACTCAAGCATCAATGTGATCACGACTACAGAATCCGATAAACAACTCCTCCAAGACTCAGTTTTCAACCCCATTTTTACCAAAAGTAGGCATCAACTTGATCTCATCACTAATGAACCAGACTACACTTTGTTCTTGTACAGAAAAATCCAAGACACATTGTATCAACAAATAATCTGCAGTCGTAACCACCAGAAATACAGTTGCATGGTCACAAATTTCAAAAATGCAAGAATCTTCATATATACGTGAAATTTTTATTCCCATCATTTTCGCAAATTCTGACCATACCAAATTTTTCACTGAAATTCTCCCTCAAATCTGGAAAAATCAGTTTTTTATCAAAAGCGGATTTAACGTTAAGGCTCATTAATAGTCACTATACCAAATGATCATCATTCGACACGGGTATCTTTGACTACCCCGTTATCTTCAACATTTTGTGATCTTATCATCAAATCCATTCTCTGAAGCTCCTAAGGTGTCTGTGAACAACCCGAATTGGTCATTAAATCCTAAAAAAGTTCCTATCACCAAATTTTTCTTGGACACTCTCTCATCAATATGATCAACAAAATTTTTAATGCCTTTTTTAGGCATTCCAAGTTATCTTCGTATGAGGGTAACTACCTTCGCACGAATGTAATTTATCTTTGCACGAAGATAAAGTGCAAAATATGTATTTTAGTCATTTACCTTCGCACAAAGGTAAAAGTCTACTTCGCACCAGTTACCTTTGCACGAAGGTAAATGGTATTTTTTGAAAAAAAATTTCTAAGTTTTTTCGTGTTTGTTTTTGTGCAGGAAAAGAAAACGAACTTCGACAAGAAACACAACATCTGTTGTGTTCTTGATGAGAGTATTCCAGAAATTGCTCCTTTCAAGTCGATATTAAAGTTTATGAGCGAGTTTAATGATTGTTAAAGCGCTTAAAGATCCTCACAAGGCCTATCGCTCATACATTGAGAGATTATAGGAGCATGCAAAGTTTGTACCAAAGAAGAAAGCTATACGATCTTTTATGAGGATTGATAATGAAGATAAAGAGGTGTTCATTACTAAAGCCCTGATTCGCAAAATGTTAGATTTTAAAGATAAAGACGAATATCCAATGATGTATAATGAACGTATGTGCAAAGGATGCTTCTAAAGAATGGGCTATAAGGGGCATGTCAACACTCAGTTCAATAAAGCTTATCTCGGAAGGCCTTGCAAGTTTTTTGTACATTTTGTGATATTTGCATTAAGCCACAGGAAAGGGGGAGGTGATGCTATAGTTGATTATCAATGTGCATGATCACTGCACTTGCGCTGAACAAGCCTTACACTTCACCAAGATGATATTCGAGCAGATGAAGTTGAACATTGATAAAGAAAAGTCCCCAGATTCGTGCAGATGATGTTGGATGATCAATTTCCTAACTTAGTGAAAAACAAGAATGATGTGCTGCCATTGGATCACATAACAGGGTTATCTTTGGTAAGATTGAATCAATATATAAAGCAGACCACAGAGTCCGTGGCCAGAAAGTTCTTTTGAAGATTTAAAGATAAGAGATACAAAGCACCTTCGAAGGATAAATGGAGAAATGAAGGCAGTGGTTCTGATGATGAGGCTACTCAGATGGATGGTTATGAGCCTATGAGAGGTATTGGTAAAAGAAAGAAGGTGCTAAGAAATAGAGTACTTCAAAAGCCATAGCTCAAAAAAGAAAGAAGAAACAGTCCTCATAGATGAAACTACTCATGAGGAAGTAGAGATTGAGCAAAATATTAAGCAACATGTTGAAGCCGATGTGAATATTGAGGAGAGGTATTTTCTGCTACTCTGATCATGAAAAAGAAATAGGAGCAGCTGGTGATAATGATAAAGCTTCTGATGATTCGATTGATAGAAAGATGAAAGAAATAGAGAAAGTAGAAAGACTGGCACAAGCAAAGAAAAAGAAAGTTGTTGGTGATGTTGATGAAATTTATGTACCATCAGATCCCGAATCCGAAGAAGTTATCGAGAGTCAAGAGTAAACCTGATGTACAGAAAAGACTACTGGGTCTCCTATAGTAAATAAAGCCAGAAGGAAATACAGGAGGATAAGGACAACATAGGTTAAAAGTGTTGAACAACTACATACGTCACCTATTCACATATCTTCAGCACAACAACCACCATCACCACCACCACAACCATCACCACAACATATCACACCCTCACATCAAACTCCACCACAACCAATATCTCCACAACATTAAACACCTCCGCAAACTCAAACAACAACTAAACAACCAACACCTAAATTAAGATCAACACCTAAATCGCTCCGAAACAATCACTGCCCGACAAATTTCCTACAGATTTTGGGGAGATTCCATTTACAGAAGGACTTGATTAAAATTTTGATGCAGACATGTTCAATGACACCAAGATAGCAGAGTTGGAAAGCAAGATTAAAGCCATGGAAGATAATAAAGAAGTATTGGAAGCAGGGTGAAATTTCTTGAAAATGATCGAGAATATCTAAAAGCTGTGATTGAAAGTCCAGTGACTGATAATGACAGATTGAGATGAGTGGTAAATTATTTTGAGGATGAACGTTCTTGGAATAATCAAAGATTTGATTTATTTAAGAAGGTATTGGGTAGCAGTTTGGGGATAGACTTTCTGCTAATTTGATCGTTTATAAGTTGAAGAAGTAAGGCAAAAAGCAGCTGAACGGGCTAAGAAGGCAGAGGAAGATGCTAAAGCTTTAGGCAAGGGGAAAGAGAAGATTGATGAGGTTCCTATGATAGAACAATCTACGCCAGAAACTGAGTCTGATTCAGAAATTACTTCTGCTAGTGTTGAGATGAGGAAGAAGCTGACATAGATGTTGATGCTGAACAAATTATTTTTGTACTTGTTGGAGGACCATTGGATGTTTCTGATAGATTCTATGATAGAAAAGACTTGCAAATGTAGGAGAATGTATGCTGAGATAAAAGCAGAGTTAGATGGATTTTGATGACAACGAGGACGATGATGAACAAGATAAAGATGTCTGTACAAAAGATAATAAAGATGATGATGACAAAGACGACGATGATGACAATACGCAAGGTAGAATAGGATTTATCATCGAAACAACAAAGATTAATGAATTTTTTATTACGATGCTTCTCTGAAGGATTCTACTAACCAAGAAGATGATCCACAACGCCAGGAGAGCAGAAAAGAGCAAACTCATGATGCTAAACATTCAGGAATTTTCACAGCTTTACCATTAATAGCTGTTTCTGATTGTTATAAGCCCCGAATTTTGTATTTGGAACATAATGTTGAGGAAGGCGAGTTCGTGCACAATTATACAAAAAAGGAGATAGCTATTATGCTGGGAGTTGAGAAGAATCGTTCGAGTTTGACTTCGAAGAAGAACTAAACAACATCAGTACTGATGTTGGTATATGCTTGTAAACATAATCATTTGGCTCGAAATACTGATGTTGTTTAGTTCTTCTTCGAATTCAAACTCGAACGATTCTTCGTCAACTCCCAGCATAATAGCTAACTCCTCTTTTGTATAATTGTGCACAAACTCGCTTTCCTCAACATTAAGTTCCAAATACAAAATTCAGGGCTTATAACAATCAGAGACAGCTGTTATTGGTAAAGCTGTGAAGATTCCTGATTGTTTAGCATCATGAGTTTGCCCTTTCTGCTCTCCTAGCGTTGTGGATCATCTTCTTGGTTAGCAGAATCATTCAGAGAAGCATCGTAATAAAAAATTCATTAATCTTTGTTGTTTCAATGATAAACCATGTTCTACCTTGCATATTATCGTAAGCGTCGCCTTTGTCATCATCATCTTTATTATCTTTTGTACTGACATCTTTATCTTGTTCATCATCCTCCTCCTCGTCATCAAATCCATCTATCTCTGCTTTTATCTCAGCATACATTCTCCTACATTCTGCAATCTTTTCTATCATAGAATTATCAGAAACATCCAATGGTCCTCCAACAAGTACAAAATTAACCGGTTCAGCATGAACATCTATGTCAACTTCTTCCTCATTCTCAACACTAGCAGAAGTAATTTCTGGCATAGACTCAGCTTCTGGTGTAGAATGTTCTATCATAGGAACCTCATCAATCTTCTTTTCCCCTTCCCTAAAGCTTTAGCATCTTCCTCTGCCTGCTTAGCCCGTTCAGCTGCTTTTTGCCTTACTTCTTCAACTTATAAACGATCAAATTCAGCAGCAAAGTCTATCCCCAACCTGCTAGCCAATACCTTCTGAAATAAATCAAATCTTCAATTATTCCTAGCACATTCATCCTCAAAATCATTTACCACTCATCTCAATCTGTCATTATCAGTCACTAGACTTTCGATCACAACTTTTAGATATTCTTGATCATTTTCAAGAAATTTTACCCTGCCTTCCAATACTTCTTTTTTATCTTCCAAGGCTTTAATCTTGCTTTCCAACTCTGCTATCTTTGTGTCACCGAACATGTCTGCATCAAAATTTTAATCAAGTCCTTCTGTAAATGGAATCTCCCCAAAATCTGTAGGAAATCTGTCGGAAGTGATTGTCTTGGAGCTGATTTAGGTCTTGATCTTAATTTAGGTGTTGGTTCTTTAGGTGTTGTTTAAGTTTGTGGAGGTGTTTAATGTTGTGGAGATATTGGTTGTGGTGGAGTTTGATGTGAGGGTGTGATATGTTGTGGTGATGGTTGTGGTGGTGGTGATGGTGGTTGTGGTGAAGAAATGTGAATAGGTGACGTATGTAGTTGTTCAACACTTTCAACCTTGCTGTCTTTATCCTCCTGTATTTCCTTCTGGCTTTATTTACTGCAGGAGACCCAGTATTCTTTTTCTGTACATCAGGTTTATTCTTGACTCTTCGTATTTTCTTTGTGGGCCTCTCGATAACTTCTTCGATTCGGTCTGATGCATAAATTTCATCAACATCACCAACAACTTTCTTTTTCTTTACTTGTGCTATTTTTTTACATTCTCTATTTCTTTTATCTTCCTATCAAACGAATCATCAGAAGCTTTATCATTATCACCAGCTGCTCTGGTTTCTTTTTCATGATCCGAGGTAGCAGAAAAGACCTCGTCCTCAATATTCACAACCGGTTTTAACATGTTGCTCAATATTTTGTCAATCTCTACGTCCTCATTAGTAGTTTCATCTCTGAGGACTGTTTCTCTCTTTCTTATCTGAGCTTTGGCTTTTGAAGTACTATGTTTCTTAGCACCTTCTTTCTCGTACCACATACCTCTCTTAGGCTCATTACCATCCATTTGAGAAGTCTTATCATCAGAACCACTTCCTTCATTTCTCCATTTATCCTTTGGAGGTGCTTGTATCTCTTATCTTTAAATCTTCCAAGAACTTTCTGGCCACAGGCTCTGTAGTCTACTTTAGATACTGATTCAATCTTACCAAAGACAATCCTGTCATGTGATCCAATGGCATCACATCATTCTTGTTTTTCACTAAGTTGGGAAATTGATCATCTAATATCATCTACACGAATCTGGGGTAGTGTAGAAACTTTTCTTTATCAATGTTCAACTTCATCTGCTCGAATATCATCTTGGTGAGGTGTAGGGCTTGTTCAGCGCAAGTGCAGCGATCATGCACATCTGATAATCAACTATAGCATCACCTCCCCCTTTCCTATGGTTTAATGCAGATATCACAGAATGTACGAAAAACTTGCAAGGCCTTCCGAGATAAGCATTGAACTGAGTGTGACATACCCCTTATAGCCCATTCTGTTGCATCCTTTGCACATATGTTCAGTATACATCATTGGATGTTCGTCTTTATCTTTAAAATCTAACACTCTGCGAATCAGGGTTTTCAGTAATGAACACCTCTTTATCATCATTATCAATCCGCACGAAAGATCGTATAGCTTTCTTCTCAGGTACAAACTTTGCATGCTCCCAACATCACTCTATGTTTGAGCGATAGCCCTTGTGAGGATCTGTTAGTACTTTAACAATCGGTAACTCGCTCATAAACTTTAACATCGACTTGAAAGGAGCAATTTCTGGAATACTCTCATCAAGAACACAACAGATGTTGTGTTTCTTGTCGAAGTTCGTTTTCTTTTCTTGCAAAAACACAAACACGAAAAGACTTAGAAATTTTTTTCGGAAAATATCATTTACCTTCGTGCGAAGGTAACTGGTGCGAAGTGGACTTTTACCTTCATGCGAAGATAAATGACCAAAATACATATTTTGCACTTTATCTTCGTGCGAAGGTAACCTTATACACACTTGATAATTTTCCTTGATTTTCATGAAATCGAGGTTACTAAAACAACCTGAAGGTGTCGATTAACATACTGGTATTTTCAATTTTAAATTTCGCCCAATAGATTGTCCTAGATCTACGTTTTTATGCTTGTTTTACCAAAAACATTGATTTTAAGTTCAATTCGATCCAAACTACCTTAGGCATTGTTTGTGGTGTTCCAATCAACCACAATAATAAAAATTTTGGCAGCACTTCGTTGTGTGTTTAACACAATTTCTTCGCTCCAGAGAAAGTGTAACTGTGATAATGTATTATCTTCGTTCGAAGATAATATATATATAGCAGATATCTTCGTGCGAGGATAGTTATCTTCGTGCGAAGATAATTATCTTCGTGTGAAGATAACTTCTTTGAGCGAAGGTAAAACTAATTTTTAACATTTTGTCCATTTTAACTAGTTTTAACAGCCCACTCAATTGACCAAGTCCAAGTTAATGACCCTGGTTAACTAATTTGTCTACCAAGTCCAAGTTAATGGCCTTGGTTGAACACTTTGTGACCAAACTGATGTTTTAGGCAATGTAAATTTTCAAGTTAATGAACATTTAATCTTTTCAAAACATTTTCTCAATACAGATAAGCTCCCAACCCGTTGTCCTCTTGTATTCTCAGCATTCGACACTCTGGATTTTGAGGATCCGCTTTCCATCATCGATAGTTAAAACTAAGATAGAAATAAATCTTTTTGGTTTTTCCAAAATTTATGCTAAAACACATTGAAAATATTTTTGGGCTTTTTGAAATGAAATCTAATAAACTATGTACAAACACATTTACAGACATATTTTTGTGAGTTTATGTTAGAGGGCATATCAGTTTTTGAACATATCACTAGTACCATTGACCTTTATAAGACTTTAAGTACTAAACAAATTCACCTAGATTGTCAATATACGTGTCCACATAAACCTCTACACATTTCTCAATTATTCCGAGATACATTAGGTAATTTTAGGAACTTGACTTAACCATGTTTTCCACCTCAGAATATACTCCTATATCAAGATTCCCTGGATTTCATCTTACAGGTGAATATATCTAACTAATATCTGTATCTGGGTAATACGAGACCTTGAGAGCTCAGGTAAGTACCACCGTACAGACAAAAAGATGAAGGCTCGTCTTAAAGTAGTGTTCCAATTTGGAATCTTTTACTGCAATTGTTGGATCTTTCGATACTTACAATTTGCTGTAGTTTTTGGGTTTAAAAGTAAGATTATTCTACAAGTTATAGTCCATTGATGACGCAAAACCATAAGAACTTGTATAATACCCTAGATATCAATTATCTATAAAGACCTAGTATCTCAGAATCCGGCAATCTCTTAAACAAAATTTCTGTGTCCTAAGACCATATATCCGAGAGATGTTAACCACCAATTTAGAAGTTATCATTTATGTTTATATATCAGAAACAATCTACTAAATGTGTGAAGCCTACGGGCACATCATTAGTGAGACCTGTCTAAACTTTTTGATACTACATTTCTTTAGCATACTGTGATAGCCCACTGATGTACTGTCATTTCCTCTATTCACACGAAAACTCTTTTTGTCTTTTTCATGTTTTTTTACATTTTTTTTTAATTTTTTTGTATTTTCTACAACATTTCTCCCTCTAAAATCAAAAACATATTTTTTGAATTTTTGTTTTTAAAGAAAGAAATTCTAAAAACTATATAAAATGTGACAACCGATGAGGATCACGAAAACTCGTCATCTGATCCATATTCAACCCCTAATTCCCCATCTGATGTTAGATTTTTCATACCATTAATTTCTAAAATATATTTAAATCTGGTTCGATCCAATGGTTGGGTATAAAAATCTGCCTTTTATTCATCATTGTGGATCTTTTCTATTCGAATCAACTTTTTCTCGTGACAATCACAGATAAAGTGATGTCGAATTTCAATGTGTTTAGTTTTAGAGTGATGAACCGGCTTTTTAGTTATATCAATAGCAGCCTTGTTATCTACATATATGGGTCGTATCAATAAACTGCAACCCAAAGTCTCTCATTTGTTGTTGTATCCACAAATTTGGGAACAACAACTGGAAGCCGGAACGTACTTAGCTCACAAGTAGAGAGAGCGACCATGGTTTGCTTCTTGCATTTCCACGTTACTAAGCGTGTTCAGAAGAACTGGCAACTAGCCGTTGTAGTTTGACATTAAGTTTGAAGCATCCGAAATCTGAGTTTGAATATCCTTCGAGGTCGAAGTTGTCATTTTGCGGATACCACAAGCCGGTGATTGGGTAACCCTTCAAGTATCTGAAAATCCGTTTGACTATCGTTAGGTGTGACACTCAAGGACTCGATTGATATCGGGCGCAAAGGCATATTGGATACATGATGTCTAGTCTTGATGCTCTAAGATACGTCAGTGATCCAATCATCGATCGATATAAGGTTTCATCTATCTTGACTCCATGTTCGTCTGGACAGATGCCATGATTAATTGCCAATGGGATAGATAATGGTGACGTTCCCGACATTTTGAATTCCTCCAAGATATATGTCTGTATGGATGAAGATACCATCAGGCAACTGATCGACCTGAAGCCCCAAGAAGAACTTCATCTCTCCCATTGAACTCATTGCAAATTTATTTTTCATGACTTCTTCAAATTCTTTACACAGCATCCACATAGATTTTACGATCAGTAGATGTCCTTTCACTTCCCGTGTGAACAGTGTGCTATCAACAGTGCCTCTGGTAAAGTCATTGTTTAACAGGTGCTGAGAGAGTGTCTCATACCAGGCTCTCAGGGACTGATGCAACCCGTATAACGCCTTATCTAGTAAGTAAACCTTGTCTTTATGCACTTGATCGACAAACACTTGTGGTTGTCCAACATACATTTGCTCTTTCACTTTTCCGTAAAAGAAAGCTGATTTGACATCCAACTGGTACACTTTAAAATATTTCCATGACCCAAACGCTAGGAATATGCGGATTGCTTCAAGTCTCGTGACCAGAGCATAAACCTTTGTATAATCAATGCCTTCTTGCTAAGGAAAACCTTTGACAACCAATCGAGCTTTATTGCGCACAATTACCCCTCTATGATCTCTTTTGCACTTAAAGACCAATTTAGCAGCTATAGCTTTGTGATTGGCTGGTAGGTCAACAAGCTTCCAGACACCGAGCTTTTCAAATTGTTGCAACTCCTCTTGCATTGCATTTATCTAGCTATCATCGGCAAGCGCTTCCTTATTCGATTTCGGCTCAATCTACGAAATAAAACAACGATGTAAGCATATATCTTGAATTGGTGCAATTTTGGTATAAAAACAGCTAAGATCCTTGTTGATCTGATGGTGCATTTTAACACCAGCATGCAGTTTTCCGATAATATTCTCCGATAGGACAAATTCCTTGGCATTACTTCATTAGGAACATTTACTTCTGTAACATTTGTAAAAATCGGGTCTCCAAAACCCGCTCCGTTTGTAATCAAGTACCAAGTTATGAAAGTGCATTAATTATTTATAGTTATTTTGAGTTAAAACGATACATAATTAATAAATAAACTAAACTATAAAAATTATATTTGATAAAAAGTTAAAATAAAATAAATAAAAAATATTTGAAGCTGCCGGGACTCGAACCCGGGTCAGCTGAGTCGCTCAACGACTTAACGTCCATTCCCTAAACCACTCCGCCACAAAGTGTTTCCTGTTAACTCTAGGAAAACAAATGGAACTTATACACAAACTCGATTTAACCGATGATGCCATCTGAAAACCGGTAAACGGCAAACCAATCGTCAAATCGATTGTTTACCTTACAATTTCAATTATAACCAATGCACGACGGTTTCTAATTAAGTCAGAATTGATTGAACTTAAAGCTTCATGATTTTCGGTATTTGAATCCGAAAGTTCATCAAATCCCTGAATAACTCAAGTTTCAGTCCATTCTCGCGATTCAGAACTATCACAACAATACTCCAATTCCTTTTCGTCGCATTTTCAAATCATCTGAACACCTAAAACAGTTCGCCGGAATTCTCTGCAAAAGTCGCCGGAAAACCGTATTCAACACAAACCGGTAAAATACTTCTCCTTTACGACTTCAATCTATTGTTAGAACTTTACTAACATTAACCCATCACTCAAAATCAACCACAGACGACTTTGCTGGATTTTCTATGTTCGCCGGAAAATTTCTGGATTTGCCGGAAACTCGTTAGTTATCGGTATGCACATTCCAACGTACTGATAATCAATACTCACTAGTTCAATTTCTTATCTAATCCATTAAATCTGTTGAGAGATCCTCTCAGCCGAAGGTTCAAAAACAGAGCCGACAAGTTTTCGCCGGACTCTCTGAAGAAGACAACCTGTTCGGTATCTTCTTTCCCCAAACTGTTCGGTTTAGTACATTCAAGCTAGACATCATGTTTATTAACTAGATTAATCACGAATCGGATGTTTGAGTAAGGTCTGTGTTCGTAATGAAGAAGATGAAGTCAGTAATGACATAAGGGTAATTAAAATCCGGATTATAAACGGGTTAGACACACAGTCCAGCGGTGGACTGTGTGCAAACAACGACTATACACGTCCCGAGTTCGATCCTTGCTACGCGCACGCCTTGTGTAATAACCTGCCTTTTTTTATCAAGAACTAAACCGGGTTAAAACAGATAGTTGTTAAGTATAATAAAAACCAAGAATATAACCGGGTTAGACACACAGTCCAGCGGTGGACTGTGTGCAACATGAACTTCACGTCGCGCGTTCGAATCTTGTCATGAGCACCGGTTCAATTGAAATAAAACGTTTTTGCAAATAAAGGAATTTTCGGTTAATTCAAATAAGAGTATAAATATAATTAAAACCGAGTTTATAACGGGTTAGACACGTAGCTCAGTTGGTAGAGCTACGTGCACGCGAACGGAAGGTCGCCGGTTCGAATCCCACCCGGCGCAGTATTAACCGCTGACCGAACCGGTCAACGGTCAACATAAAAAAAAATAATATTTTTTTTTATATTTTTATTTATTTAATTTAATTTAAAAATCAATTAAAAATACTTAAAAATAACATTTTTAAAGATAGAAAATAGCCATAAACTCACAAAAATATGTCTAAAAATTTCATTAAAATCCTTAATAAAATCCATCCCTTTAATATATTTTTCATTATTATTTAGGTTAGTATTCCTCATCGATCCGCTCATCTAAATCGTGCGCATCTCACCATCTCCAATCCAACGCACTCAAGGTGAGTGAACCTTTCAAATTCCCCGTTTTAATCACGTTTTTGGGGTGTATCATGTGTCTTTGTTTATATACATATTATAACTAAACCATTGTGCATACATCATATCATGACATGTGTATTTAGTTTGTTGCTGTTAATTAGTTATTATTGGATGCAAATTATTATTTCAGTACATGCAATTGCCGAGGCCGCCGCTCCCCATTTTATTATGAGGTTTGAGCATGTTCCCCATTTTATTATGCGGTTGAACGTGGCGTGCCCGCAACGATCGGCTCCGTTTGATTGAGCCTTGATCGATCAGTTCATTTTACATTTCAGTTCATGCAATACGATCGGCTCCGTTTGATTGAGCCATGATCGCACAGTTCAATTTACATTTCCAGTTCATGCAATACGATCGGCTCCGCTTGATTGAGCCTTGATCACACAGTTCATTTATGTTAGTTATCGTATGATATTGGTATGTTCATGTATGCTGTCAAGTGTGCTATAATTGTAACTGCTATTTACCAATGCTTGATTACTTACATTTGCTCTTTTATGATTATGCACAATATTTCATTGATAAACTAACCATAAAATCATTATCAAATTTTTATCTAATAAGGTTCACTCGCCAACTTATTTTGACCCAAAACCTCCCATTTTACACATGATACAGGTGAACCAGCAGCAGCTAGGAACACATAGGACCTGGATTAGAAGAATAAAACGATTTAGTATTGGGATTGTTATGTTTGGTTATTTCCTTTGTATTGAATGAACATGTTTGGATGTTTGAAATGTAACTTTGACTTTATTAAATATGAAACATAATAGTAAATGTCATGTGCTTTGGTGATAACCCAATTATGTCCCGACTCTTATTTCCGCTGCGGGTCGGGGTGTGTGACAGATTGGTATCAGAGCCATGACTATAGGGATATAGGATAGGTTATTAGACCCTTAGAGCCTATACTATAGTCGATTAGAAACTTATAAGAATTTTGTGTGTTATATGCCAAATTTCATGATGTTTATATGTTTTATGTTAAATGTTACGTTTGATATTGTACAAGCTTGTTCATAAGTATGTATTATCAAATAATGCCTATCATGAAATAGTATGATCATAACATATCACATCCATGAAAGCACACACCACATCATGATTGATTTTACAATGATTTTCGTGTTTTCAAATCTCATCAAAGTGAGTTCTCATGACGGGCATGTAGTAACTGGAAGGGTACTAGTACCGGTAGTCGGAACGTCCTGTCTAGGCTGGCATTCGTATAAATCCAAAATAAAGGACCAGTTTGCCTACCTGGGACTAACGATGAGAGTATGAAGTACCTATTAGGCCAAAGCATGCTATACCAAACGTCGTGTGAGCTAATTCCACTTTGAGTTGTCATTGTGTCTACACCTGGACACGTTCCGACCAAACATCTCATGAACATATTTTGTGGTTTGCATTCGGGGGATACGAGTGTTAAATTGCCAATACTAATGTGAATCCTACCAAGCCAATAGCCATGGGGGCCCACATGACTATGTAGGTGAAGGTATGGGGGACATTTGAGGCCCAACATGAGCGAACCCAAGACATCCTATGGATGTAGTTGCATTATTGATATTTATGTTATTTTCATTTTCTTAAAGACACATGACACCTAAAAAGACACCATGAACTCACAATCTTCTCATTTTATGATCCTGTAGATGTCATCTAGACAGTATCGAAGGGGAAAAAAATCGGGAAAGACTCAGGAACGTTTGGCCACGCATATCGCGAATCAAATGGCCACGATATTGCCTGACATCGTGGTACAAGTACAACAAGCCCTTGCTGCAAATCCTACTAACCCTCCTCAACAACAGGACCAGAACATCGCCAACCCTCCTACCATCAAATGCTCTTACAAACATTTTAAGTCCTGTGATCCTCCAAAATTCGAAGGGACTGAGGGAGTCACTGCTCTCCTACATTGGTTCGAGGAGATGGAAAACGTTTTCTTAAACTGCGATTGTCCTGAGGATCGCAAGGTTCATTACGCCACCGGGAGACTACTTGGTGTAGCTCTCACTTGGTGGAATACTGAGAAAGGAAAGAGGGGAACTGAAGATGCGATGGCCTTAACTTGGGAGGAGTTAAGGGAAATCATGACTAGGCGTTTCTGTCCTAGAAGTGAAATTAAGAAATTGGAGGATGAATTTCATGCCTTAAAGCAAAAAGAAGGTGATCACTCTACTTACAACAAGAGGTTCTTGGAGTTGAACCAAATGGTTCCAAACTTATTCACTCCAACCTATCATCTGATCGAGCATTATATTCGAGGACTTCCCTCAAAAATTCAAGATTCGGTTCTCAGCGTTTCACCGGTAACACTCGAAGCTGCCATGGAATTGGCAACTGAACTGACCGAAAACCGAATTCACAATGGGAAGTTCAAAGAAGAGAAGAAGAAAGCCCCTGTTGAGGGACAAACCTCAAACCACCCCATTCCTTCTCTAAGTTTGCTAACAAGAGGAAGCGTAACGCCAGGAATTTTGCAGTCACCCAAACCAACACCCCTATTCCTGTTGCACCCATCACTCAAGTCACTCCTTCACCAGCACCATACAAAAGACCCTACACAGGCCCATTACCAAAATGTAACCGTTGTCAGTATCACCACTCCCCTGATTATCCTTGCCAATACTGCACCGGCTGCGGTCGCGCATGACATACTGTTCAAAACTGCCGCACGCTTCAACGAACAAACCGCCACCAACCTTTAACCCAAACCCACCAACAGTTAATGGGTCAAGCACAACAACAACTACCATTTCCACCCACCCAACATTTAGCCCAAACATACTATCAACCCAATTACCCTATGGGCCAACCTATGCGGGCTTGTTTCAATTGCGGCGACCCAAGTCATTTCAGAAACACATGTCCAAGGCTGGTTAATATTATTCATGCTCAGGCCCAAGCCAACCCTGTGAATCAAGCGAACCAAGCTCCTCCACCTGCTAGAGGAAGAGCTTTCAATATTAACGCGAACCAGGCCAGAGCTGACGGCAATGTGGTCAACGGTACGTTTCTTATAAATGGTAGATATGCCTCTATGTTATTTGATACTGGTGCGGATAGAAGTTTCGTGTCATTAGAATTTGAACCTATCTTAAGCAAAAATCGGGATAAGCTCGCGGAATCCATAACGGTGGAAGTTGCGGACGGAAAACCAGTTTCATTAGACTCTATTTTACGCAATTGTACACTCACCTTAAACGACCACGATTTCTCAGTCGACCTTATTCCTATGAAGCTGGGAAGTTTCGACATCATAATCGGTATGGATTGGCTCAGTCAACATCATGCGGAAGTTGTATGTCGTGAAAAATTTATTCGTATTCCTCTTTCAAACGGTCAGACTCTTCGAATCATTGGAGAAACCTCGTCGAAAGGGCTCAACTTAATGTCTTGTCTTCAAGCTCAAAAATACCTTCGCAAGAATTATGTCGCGTTTTTAGCCCATATCATCAAGAAGGGGACCACAGAGAAGAAACTTGAAGATATTCCTGTAGTAAAAGATTTTCCACAAGTTTTTCCTGACGACATTTCAGGACTTCCTCCAATCAGAGATGTCGAATTCCGATCAATCTTATACCTGGTGCTACACCAGTTGCAAAATCTCCCTATAGGTTAGCCCCCTCTGAAATGCAAGAGCTAGCCAGTCAATTGCAAGAATTGACTGACAAGGGATTCATACGTCCCAGCTCATCGCCTTGGGGTGCACCTGTCCTTTTTGTAAAGAAGAAAGATGGATCTTTTCGTATGTGCATCGACTACAGAGAGCTCAACAAGTTAACCATCAAAAATCGCTATCCTTTACCTCGCATAGATGATCTTCTTGACCAACTACAAGGTGCCAATTGCTTTTCAAAAATCGATCTTCGATCTGGCTATCATCAGCTTAGAGTGCATGAAGAAGACGTCCCTAAGACTGCTTTTCGAACTCGTTATGGCCACTATGAATTCATGGTTATGCCGTTTGGATTAACCAACGCACCAGCTGTCTTCATGGACCTAATGAACAGAGTCTGCAAACCTTACCTTGATCGATTTGTTATAGTCTTCATCGATGATATTCTTATTTATTCAAAATCTAAAGCTGATCATGAGCGTCATCTTCGACTCGTTCTTGCACTTCTAGAAAAGGAAAAGCTTTATGCCAAGTTCTCTAAATGTGAATTCTGGTTAAAAGAGGTGCAATTCCTCGGGCATGTAGTCAATGACAAAGGAATACATGTTGACCCTTCAAAGATCAAAGCAGTTAAAGAATGGCAAGCTCCACGTACACCAACTGAAGTAAGGTCTTTTCTTGGACTTGCTGGCTATTATCGTCGGTTCATTTCAAACTTCTCTCGCATTGCTGTGCCACTCACGGCTTTAACCCATAAGGGAAAACCATTTGTATGGGGACCCAAGCAAGAAGAAGCTTTTCAAACTCTTAAACAAAAACTTTGTGATGCACCAATCCTCACTCTTCCTGAAGGTTGTGATAATTTTGTAGTCTATTGCGACGCGTCAGGGCAAGGATTAGGTTGCGTTCTCATGCAAAGAGGAAAAGTCATAGCTTATGCCTCGAGGCAACTCAAGACACATGAAAGAACTACACCACTCACGACCTAGAACTTGGAGCCGTTGTATTCGCTCTTAAGATATGGAGGCATTATCTCTATGGTACTAAGTGTGAAATATACACTGACCACAAGAGTCTTCAACATATCTTTAATCAAAAAGAGTTAAATATGAGGCAACGAAGATGGGTCGAACTCCTAAATGATTACGACTGTGAAATTAGATACCACCCTGGTAATGCAAATGTGGTGGCTGATGCACTTAGTCGAAAGGGTTATGCGAACTCCATTCATCTTCTATGTTCGCAAATTATAACCGATATTAAGGATCAAATTCGAGAAGCTCAACACGTTTCAATAACAGAAGAAGATGTAAGAAAAGAGATGTCCTCTGGAGCCGAGCTAAAATTTGAAACTAAATCAGACGGTATTCTGTATTACTTAGATCGTATCTGGATCCCTAACCACAACAATCTTCGTGAAACTCTTATGAATGAAGCTCACAAAACGCGATATTCTATACACCCAGGAGCCGATAAGATGTATCAAGACCTACGATACACCTATTGGTGGCCTGGAATGAAGAAAGATATTGCCGTTTTTGTTTCCAAGTGTCTTACATGTTCAAAGGTGAAGGCTGAACACCATAGACCCTCAGGACTTCTAGTCCAACCGGAAATACCTGTATGGAAGTGGGAAAATATAACCATGGATTTCATTACCGGGTTACCTCGCACTTCTGGTGGGTATGACACTATATGGGTGATTATAGACCGACTTACAAAATAGCTCACTTTATTCCTATTCGAGAAGATTTCAAGAACGAAAAACTTGCTCGTATTTATATCAACGAAATCGTAAGCCGACATGGGGTACCATTAAGTATTATTTCTGATCGTGATGGTCGTTTCACCTCACGAACATGGCAAGCAGTACAATCCGCTATGGGCACTCGATTAGATCTCAGTACCGCCTATCATCCCCAAACTGATGGACAGTCTGAGCGCACCATTCAAATTCTTGAGGATATGCTTAGAGCATGTGTCATAGACTTCAAGGGAAATTGGGACGCCCACCTACCGTTAGTTGAATTTTCGTACAACAACAGCTATCATTCGAGAATCAGCATGGCACCTTTTGAAGCTTTATACGGTCGAAAGTGCCGATCTCCTGTTTGTTGGCACGAAATTGGGGAAGCACAAATTACTGGTCCAGAATTGATCCAAGAAACCACAGACAAGATTCATCAAATCCGAAACAATCTTTTAGCAGCTCAAAGTCGTCAAAAGAGTTATGCAGATAAACGAAGGAAGCCCTTGGAGTTTAGCATTGGTGATCATATGCTTTTAAAAATATCACCGTGGAAGGGAGTAGTTCGTTTTGGTCAAAAGGGAAAGCTAGCACCACGTTACGTAGGACCTTTCAAGATACTCGAAAGAGTAGGTCCTGTAGCATACAAGCTTGACCTACCGGAAGAACTCGACAGGATTCATCCCACATTCCACGTGTCGAACTTGAAGAAGTGCCTCGCTGATGAGAATCTCCATATTCCACTGGAAGATATTCAGATTGATGAATCCATGCATTTTATTGAAAGACCAGTGGAGATCATGGACTATGGAGAAAAGCGTCTTCGACGAAGTCGCATTCCAATTGATAGGGTACGCTGGGAGTCGAAACGGGGACCTGAGTTCACTTGGGAACGTGAAGACTCAATGCGTGAAAAATACCCGCATCTTTTTCCTACTACTTCAACTATTTAAATTTCGGGACGAAATTCCTAAAAGTAGGGGATACTGTAACATTTGTAAAAATCGGGTCTCCAAAACCCGCTCCGTTTGTAATCAAGTACCAAGTATGAAAGTGCATTAATTATTTATAGTTATTTTGAGTTAAAACGATACATAATTAATAAATAAACTAAACTATAAAAATTATATTTGATAAAAAGTTAAAATAAAATAAATAAAAAATATTTGAAGCTGCCGGGACTCGAACCCGGGTCAGCTGAGTCGCTCAACGACTTAACGTCCATTCCCTAAACCACTCCGCCACAAAGTGTTTTCTGTTAACTCTAGGAAAACAAATGGAACTTATACACAAACTCGATTTAACCGATGATGCCATCTGAAAACCGGTAATCGGCAAACCAATCGCCAAATCGATTGTTTACCTTACAATTTCAATTATAACCGATGCACGACGGTTTCTAATTAAGTCAGAATTGATTGAACTTAAAGCTTCATCATTTTCGGTATTTGAAACCGAAAGTTCATCAATCCCTGAATAACTCAAGTTTCAGTCCATTCTCGCGATTCAGAACTATCACAACAATACTCCAATTCCTTTTCGTCGCATTTTCAAATCATCTGAACACCTAAAACAGTTCGCCGGAATTCTCTGCAAAAGTCGCCGGAAAACCGTATTCAACACAAACCGGTAAAATACTTCTCCTTACGACTTCAATCTATTGTTAGAACTTTACTAACATTAACCCATCACTCAAAATCAACCACAGACGACTTTGCTGGATTTTCTGTGTTCGCCGGAAAATTTCTGGATTTGCCGGAACCTCGTTAGTTATCGGTATGCACATTCCAACGTACTGATAATCAATACTCACTAGTTCAATTTCTTATCTAATCCATTAAATCTGTTGATAGATCCTCTCAGCCGAAGGTTCAAAAACAGAGCCGACAAGTTTTCGCCGGACTCTCTGAAGAAGACAACCTGTTCGGTATCTTCTTTCCCCAAAGTGTTCGGTTTAGTACATTCAAGCTAGACATCATGTTTATTAACTAGATTAATCACGAATCGGATGTTTGAGTAAGGTCTGTGTTCGTAATGAAGAAGATGAATTCAGTAATGACATAAGGGTAATTAAAATCCGGATTATAAACGGGTTAGACACACAGTCCAGCGGTGGACTGTGTTCAAACAACGACTATACACGTCCCGAGTTCGATCCTTGCTACGCGCACGCCTTGTGTAATAACCTGCCTTTTTTGATCAAGAATTAACCGGGTTAAAACAGATAGTTGTTAAGTATAATAAAAACCAAGAATATAACCGGGTTAGACACACAGTCCAGCGGTGGACTGTGTGCAACATGAACTTCACGTCGCGCGTTCGAATCTTGTCATGAGCACCGGTTCAATTGAAATAAAACGTTTTTGCAAATAAAGGAATTTTCGGTTAATTCAAATAAGAGTATAAATATAATTAAAACCGAGTTTATAACGGGTTAGACACGTAGCTCAGTTGGTAGAGCTTCGTGCACGCGAACGGAAGGTCGCCGGTTCGAATCCCACCCGGCGCAGAATTAACCAATACCGAACCGGTCAACGGTCAACATTAAAAAAAATAATAATATTTTTTTTTATATTTATATTTATTTAATTTAATTTAAAAATCAATTAAAAATACTTAAAAATAACATTTTTAAAGATAGAAAATAGCCATAAACTCACAAAAATATATCTAAAAATTTCATTAAAATCCTTAATAAAATCCATCCCTTTAATATATTTTTCATTATTATTTAGGTTAGTATTCCTCGTCGATCCGCTCATCTAAATCGTGCGCATCTCACCATCTCCAATCCAACGCACTCAAGGTGAGTGAACCTTTCAAATTCCCCGTTTTAATCACGTTTTTGGGGTGTATCATGTGTCTTTGTTTATATACATATTATAACTAAACCATTGTGCATACATCATATCATGACATGTGTATTTAGTTTGTTGCTGTTAATTAGTTATTATTGGATGTAAATTATTATTTCAGTACATGCAATTGCCGAGGCCGCCGCTCCCCATTTTATTATGAGGTTTGAGCCTGTTCCCCATTTTATTATGCGGTTGAACCCGGCGTGCCCGCAACGATCGGCTCCGTTTGATTGAGCCTTGATCGGTCAGTTCATTTTACATTTCAGTTCATGCAATACGATCGGCTTCGTTTGATTGAGCCTTGATCGCACAGTTCAATTTACATTTCCAGTTCATGCAATACGATCGGCTCCGCTTGATTGAGCCTTGATTGCACAGTTCATTTATGTTAGTTATCGTATGATATTGGTATGTTCATGTATGCTGTCAAGTGTTATTATATGCTATAATTGTAACTGCTATTTGCCAATGCTTGATTACTTACATTTGCTCTTTTATGATTATGCACAATATTTCATTGATAAACTAACCATAAAATCATTATCAAATGTTTATCTAATAAGGTTCACTCGCCAACTTATGTTGACCCAAAACCTCCCATTTTACACATGATACAGGTGAACCAGCAGCAGCTAGGAACACATAGGACCTGGATTAGAAGAATAAAACGATTTAGTATTGGGATTGTTATGTTTGGTTATTTCCTTTGTATTGAATGAACATGTTTGGATGTTTGAAAATGTAACTTTGACTTTATTAAATATGAAACATAATAGTAAATGTCATGTGCTTTGGTGATAACCCAATTATGTCCCGACTCTTATTTCCGCTGCGGGTCGGGGTGTGACAACTTCGCTCTCCAAATTCGTAGTGTTCTGTTCAGCGACTTGATTACTTGTTGAAGCTTCATTCTGATTACTAGGACCTACAGATTGATTTAGGAAACTTATTATCTGCTCAGAACCTTCATCGGAGCTAGATTCACCATCTTGATCATATGTCAGCCCAGCGTCAGAATCAGAATTATCAGACTCATCAAAAGTGGGCTCTGTGGCATTCACTACTGGTACGATGACGGGTTTTGTTTGGGTCGTGCTCGGACCTGCTCCAGAATAATTTATACCAATAGATAGTTGAGTAACCATTATCGGTCTTGGAACTTATTCTTTATTAGATGCTTGTTGTTGTTGATATAACAACACAAGTTCCTCTACATTTGGTTCTTCTAGCATCGAAAGAATTCCATAAACTCTCGTAGTTGAACATCCAGGATTCACCAGACTTTTGTGTAGGCATTGTATACTTCTAACAATTAATGTTGAGCAAGAATAACTCGATTTAAACTTGGAAACTATACTCTTCTCAATGGACTTGCATAGCTTAAGAAAAATCCCTCCAAAGATCTTGCACCAAATTTACCATTCGGGTCAATGATCGTATACGGAGATCCAAATGGTTCCAAAAACTCTAAGTTCGGCTTTCGTTGGTTAAGCAGTTTGAAACATGTCTTCTTATGTGCCTTGATGGTTAAAACCCTGTTCAACGTGTAACATGCAGAGGCAACGGCTTCGCTCTAGAAACTAACATGTAACTTTGAATCAGCAAGCATCGTGCCTGCAGTTTCAATGAGAGTTTGATTCTTCCGTTCAACTACTCCATTTTGGTGCATAGTATATGGGGCGCTTAATTCGTGAAGAATACCTTTGTTGTTACAGAATTCGAGCATTCGCTTATTGTTGAACTAAGTCCCATTATCACTTCGTATTCATCTGATTGGAAGATGGTAGAAGTTCTCTAACTATCTGAAGAGAATCATAAGATTATCAAACTTTTCATCTTTACTCTCCTGGAAGATAACTCACGAGAATCTCGAATAGTTTATTTCACAACGAGGTAGTAAACGTCACCAGATATGCTTTTGACGTTCACTGGCCCGAAAAGATCCATATGATGCCTCTCTAGTAGTAATTTGATAGAATTCAGAAGTTTTCTCGGGTGTGATTTCTAATGCTGCTCCCCTTTTTGCAGCTAACACAATTGTCATTCAGATGAAAACTTTTGAGATTAACACCCTCCACTAGATTATTTTGCACCAGATAGTTCATTTTTCTCAAATGGATATGTCCCATCTTTCGATGCCATAAGATCGATTCTTTTTATTTGCTTTCGTGACAAAACATTATTCCGAATTTGATGTAGTGGATGCGACACTCATGTCTAAGACATAAAGATCATTTTCTCGAGGAGCACGCATGAGAATCCACTCCTCAAGAAGTTTGAATCCTAGTTTCAGAATTAAACATTGTTTGTCATTGAAGTGAGTTGTAAACTTCTTATCACAAGTATGTGAGATGCTTAGTAAATTGTTCTTTTATTCAGCAATGTAGTTCACTTTGTTGAATGAGACCACACCATTAGAAAGTCTCCCTTCTCCAACAATTCTCCCACCTTGATTTCCCACGAACCCTACATAGCCTCCGCGAATAGACTTAACACCATATAGTAAGGCCACCATTCCTATCATGTGATGAGAAGATCCACTGTCCATTATCCATTTTGATATGATTGACCTCTGGAGCCCCTGCACATGTAAATAAGTAATTACTTAAACAATGAAACCCAAGCCTTCTCGGTCTTGGGTGGGTTCGGAATATCAAATGTTGGAACTTTGACATTAACATCCTATTTAACTTCAGATTTAACAGGTGTTTTGATTTCTACAAAAGATGTTTTCGTTTTAACCACCCAAGTTTGTGTTTTAGAATTCCCTTCTTCGAATAAATTTTGAATCCTTTTGTTCGATTTTGGTTGAAGTTTCACCAATTTCAAACTTTGAAACATTTGGAATTGTTGGTTTCACAATTTTATTGGATTTGTTATTTCTTTTTAAGATCTGTTTTGGAACAAACTCAGGTTTCTTTTGTTTCACATCTAATGTGGATTTCTTTGCGTTGTAAACAGATTTTGAGTTACTTTGAGTAAAATGTCGTGCAATATGCTCAACTTTGTTACATTTCCAACATGTTCTACTGTCACATCAACAGATGAACTCAGATTCTGCTCACGACGTTTCTTTTCTGCATGGAACTTGTCGTTTGATTGATCCATTCCCAACCTTTCTTTTTCACATATCGTGCTTGATCCAAACACAAAGTTTACTTTCTTTTGAAAATTTGATTTTTTTGAAACTTATCATTTTTCTTATTAACATACCCCAACCCTTTAAGCTTATTTTCAATATAACTTTTACCTTTGCAATTATTTTTACTAAAATTTTTGTGTTTAGAGTAGTAAGACTCAATTAAATTTTCCACTTCAGAAAGATTGATTCACATGGGTGGTGGCACCGGTATAAACAACCAATATAGAACTATCATCCGAACTAGATTCTGATTTATCAAGATAATTCTTGTGAAAGCTCTACTCATTTTCAGAAGGTGAACTTGAACTAATTTTCTCTAAATTTGACTCGTACTCTGTGCTATCACTTTCACTTCCCACAACCTTTTCAACCATTGTTTTAACCACATCAGACACTCTGGATATGATCCTTTTAACCTGTCTACACCAGTAGACTATTAAGCATGGTCGCAAGACCCCTATATGCAAGCAGTTATGCTCAACGCACTTTACCCGTCTCCTTTCCCACCTACTTGTCCACCAACTGGATATCCAACATATGGGTACCAGTATCCGGTTATGCCACAACCTCCCCGCACTTGAGGTCATTAATGAGGCCTTGGAACGAATGAAAGAAATGCAGCAGCAGGCGGAGAAAACGGAGAAGAAGACAAATAAGTTCTTCAAGAAACTCTCCAAGTTGGTTAAGGGAAAGAAGGACGAGTAAAGTCTTTTCTAATAATATGTAGTCCCTGCGAGGACATCGTTATTTCTTTAGTCCCTGCGTGGACATTTCTATTTCTTTAAAGTCCTTGCATGGACAGTTTATTTCATTTTCTAGTATTGTAATTTCTATTGAAAATTTATGAAGTATTTGGAATTTAGATATATGTATTCATCCTCTTCAAGCGATCGTCTCGATTTTACTATAATTTTTTATCAGCTATATAATTCAAAAGATCTTAGTGTTTTGATTTCCGAGTGGCACAGACCATATATTTGGCCAAATATATAAATGATAGTTAAAAACGGTGGGTCTTCTATCATGATAGTTAAGGGAAGTTATCCTTCTATCTAGTGGTGGTGGACTAAGTTCAAGCCTCCAAGTCATTAGGTCAATGCGACCGGGACTATTAATCAACCATTAAGGTCCTCTTACGTTAACATTCATGTAATGTTCATACTCTTGGTAGTGTGACTTGAGGAATCACGCTTGCCTTCAAGGTAATGGACTATGTCCTAACCTTATATAGCCCATGTGATCTATTTGATCCCGGCTAAATATCACCGTGCGGTGATGAATAAAACATCCATTAGTGATGTATTACCCTTTCGGGTTATGGCTTATTTTAAATAGCCCATGTGATCTATTTGATCCGGCTAAATATCACCAGTGCGGTGATGAATAAAACATCCATTAGTGATGTATTACCCTTTCGGGTTATGGCTTATTTTAAATAGCCCATGTGATCTATTTGATCCTGGCTTAATATCACCAGTGCGGTGATGAATAAAACATCCATTAGTGATGTATTACCCTTTCGGGTTATAATTTCTTTTATATAGCCCATGTGATCTATTTGATCTCGGCTAAATATCACAGTGCGGTGATGAATAAAACATCCATTAGTGATGTATTACCCTTTCGGGTTATGGCTTATTTTATATAGCCCATGTGATCTATTGATCCCGGCTAAATATCACAGTGCGGTGATGAATAAAACATTCATTTACGTATTGCCCTTATGGCTATGATTAATTTTATATATAGCCTATGTGATCGATTGGATCCCGGCTAATATCATCAGTGCGATGATAAATAAAACATTCATTAGTGATGTTGTGCCTATGTGCTCTATTTTATGATCTTTAGTCACAGGCCTATGTGCCATATTTTATGTCCATTTGTAACAGGCTTATGTGCCATGTTTTAAAGTCCTTTGTGACAAGCCTATGTGCTATACAATTGTCAAATATGACAATAACAGTTGTGACATTATGGTCCACTGTCTAGTAATATATGGACCTTGTCCAAATTTTAATTTGCCTTTGATAGTCCTATTAAGACCTAGGCCAAATATAGATACTGTAAGCCTAAGAGTTGTGATGTTATTCACACTAGCATGATTAAGCGATGGATTTTTATATCCAATGTTTAAAGCCGATACGGTTGATATACCATGGCTAAGGCAAATTTTATTTGGTATGTAGAACCAAAGATTCAAAGAATGGCTAATTCTAATAAGGCACAAAATAGACCAGCGAGACGTTGAACCCAGTAATGCCGAAAATAGAAATATTGATGATAATGGTTTCCAAGCTCGCATTGATGCGGCTGTGGAAAGAGCCATGCTTAAGGCCATAGAAAAACTAATAGAGTCGAGTGCTACTCGCTCTAGTCCACTGTCGGTTACCCCATCCTCAGCTCATAAAGAGAGCTCTGTTCATTCATCAAATGCGAAGAGTGAACCTAAGAGGATAGACTATGCTGATAGGTCCCGTTCCTCTAAGGATGAATGCACATACAAGTACTTTGTCTCCTTTAACCCTGAGACTTTAATGGGGAAAAAGGAGCTGCGGAAGCCCTAAAGTGGCTGGACGAAATGGAAACCATCCCTGATAAGGATGTGGTCAAGTATGTATCACAATCCTTCAAGGACGATGCCCTAATATGGTAGAAAGCCATGATTCAGTCTACAGGTAAAATATACCTGTATAATCTGGGATGGTCCAAATTTGTGGATCTTATTAAGGAAACTTACTGCCCACCCCATGAGGTGGAGAAATTAGAGACCGACTTCTTGTCTCTTTCCATGAAAAACCTAGATTGTTGGAAATATGTTTCCGATTTCAATTCCCTGTCTAGGTTAGTTTCCTATTTAATTGCCCCGAGCGCAAACGCATTGCGCATTTTATTAATGGGTTAGCACCCGAGATAAAGGGCATGGTAAAGGCTGCTCAGCCTACTACCTATAGGTCTGCTGTAGACCTATCTCTCTCTCTCTCACCCTTGATCTTATAAGGCAAAAGTCAGTTAAGCTAGAAACTGACGGGAAAAGGAAGAGAGATAAAGACAACTCCCAAAGATATTATAAGAAAAATTAAGGGAGATTTGGATTCAAAGGGAACCAAGGCAAAACGATTATGATGCCATTTTTCAAAACTTGCAACTCAGACACTGGGGACAGTGTAATTCTGATTCACAAGCTAGGCCTTGTGGTATTTGTAAAAGAAGAGGGCATAAGACCCTAGATTGTAAAGATCTTAAGGATGTTGTATGTTATATCTGCAATGAAAAAGGGCATATTGCAAGTAACTGCCCTAGGAATTCAAAGAATAATAATCCGAAGCCTGGAGAGGCCAAGAAAGGAAATGCACACGCTTTTCGACTGACTACTAAGGAAGCTGTTAATGACAATAATGTCATAACAGGTACATTCCTCATTAACAATATTTATGCTAGAGTTCTTTTTTATTCGGGTGCGGATAGATCTTTTGTTGATCATAAGTTTAGTAAACTGTTAAATTTACCCATAAGAACTCTAGATAAAACTTATGAGATAGAACTTGCCGATGGAACCTTAGAGACTGCTTCTTCCATTCTTGATGGATGCTCATATATCCATCAAGAATCATTCCATCCCTATCTCTCTTTTGCAATGAAATTGGCAGGTTCGATGTTGTCTTAGGTATGGATTGGTTATCATATAACCAAGCCCGTATTGCCTGCGATAAAAAGCCTATCGAAATTAAGACCCCATCTAGGTGAAATAATGACCATACCCGGAGACTCACACTATGGACTGATAGACAAGGTGTTATTATTTATGGCATCAAGTGTTTGAGGAGAGGTTGTGTTATCTACATGGCACAAGTCACCATAAATGAACCTAAGCCAAACATGGAGGACCTACCAGTCATCTCAGAATATCCTGATGTATTCCCAGAAGAATTACCAGGCCTACCTCCAGATAGGCAAGTGGAGTTCAAGATTGATAATATACCAGGATCAGCACCCGTAGCCAGAGCCCCATATAGGCTAGCACCAACGGAAATGAAGGAATTGAGAAGCAGCTAGATGAACTCTTGGAGAAAGGCTTTATTCAGCCTAGTTCATCGCCTTAGGGAGCTCCTATTCTGTTTGGTAAAAAGAAAGACAGTTCAATGCGAATGTGCATTGACTACTGGGAGCTAAACAAGTTAACAATCAAAAATAGATATCCTCTGCCCAGGATTGATGATTTATTCGACCCAAACTTCAAGGGGCTAGCTACTTCTCCAAGATCGATTTAAGATCTGGATATCATCAATTGAAGGTTAGGGACAAGGATGTTCCTAAGACAGCCTTCAGGACCCGCTATGGTCATTTTGAATTCTTAGTGATGCGTTTTGGGCTCACAAATGCACCAACAGCGTTCATGGATCTCATGAATAGAGTTTGCAAACCATATTTGGACAAGTTTGTCATTGTCTTCATAGACGACATACTTATCTAATCTCATAATCAATCCGATCACGAGAAACATCTTTGGTGCATCCTAGAACTGCTAAGGCAAGAAAAGCTTTATACTGAATTCTCTAAGTGTGAATTTTGGCTTAGAGAGGTCCAATTTCTTGGACACATGGTAAATGAGCGGGTATCCAAGTGGATCTCGCCAAAATTGAAGCCATCATGAATTGGGAAGTACCCAAGACCTCATCGGAGATTCGTAGTTTCCTAGGATTGGATGGTTACTATAGGAAGTTCATTGAGAACTTTTCAAGAATAGCCACTCCTCTAACTACCTTGACCCGTAAGAATGTTAAGTATAATTTGGGTCCAAAGCAACAAGAATCTTTTGAGGTTCTTAAACACAAGTTGAGCAGCGCTCCGGTGTTATCTCTACCTAAGGGTATTGAGAATTTTGTTGTCTATTGTGATGCATCACACACCGGTATGGCTGTGTGCTAATGCAAAATGGTAAGGTAATTGCTCTATGCATCACGACATTTAAATGTGCATGAAAGAATTACACCACCCACGATTTGGAACTGGGTGTCGTTGTATTTGCACTAAAACTGATGGAGACATTACTTGTATGGCATGAAGTGTATTATATACACTGATCATAAAAGTCTCTAGCATCTGTTCAATCAGAAAGAATTGAACATGCGACAACGCCGATGGATGGAAACACTTAATGATTATGATTGCGAGATTCGCTACCATCCCGGCAAGGAAAATGTCGTTGCCGACGCCTTAAGTCGCAAAGAAAGAATTAAGCCCATTAGGATTAATGCGAAGAGCATTGAGCTCAAAAATTGCTTGAATGAGAAGCTATTAGATGCACAAAAGCAAGCCTTATTAGAGGCTAGTATTCCTAATAAGGGATTAGGCGGAACTGTTGATCAATTAACGACTAGAAAGGATGGAATCCTAAGATTTAATGATAGAATTTGGGTTCCGATCTTTGGAGGACTTAGAGATCTAATCCTCCAAGAAACGCACAATTCAAGATACTCAGTTCACCCAGGTGGCGACAAGATGTATCAAGATTTAAAGAAGAATTATTGGTGGATGGGTTTGAAGAAATCCATAGCCACTTATGTAGCTAAGTGTCTGACGTGTTCGCAAGTTAAGGCCGAACATCAAAAACCGTCAGGACTTCTACAACATCTTGAGATTCCCACTTGGAAAAGGTAAATGGTAACTATGGACTTGATTACCAAGTTACCAAAGACCAAAACTGGTAATGACACTATTTGGGTCATTGTTGATAGACTGACCAAGTCAGCGCATTTCTTGCTAATTAAAGAGACTTATAGTTCAGATAAATTGGCTAAGTTGTATGTGGACAAGATTGTGTCCTTACACGGTGTGTCGGTATCTATTTTATCTAATAAAGATACTAGATACATCTCATTTTTGGAAAAGTTTCCAACAATCTTTAGGCACACGATTAAATTTTAGTAGGCTTACCATCCGCAAACTGATGGTCAAAGTGAGCGTACTATTCAAACTCTGGAAGACATGCTCAGGGCATGTGTGATTGATTTAGGTGGAAGTTGGGATGACCACTTACCCCTAATAGAATTCTCCTACAATAACAGCTATAATACTAGCATCAAGGCTGCTCCTTTTGAGGCCTTATATGGGAGAAAGTGTAGAACACCCATATGCTGGGCAGAAGTTGGGAAGCCCAACTATCAGGACCTGAGATTGTCCTAGAGACCACGGAAAAGATTGTGCAAATCTGTGATCGTCTCAAAGCTGCCAGGGACAGGCAGAAGAGCTATGCTGACAAGAGGCGTAAACCTCTTAAGTTCCAAATAGTCGACAAGGTCATGCTAAAGGTATCACCCTGGAAAGGTGTGATGCGTTTTGGAAAGAACGGCAAGTTGAGCCCAAGATATATTGGACCATTCGAGATAGTCAAATGTTCGACATTGTAGCTTATAAGCTCAAGTTGCAAGAGGAGCTTAATGGAATCCATGTTGTATTCCACATATCTAACCTTAAGAAATGTCTAGCCGATGAGTCGCTAGCAATATCACATGAGGATGTGCAAATTGATGAAAACCTGAGGTGCATTGAGAAACCAATTTCGATCGAGGGTCGACAGGTTAAGAGGCTTCAAGAAAAATGATACCTATAGTAAAGGTTAAGTGGGACGCTTTTAGAGGTCCCGAGTATACATGGGAGGTTGAGTCCATTATGCGATAAAAGTACCCCCATCTTTTTGAATAAAATCTCGAGGTCGAGATTTCTTTTAAGGGGGTGAGGATGTAACACCCTGTAAAATGGTATCCAATAATATAGTGACATGTGTTGTATTTTAAAATATAGTCTATTAAAGACCAATAAGGACTAAAGGCGTCAACATGCTCAAACTGAGCCTTTGAGTGACGGTCTGATGTCAACATGCCTAAATAACAAGCCTCTGAGTGACTGATATGTCAACATGCTTAAAAACTTGGCCTCTGAGTGACTGACATGTCAACATACCAGCCTCTGAGTGACTGACATGTCAACATACCAGCCTCTGAGTGACATCGGAATCAACATGCTTATAATAAGCGTCTGAGTGATCCATTGCGAAGTCCTAACTCTCATACGTGCCATTTGTTGGACAAGAGGGTTCAATTTTGTAAATATGTGAAAGTTGGATGATGGAGGGATTAAAAGTGTCAACATGTTAATTTATACCTCTGAGTGACCTTTTAATGAACCGATAGCTCGAAAATGTCTGGGCATAATCCCGGGTATGCCAAGTATTGGCTAAGGAGGGCCAAAAGTGCCAAAAAGGTGTTTAAAAAGTTTTTAGAAGCTTTTTAAAGTTAAGGGGCTAAAGTGTCAAACTTTGAAACTGGCCATGGGGCGGTCGCGAGCTGCGAGAAAGGGTCTGCTGCAGAAAGTTTTGCTTGGACTCCAAACAAAACTCGAAAACTATTAAATCAAAACCATGGCTTCCCAAACTGCTATGCCACGTTTTGGGACACTTGTAAGCTTCGTCTTACACCCCTAAGCACATGGCTTCACCTCCTTTGAGCTCTCCAACTATAAATAGGTGCTTAAGTTCACATTCCAACTTGCACCTTTCTCATTAATTCAATCTTCTCCCTCCTCTGGAAGTTCCTAGCTAAAAGGAGCATCCAACTTAGTTCTCTTGCATTGTAGGAACCTCTTGTAAGTATTCCTTGCTCTTGCATTTTCGTTTATAGGCTTTTATAGCCAAAAGTCAAGCGTTTTTCAAAAAACGGTTTGACTTCCGGTTAAGAACATTATGGTCCATCCATTGTTCGAAATGAACATGGCTAAGTGATCGTAATAAGGTAGGTGTTAATCCTATAAAGGGCACCTCCTGAAGATCACATTTGCTAGACCAATTGACTGGTCAAAGTTAAGTTATTAAAAAGTCAAACAGACCATTTTCGGAAAAATCATAAATTGGTCTTATATATGTTATGAAACCTGTTTTGACACTTAAACAAGTTGATAATAATTAATAGAACATGTAAGAACATGTTCGGCTCGTCAATTTTTGTTCTAGGGTCGGTTCGCAACCGAAAGTCGCAAGTTTGACTTCTGCTTTGACTTTCGATTCTGACCCGATTTAGATTAGTTACCTACTGATCTAAAGTTGCATTATGATCGTAATATAATGTAGCATAACCCTTTGAGGTTATATTACGTGATCATAATTAGAATCCCAAATAATTTATAAACTATGTGTAAAATGACCAAAATGCCCCTTCGGTGCATAGTTTGATCATAAAAGATAATTTACACATATAATTGACATCCTACTGATCTTATATCATAAATAAATAATTTTTCCAGAATACTTATGACTATAAACTTAAAATATATTCAAGTTCCTTTTATACGGTATAAAATTACCGAAATACCCTTATGAGGCATAGTTTCGTTTTAAAACCTTAACGGGCATATAAGTTGATATCCTACTGATATTATAACTTATTAAAAATATAATGCATATAGAACTTTTCCATGACTTATCCGATTACCCATTATCGCTTATGAGCGTACGGTTGATTATAGGTAACTAGTTTACGGAATTTAACTAAAACGGGTTTAACCTTGTCATTTAAGTTTCAAAATCCAGAATGTTTATAGTTTACCCATATTATACAAGTTAAGTACTTGTCGGGATTAAACTACATTCTATCCGATCATCATTTAATCAAGCGTTATACGTAATGATCATGTACAATATTCGGTTTATAAGACCATTAGTATTTAATTGGCTAGCTTATGCCATAATCCAGACTAGTGCCTTCCCGGTAAATTCTATCTGCACTTGGTACTTTTGTATACGGCTAAGTTATTTAAAAATAAAAGAAGAAGCCTAGCTCAAGTAAATACTCTCGACTTATTTTCCCTATACGGGCTTGGGATACGGTAAATTATTACCGCTTGGTCCAAAATGGGGTCAATCGAATGCCCGCTTGTGGCTAGTAAACCTCATATTTCGTTTTAATCAGTTTTGTTTGATAACTTAAACATCGGGGGTTAAATTACCGTGTCCTGGATATCATCGGCTCAATACAATAGTTATTGGCCATGACCTTAGCGCGGGTGTAGGTATACACCTGACAGACACTCATATGTAATGTTCCCAAGATGTTGGGGATGACTCCTTCATGAGTCCTGAGTGGTGTGTATTTAATCATGTCTTGGTTTCTGTACTGGGCCCTGTATGTATTGTCAAACATGTGAATTTGATACAAGGTTGCAAGGTCAACTTTCCCAAGTTAATATAAGATTTTGTGCCGTTTTGCACTTAAAAACTATTTTAAAGTTTTCAAAATGAGTCAGTTGGGTGTATTTACCAGCGTAAGCTGACGTATCGTCCAAAGGCTAAACTGCAGGTACAATACGAAATAGGCCGGAAGCTGCTCGGTAGTGAATAAGAGGATCTTGCAAATCCTTAGATCTGCCCTAAAGTTTGTTTTATATTCTTTCTTGTACATTTTAATGATCCGCCTGTGGATCTTCTAAACGAGCCTGTATATTATTTTGTATTTCGAACATTTGGTTTGTAATAGTAATTTTACTCCAAGACTTTCGCTGTGCCGTGTTTAATTAACAATGATGATTATCAACTGACGTCATGAAACTCCCCACCTGAGCCCACCGGTGTATAGATTTCGGGTTGGAAATCCGGGGTGTGACACTGAGGGTATTGAAGACTTTGTTGTTTATTGTGATGCTTCACACACTGGCATGGGTTGTGTATTAATGCAAAAAGGCAAGGTAATTGCCAATGCATCACGACAATTAAAGGTGCACGAAAGAAATTACACCACCCATGATTTGGAATTGGGTGCCGTTGTATTTGCACTTAAGTTATGGAGACATTACTTATATGGCACAAAGTGTATTATATACGCTGACCATAAGAGTCTCCAGCATTTGTTCAATCAAAAAGAATTGAACATGCGACAACGCCATTGGATGGAAACATTTAATGATTATGATTGCGAAATCGCTATCATCCTGACAAGGCAAATGTCGTTGCTGACGCCTAAAGTCGCAAGGAAAGAGTTAAACCCATTAGGATTAATGCAAAGAGCATTGAGCTCAGAAAGAGCTTGAATGAGAAGCTATCAGATGCACAAAAGCAAGCCCTGTTAGAGGTTAATATTCCTAATGAGGGATTAGGCGGGACTATTGATCAATTAACGCCTGGAGAGGATGGAATCCTTAGATTAATGGAAGAATCTGGGTTCCAATCTTTGGAGGACTTAGAGATTTAATCCTCCAGGAAGCACATAAAGCAAGATACTCAGTTCACACAGGTGGTGACAAGATGTATCAAGATTTGAAAAAGAATTATTGGTGGATAGGTTTAAAGAAATCTATAGCCACTTATGTAGCTAAGTGTCTGACGTGTTCGCAAGTTAAAGCATCAGAAACAATCAGGACTTCTACAACAACTTGAGATTCCCACTTGGAAATGGGAAATTGTAACGATGGACTTGATTACCAAGTTACCAAAGACCAAACGTGGTAATGACACAATTTGGGTCATTGTGGATAGGCTGACTAAGTCAACACATTTCTTGCCAATTAAAAAAATGTATAACTCTCACAAATTGGCTAAGTTATATGTGGACAAAGCTGTGTCGCTACATGGTGTACCGGTATCTATTGTATCTAACAGAGATACTAGATATACATCTCATTTTGGAAAAGCTTCCAACAATCCTTAGGCACAAGATCAAATTTTAGTACGGCTTACCATCCAAAGACTGATGGTCAAAGTGAGCGTACTATTCAAACCTTGGAAGACATGCTTAGAGCATGTGTGATTTATTTAGGTGGAAGTTGGGATAACCACTTACACCTAATAGAATTCTCCTATAATAATAGTTATCATACAAGCATCAAGGCTTCTCCTTATGAGGCCTTGTATGGGAGAAAATGTCGAATGCCCGTGTGTTGGCAGAAGTTAGGGAAGCCCAACTATCAGGACCGGAGATTATCCTGGAGACCACGGATAAAATTGTGCAAATTCGTGATCGTCTCAAAGCTGCTCGAGATAGACAGAAGAGCTATGTTGACAAGATGCGTAAACCTCTTAAGTTCCAAGTAGGGGACAAAGTCATGCTGAAAGTATCACCTTGGAAAGGTGTAATGAGATTTGGAAAGAAGGGCAAGTTAAGTCCAGGTCATATAGGACCATTCGAAATAATCGAAAGTGTTGGCACTGTACTTATAAACTTAAGCTGCCAGAGGAGCTTAGTGGAATTCATGATGTGTTCCACATCACCAATCTTAAGATGTCTAGTCGATGAGTCGCTAGCAATGTCACATCATGATGTGCAAATTGATGAAAAGCTGAGATTCGTTGAGAAACCAATTTCAATCGAGGATCGACAGGTTAAGAAGCTCCGAAGGAAATTAATACCTATAGTTAAGGTTAAGTGGGATGCCCAGAGAGGTCCCAAGTATACATGGGAGGTTGAGTCCACTATGCGACAAAAGTACCCCATCTTTTTGAATAAAATCTTGAGGAAGAGATTTCTTTTAAGGGGGTGAGGATGTAACACCTCGTAAAATCGTGTCCAATAGTATAGTGGCACGTGTTGTATTTTTATTTTAGTCTATTAAAGACTAATTGGGACTAGAGGTGTTAACATGCTCAAACTAAGCCTCTGAGTGACTTTCAGATGTCAACATGCTTAAACATTTGCCTCTAAGTAACTGATATGTCAACATGCTTAAACATTAGCCTCTGAGTGACTGATATGTCAACATGCTTAAACTTGGCCTCTGAGTGACTGATATGTTAACATGCCTAGCCTCTGAGTGACATCAGAGTCAACATGCTTATAATGAGCCTCTGAGTCATCCTTTACGAAGTCCTAACTCTCATACATGCCACTTGTTGGACGAGAGAGGTTAATTCTGTAAATATATGAAAGTAGGATGATGAAGGGGTTAAAAGTGTCCACATCTTAATTTATACCTTTGAGTGACCTTTTAACGAACCGAGAGCTCGACAATGTCCAGACATACTCCCGAGTATGCCAAATATTGGTTACGGAGGGCTAAAAATGTTATAAAAGTGTTTTAGGAGGTTTTATAAGTTAAGGGGCTAAATGTGTCAAACTTTGAAACTGACCACGGGGAGCGAGAGGCAAGGCTCTGAACTCTCGCGAGGCGCAAGAGGCCTATCTGTAGAACTTTTGCTTGGCCAATACACATGTTGCAAAAAACCGTTGTTTCGAAACCATGGACTTCCAAACAGCTATGACACGTTTTAGGACACTTGTAGGCTCCCTCTAACACCCCTTAACACCTAGCACCACCTCATTCAAGCTCTCCAACTATAAAAAGGTGCAATGCTTCACCATTTGAACTTGCACCTTTCTCATTTTTCACTCTATCTCCCTCCTCTAGAAGTTCCTAACTGAAAGGAGCATCCAACTTAGTTCTATTGCATCCTAAGGATCACTTATAAGTGTTCATTTCTCTTGCATTTCCGTTTATAGGCTTTTATAGCCAAAAGTCAAGCGTTTTACGGAAAAGGCCTTGACTTCTAGTAAGACCATTATGGTCCAGCCATTATTCGTAACGAACATTGCTAAGTGATCGTAATAAGGTAGGTGTTAATCCCTATAAACCTGAAGATCACGTTTGCTAGACCAATTGACGGGTCAAAGTTATTATATTAAAGGGCAAACTGGCCATTTTTCGGAAATGTTATAATCTGAGCCTATATATGTTATGAAACATGTTTTGACACTTAAACAAGTTGGTAAGAATTATTAGAACATGTAAGAACATGTTCGGCTCGTCAATTTATGTTCTTGGGTCGATTCGCAACTGAAAGTCGCAAAGTTTGACTTCTGCTTTGACTTTCGATTCTGACCCAATTTAGATTAGTTAGCTACTGATCTAAGGTTCCATTATGATCGTAATATAATGTAGCATAACTCCCTGAGGTTATATTACATGATCATAATCAGAATCTGAGTTTATGCACAAGTTCCCATTTTGACTAAAATGCCCTTTTTGCATAAAATGAGGTTTAAATGATAATGAACTTGAAAATGAGTTTCCTACTGATGTAATAATATAAGTAGGATTATTCGGGATGTCAAACCAGATTATAAACTTAGTTTATAAACAAGTTCTTGTATTATGTTAATAAATGACGATAAAGCCCTTGTGGTTTATAAAATGGTTTTAACCATATCTTTTCAAAGTAAATCTTTTACCTACTAGTATGTTATATTAAATAACATATCTAAGACATGCTAACCAGACCTTAACATCAGTTTTCATTAAACATTGCATAAATCGTCATTTTACGAAATAAGCTCCATTTTGCCGCATAGTATGGTTTCAAACCATATTTATCAACCAAGACTTGTTACCTACTAATTTCAAAACTTATTTAAATTATTTTACAGTAGGTACATGATGTAAACTCAGAATCCCAAATAATTTATGAAATTATGTGTAAAATGACCAAAATGCTCCTTCGGTGCATAATTTGGTCATAAAGGGTAAATTACACATATAATCAATATCCTACTGATATTATGTCATAAATTAAACATTTTTCTAGAATACTTATCATCATAACATTAAATTATATTCATGTTCCTTTTACATGGTATGAAATTACCAAAATGCCCTTATGAGGCATAAGTTACGTTTTAAAACTGTAACGGGCATGAAAGTTGATATCGTAATGATATTACAACTTATTTAAAGTATAATGGAATATAAAACTTGTCCATGACTTATCAGGTTACCCGATATCACTGATATGTGTACGGTTAAGTATATGTAACTAGTTTGCGAAAATAACCGAAACGGGTCTAACCTTGTCATTTAAGTCTCAAAGTCCAGAATGTTTATAGTTTATCCATAATATACAAGTCAAAGTACTTGTTGGGATTAAATTATATTCTATCCAATCATCGTTTAATCTAGCATTATACGTTTTGATCTTATACTCTAGTCAGTCTAAGTCTATGACTTAAATGAGACCGTTAGTATTTAATTGGTTAGCTTATGCCATAATCCAAACTAGAGACATTCTGGTAAATGCTATATGCACTTAGTAATTTTGTGTACGGCTGAGTTATTAAATCTTGCATTTAAACGAAGACTAGCTCAGGTAAATAATCTCAACTTATTTCCCCTATACGGGCTTGGGTTATGGTAAATTATTACCGCTTGCTCGGAAATGGGATCAATCGAATGCTGGATTGTGGCTAGTAAATCCGCATATTCCGTTTTAATCAGTTTTGTTTGATAACTTAAACATCGGGGATTAACTACTGTGTCCTGGATATCCTTGGCTCATTACATTAGATAATGGCCATGACCTTAGCGCGGGGTGTAGGCATACACCTGACAGACGCTCAAATGCAATTACCCACAAAGTTCGGGATAACTCCTTCGTGAGTTCGTAAGTGGTTTGTATGTTAATCATGTCTCGGTTTTCGCACTGGGCCCTGTATGTATGGACAAACAAGTAAATCTGTTTACAAGGTTACAAAGTAACTTTCCCAAGTTATAAAAGATTTTGTGCCAATATGCACTTAAAACATTTTTAAAAGTTTTCAAAATGAGTCAGTTGGGTGTATTTACCAGCGAAAGTTCACGTATTTTCAAAAGACTAACTTTGCAAGTACATTACGAAAATAGGCTTGAAGTGCTCGGTAGTGATAAGAGGATCTTGCAAATCCTAGATCTGCCCAAAGTCTGTTTTACATTCTTTTTGTACAATTTACGATCCGCCTGTGGATCTTCTATTACGAGCCGTCTGTATATTATTTTGTACTTTGAACATTTGATTTGTAATAGTAATTTAACTCCAAGAGTTTCGCTGTGCTGTGTTTAATTGACTATGATGATATCAACTTACGTCATGATATTCCCTACCCAGGCCCACGGTGTTTAGATTGACTGTGGATAACCAGGGTGTGACATTCATGGACTATTCTCACGAACATCCAGCTGCTGTGAAGGATTGTTCTTCATGAAAGGTTACTCATACGAACAAGCAATGGATCATACGAACAGGCAACTTGCTCGTACGAACAAGCAAAGGTTCTGAATGGTCACTTGTACAAACAATTAATGACTCACACGAACAATCAATTGCTCGTACGAGCAAGCAACTTGCTCGTATGAAGCACAGTTCACTCGCACGAATAAGTGGTTCTACGGAGAACCCTGCTAACAGACATACTGCACATACAGCAAAGATCAAAAACACAAAACTTAATAGTATGCATACATGAACTGTTTTACAACACAGACGTACTAAACGTCGTACTAAATCAAGATAGGAGGATATCTTGATTTGGTCGACACGACCCAAACTTTACAGACGCAATAAACAAGGACCGTACAATTACTAACGTAACTAAGAACAAGCGACAGACACAAAAGTGTATCAACAAACTCCCCCTTGACTGTTGCTTGGTCCTCGGTCTTCATTTCTAATGGCCTGCTACACCCACATTCATTGAACACTTTCAACCAACATTGACTGAAGAACAATATCTTCAACACTCTCCAAAACATCAAACCTTTCCTGTTTCCTCTTGAGTACCACCCGAGGCAACTGGATCGGCCATGATCTGCTGTGCACTAGACTCTACCACTGGAGTTGCAGCAGAACCCTCTGGTTTCGCGGATGAAACTGGAGCATTAGGTTTACCAGGGTCTTCACTATCATGATCACGCTTACGTTTGATATCCTCTGCTTTGCATATTTCATTCCACATGATGTTCACCCGCTTTCTACTCATTTCAAATCCGTCTTTAATACTATTAAAGCATTCAACCAGTGTAGTATTACGAGAACGATATTATTCTCTTCATGCCGTCATGTTTAGCGGCTAGTGTTTCAGCAGATTGTTGTACAGCCGCACTACGTCCTTTCAGCCTACTCATTTAAATTTCCTGAGCCTTTTCAGCCGCTCGCATCTGTTGTAGCTGAGCTACCCTTCAGCATCCGCAACTCTCAACCACTCATTCTCCTCTCTTAACTGCGCAATCTCGGTAGCCTGTTTTCTAACATTTTCCTTCAAAGAATTTATCTCCAACTGTTGCTTAATAACTATATTCCGATTTGAAGACATAAACTCCGAGTGCCTATTAATCTGAGTTGCCTCAGCTTGCAGCTGAGAGAACAGAAAATCCACCTTCTGATCTTGTTCCATTTTAGAGAATGCATCATTCTGTACATTGTTGATGAGTTGCGAACCGGGATTGTTGAGCTAAAGAAGTAGTGGGTTTTGGTTGACCTGGAGTAGTCGCAACTGAAGGTGTTTCAGCTGATGTGGTAGCTGTAGGTTGTGGTTCAGAGGTTGTAGTAGGGTTTGACATTAAAGCTTTAGCCTCCTCCGCTGTGAAGGTAAACTGAGCTTCTGCACTTAGTTCTGGTATGGTTTCTTGTTGTGTGGTTGTAGGTTGTGTGATTTCAGGTTAAGCTTATGAGGTTCCCTTAGACTTTTTGCTCTTTTTCTTTCTATGAACCGCAATTTTCTTTTTGCGAGCTCGTTCAGTCTGCGTCTAATCTACCTAACCCCACGCTCATCAACATAGCGTTCATACCCAGGTTCAAGCAAATTGTCATCAGAATCCGATTCTTCATCCAGTTGTTTACCCTTATCACCACCTGTAGTACCTACACCACTCGCACCACCATCACCACCATCACCGTCATCATCACTTTCATCATCACTGTCATCATCATCACCTTTATCCTTTCCCTTTTGACGACCAAACTTATCTTCGATCATTTTCTTCAAAGTTGGTTCTTCATTATCTGACTGACTATCATCATGGCGCCATTTATCGTTTTCTGGTGCAACAAATTCATCATTAGCCAGAAAACCAAACAACTTACGAGGAGTTGTGATTTCCTTGTAATGTTTTGCTGCCACACCTCTAAATATCTTCAATGAATGTTCCATCATATCATCAACTTTTAGAACATCGTTGTCGTTCTTTTGGAAGATTCGGATGTTGCACATTCAAGATCATATGGAAAAAACGAGGATACATTTAAAACTTGTTTCCACCAAATCCAGTTCTTTTCAGGTTTTCCTTCATGTTCGCAAAAAATATACTTTGACACACTGAACGGTTTGTTCAATGTCAAAGCTACCATCATCCCAACTAAGTCGTTATTTGCCATGTCAACCACTTCGTCTGTTGCCTAAACACTGAACTAAAACATATAGAAAGAACTTGTATTGGAGCAGCAACCATGCTTTGTATAAGTGTCCTCCAAGAATATCTCCGACAAATCTCATTCGAAGCAAACATCCACGTTGACACATCAACGGACCTGAGTCTGGTGCTTCAGGATCATCACCAAGTTGTAATGTTGAGTTTATTACCTCAACAGAAATATCTACGTCTAAGCCATTTACTCTTCCAAGGATAAGTTCCTTTCCATTCACTTCAACAATATTAGTTGAATCCCAAAATTCCTTGATCAACGTCTTATATACTTTAGTTTTATGCGTGATGGCATAATGTATCTTGAATCGCTCAGAAACTTCATTATACCATTATACTCAGCAAGTTTATCTTCCGGATCTAAGTAGGCAACCATGTTGTGTCTCGGCTCTGACATAATTTCAACTTCTGACTTGTTTGTTTTCTTTGTTGCGGGCTTTCTTTTCTATTCTTTTGGTGCCATCCTATACACAAAAGATAACTAGAATAAGAAGAAACATAAATACACTAGGGAGCATACTCAAAAGTGTTCAGTGTGAACTTTCTATTAGTAAGCAGCCCCTTCACGAAGAACTACGGACTCATACGAATAATAATTGACTCGTACAAAGAGCAACTGACTCGCACGGACAACAACCGACTCGTACGAACAACAACTGACTCACCCAAACAGGCAATTGGCTCGTACAAGTAACTGGCTCGTACGAACAAAAGTTACTCATACAAGGGATAATATACTTGTACAAAGATGAGTCAACTTGTTCGCACGAAGAACTTCAACTGTAGATTCTACATCAAGAACTTGTTTTTCGTCAACACAGGTTCATCGCCTGTTGGAAATCAATGAAGAACAGTTCTTCATCTTGCCTAGGTTCTTCGCCCAAAGTTTGTTGTTCGTGTCAGACAGTGACAAACAGCCAGATGGTAATTATATCTGACATTTTGAATCAAAATACCCAGTTTGTTTTGTTTTTGTTTCAACATTCATGTAACTGACAATTTTGGTTGAGTCTCAAACAGTAGTGAACTGGGTTTCTTTGTTCAAAGGTGATAACCAAACCAAGAGTCATCAGTTAGTTAATGTTCCATCGGTTCATCTTCAAGATATACCAACATTGTCAAACTTACCTTAAAGATATCACAAACAGATCAACAAAAAGAACAGAAAGGCTAGACAGATGATGTTTCTTCTTAGTGAGGAAGATGATGAATAGTGAAAGAATGAAGTGAAAAGGTGAAAGTAAAGTTACACCGAAGAACTACTTCACACGAAGAACTGTTTTGTACCAAGAACTAGTGACTCATTCGCACGAAGAACTACTATTCACACGAGGGATCATTGACTCATTCGCACGAAGAGCTATCATTCGCACGAGGAACCTCTAACTCATTCGCACGAAGAACTATCATTCGCACGAGGAACCTCTGATTCGTACGAGCAACAACTGACTTGTGCGAATCCAGGTTCTTCTTGACTGAAAGATCGGTTCTTTGTGGACATTAGGTTTTTTTCGTTGACCTGTCTAGATCTTCGCACATATCCACACAGATCACAAGTTAGAAAATTTTCACATTGAACAAATTTTGCTGTTTGTTATGAGTTTACCACGTTGCAAAAAGGTACTTTATGAAGTTATGATAGCAAAACAATTGATTTTTCGGGAGTATCATGGTAGAAAACATTCAAGGTTCAACTTTGGCTAATAAAAAATAATTTAAAAACAGAGTAAACTAAAACAAATACTAACAGATAAGAACAAACTGTACATGAACTAGCAATCTTTTTCTGAGTTTCAAGGTTAGAGAATCATACAAGCTTTTAATCTTACCAAAAACGGTTTTTTGTTTAAAACATAAAATTAAATAAATAAATATTCTACTACAATTATCGGTATTGTTGTCCACATAAGCTTAGGTTATCAGATGTAATCATGATTAGGAGATATAATTAATGTATGAATTATACTTACTAGCCGGTGTTCAACCACTTCACGACACATTCCCGTATCAAGACATGCACGAGAGGAAATCTTATCGGTCAGTATACTGCTTATAATCTGTTTTGACGTATAAATTGTGAGATACTCACTTATTTTTATGAAAACAAGCCTTATGAGATTAAACACTTATTGATGGGGAACTTGATTTTTAGATGCATGCAGGGCACAGGAGTAAGTCCGTAACATGTTAGTACCAACGTACCGACAAAGAGACGAAACTTAACTCCCACATAAAGCTGTAATATATTATTGTCACACCCCGTATTTTCAATCAAACACCGGTGGGCCCGGGTGGGGAATATCGTGACGTAAGTTGATATCGTCATAGTCAATTAAACATAGCACAGCGAAAGTCTTAGAGTTAAATTACTATTACAAACCAAATGTTCAAAGTACGAAAAATAATATACGGACGGCTTGTAATGGAAGATCTACAGGCGGTCGTAAAATATACAAAAATGGTGTATAACAGACTATGGGCAGATATAAGGATTTGCAAGATCCTTTTATATCACTACAAAGCAGCTTCCAGCCTTTTTCGTATTGTACCTGCAAGCTTAGTCTTTTGAAAATACGTTAGCTTTCATTGGTAAAAACACCCAACTGGCTCATTTTGAAAACATTTTGAAAATGGATTTAAGTGCACATGGCACAAAAATCTTTTATAACTTAGGAAAGTCAGCCTTGTAACCTTGTTAACAGATTTACATGTTTGTCTAGACATATGGGGACCAGTAAGAGACCGAGACATGATTAACGTACACACCACTTAAGCACCCACGAAGGAGTATCCCCAACTAGTGGGTAAAAATAATTTAGCATGAGCATCTATCAGGTGTATGCTATACCCAGCACTTTGGTCGTGGCCATTAACAAATGTAATGAGCCGAGGATATCCAGGACACGGTCGTTAACCCCCAATGTTTAAGTTATCAAACAAAACTGATAAAACGTAATATGCGAATTTACTAGCCACAGTCCGGCATTCGATTGATCCATTTTCGACCAAGCGGTAATAATTTACAGTAACCTAAGCCCGTATAGGGAAATAAGTCTAGAGTATTTACCTGAGCTAGTCTTGATTTAAAATGCAAGATTTAATATCTCAGCCGTATTCAAAATGAAATAAGTGCAGATAGAATTTACTGGAAGGCTCTAGTCTGGATTATGGCATAAGCTAACCAATTAAAATGCTAACGGTCTTATTTCAAGTCATAGACTTGGACCGACTAGCGTACAGGATCAAAATGGTTATAATACGCTAGATTAAGCGATGACCGGATAAAATGTAGTTTAAACCCAACAAGTACTATGACTTGTATAATATGGGTAAACAATAAGCATTCTGGATTTTGAGACTTAAAATGGTAAGGTTGAACCCGTTTCGGTAATTATATATCTTATAAAAAGAACTTAAATATATTTTGATATTATGATCATAAGTATTCTAGAAAAATAATTAATTTATAATATAATATCAGTAAGATACTGATCATATGTGTAATTTATAATTTATGACCAAACTATGCACCGAAGGAGCATTTTGGTCATTTCACACATAGTTTCATAATATATTTGGGATTCTGATTTTATATTATGTACCTACTGTAAAACTCTCTTAAATAAGTTTTAAAATCAGTAGGTAAGAAGTCTTGGTTGATAAATATGGTTTAAAACCATACTATGCGCCGAAACGGTGTTTATGTCGAAAAATGACGATTTGTGTGAAGTTTATGAAAACTGATGCTAAGACCAGGTTTATATGTTTTAGATATGTTACTCAATATAACAAATCAGTAGAATCAAAGGTTTAGTATAAAAAATATGATTAAAACCGTTTTATGCGCCATAAGGGCTTTATCATCATTTTCGATATAATACAATGACTTGTATGTAAACTCAGTATAATAACTGACTTGACATCCCAAATAATCTAATTATGATATTACATTAGTAGGAAATTCATTTTCAAGTTCGTTATTGATTAAAACCTTATTTTATGTAAAAAAGGACTTTTAGTCAAAATAGGCATAATAACGGAACTTGTGCATAAACTCAGATTCTGATTATGATCATGTAATATAACCTCAGGGGGTTATACTACATTATATTTCAATCATAATGCAACCTTAGATCAGTAGCTAACTAATCTAAATCGGGTCAGAATCGAAAGTCAAAGTAGAAGTCAAACTTTGCGACTTTCGGTTGCGAACCGACCCTAGAACTGAAAGTTGACGAGTCGAACATGTTCTCACGTGTTCTAATAATTACTACCAACTTGTTAAATTGTCAAAACATGTCTTATAACATATATAAACTCAGATTATAATATTTTCAAAAACTGGCCTGTTGACTTTTTAATAAAACTTTGACCCGTCAGTTGGTCTAGAAAACGTGATTTTTAGGAGGTGCCCTTACGGTCACTTAGCCATGTTCGTTACTAAAATAACTAGACCATAATGGTCTTAACCAAAATTGGTCAAGGCATTTTTCCGTAAATGCTTGACTTTTGGCTATAAAAAGCCCATAAACGAAATGCAAGAGAAATGAACACTTACAAGTGATTCTAGGATGAAATAAAACTAAGTTGGATGCTCCTTTCAGTTAGGAACTTCTAGAGAGATGGAGATAGAATGAAAATGAGAAAGGTGCAAGTTCAAGTGATGAACCAAAGCACCTATTTATAGTTGGGGAGCTTGAATGAGGTGATGCCAGGTGTTAGCAAGTGTTAGAGGGAGCCTACAAGTGTCTTAAAACGTGGCATAGCAGTTTGGAAGTCCATGGTTTTTAATCAAATGGTTTTTGGCAACATGTGTGGAGGCCAAGCCAAAATTCTGCACACATTCCTCTTGCGGCCTGCGAGAGACCAGACCCGTGTCTCTCGCGCCCCGCGAGCGCCCCATTGAAACTGCCAAACTTTGTCACATTTAGCCCCTCAACTTATTAAACCTTTAAAACACCTTTATAAGCATAATTAGTGCTCCATAGCCAACATTTGGCGTACCCGGAAGTATGCCCGGACATTGTCAAGCTCTTGGTTCGTTAAAAGGTCACTCAGAGGTATAGATTAACATGTTGACACTTATATCCCCTCCGTTGTACAACTTTAACATATTTACAGAATAAATCCCTCTCGTCCAACCAGTGGCTCATATGAGAGTTAGGACTTCGTAAAGGGTCACTCATAGGCTCAATGTAAGCATGTTGACACTAAAGGTCACTCACAGTTAATTTTAAGCATGTTGACACTAATGGTCACTCAGAGGCTTAGTGTAAGCATGTTGACACTAATGGTCACTCAGAGGCTCAGTATAAGCATGTTGACACTAATGGTCACTCAGAGGCTTGGTTTATGCATGTTGACACCAGAGAGTCAATCAGAGGCTTAGTTTGATCATGTTGACACCTTTAGTCCTTATTAGTCCTTAATAGACTTAATATAAAAGTAACGACATGTGTCACTATATAATTGGACACGATTTTACGAGGTGTTACATCTTCACCCCCTTAAAAGAAATCTCGACCTCGAGATTTTATTCAAAGAGATGGGGGTACTTTTGGCACATAGTGGACTCAACCTCCCATGTATACTCGGGGCATGGGCATTCCACTTAACCTTTACTATAGGTATCTTTTTCCTTTTGAGCTTCTTAATCTGTCTGATCCTCGATCAAAATTGGTTTCTCAACAAACCTCGGGTTTTCATCAATTTGCACATCATGTGTGACATTGTTAGCGACTCATTGGCTAGACATTTCTTAAGATTACATATGTGGAATACATCATGGATTCCACTAAGCTCCTCTAATAGCTTAAGCTTATAAGCTACAGCACTGACACATCCGATTATCTCGAATGGTCCTATATATCTTGGGCTTAACTTGCCCTTCTTTCAAAAACTCATTACACCTTTCCAAGGTGAGACTTTTAGCATGCCTTTTTCCCCTATTTGGAACTTAAGAGGTTTACGCCTCTTGTCAGCATAGCTCTTCTGCCTATCACGGGCAGCTTTGAGTTGATCACGGATTTGCATAATCTTATCTGTGGTTTCCAGGACAATCTCCGGTCCTGATAGTTGGGCTTCCCCAACTTCGGCCTAACATACGAGCGTTCAACATTTTCTCCCATACAAGGCCTCAAAAGGAGCAGCCTTGATGCTCGTATGATAACTATTATTATAGGAGAATTCTGTTAGGGGTAAGTGGTCGTCCCAACTTCCACCTAAATCAATCACACATGCTCTAAGCATGTCCTCCATGGTCTGAATAGTACGCTCACTTTGTTCATTCGTTTGCGGGTGGTAAGCCGTACTAAAGTTTAGTCTTGTGCCTAAAGATTGCTGGAAACTTTTCCAAAATGAGATGTATATCTAGTATCTCTATCAGATACAATAGATACCGGCACACCATCTTTAATTGGCAAGAAATACGCTGACTTAGTCAGCCTATCCACAATGACCCAAATCGTGTCATTACCAATTTTGGTCTTAAGTAACTTGGTAATCAAATCCATAGTTACCATTTCCCATTTCCAAGTGGCAATTTCAAGTTGCTGTAGAAGTCCTGACGGTTTCTGATGTTTGGCTTTAACTTGCGAACACGTCAGACACTTAGCTACATAAGTGGCTATGGATTTCTTCAAACCCATCCACCAATAATTCTTTTTCAAATCCTGATACATCTTGTCACCACCTAGGTGAACTGACTATCTCGTATTATGCGCTTCTTGGAGGATTAGATCTCTAAGTTATCCAAAGATTGGAACCCCGATTCTGCCATTAATCTAATGATTCCATCTTTTCCAGGCATTAACTGATCAACAGTTCTGCCTATTCATTCATTAGGAATATTAGCCTCTAATAGGGCTTGCCTTTGTATATCTAATAGCTCTTCATTTAAGTTATTTCTAAGCTCAATGCTCTTGGCGTTAATCCTTATAGGCTTAACCCCTTTCTTGCGACTTAAGGCGTCGGCAACGACATTTGCCTTGCCGGGATGATAGCGAATTTCACAATCATAATCATTAAGTGTTTCCATCTAGCGGTGTTGTCGCGTGTTCAAATCCTTTTGATTGAACAAATGTTGGAGACTCTTATGGTTAGTGTATATAATATACTTCGTGCCATATAAGTAATGTCTCCACAACTTAAGTGCAAATACAACAGCACCCAATTCCAAATCATGGGTGGCTAATTCCTTTCGTGCACCTTTAATTGTCGTGATGCATAAGCATTACTTTGCCTTTTTGCATAAGCACACAGCCCATGCTAGTGTGCGAGGCATCACAATAAATGACAAGATCCTCAATACCCTCAGGTAGAGAAAACACAGGAGCATTACTTAATTTGTGTTTTAGAATTTCAAAGGATTCCTTTTGTTTTGGACCCCAGTCAAACTTGACATTCTTAAGGGTCAAGGTAGTTAAAGAAGTGGCTATCGTCGAAAAGTTCTTAATGAACCTCCTATAATAACCATCCAATCCTAAGAATGAATCTCCGATGGAGTTTTGGGTACTTCCCAATTCATTATGGCTTCTATTTTGGCAGGATCCACTTGGATACCACGCTCACTTACAACATGTCCAAGAAACTGGACTTCTCTAAGCCAAAATTCGCACTTGAAAAACTTAGCATAAGCTTCTCTTATCTTAGCAGTTCTAGGATGCACCGAAGATGTTTCTCGTGATCAACTTGATTAAGAGAGTAGATAAGTATGTCGTCTATGAATACAATGACAAACTTATCTAAATACGGCTTGCAGACTCTATTCATGAGATCCATGAATGCTGCAGGTGCATTTGTGAGCCCAAAAGTCATCACTAAGAATTCATAATGACCATAACGGGTCCTAAAGGCAGTCTTGGGAACATCTTCACTTATAACCTTCAACTGATGATATCCTGATCTTAAGTCGATCTTAGAGAAGTAACTAGCCCCTTGAATTTGGTCGAACAAGTCGTCGATCCTGGGCAGAGGATAACGATTCTTGATCGTTAACTTGTTCAACTCACGGTAATCAATGCACATCCGCATTGAACCGTCCTTCCTCTTAACGAAAAGAATAGGAGCTCCCTAGGGTGATGAACTAGGCTGAATAATGCCTTTCTCTAAAAGTTCATCTAATTGCATCCTCAATTCTTTCATTTCCATCGGTGTTAACCGATACGGAGCTCTAGCAACAGGTGTTGCTCCTGGTAGGATATCAATCCTAAACTCCACTTGTCTATCTAGAGGTAGACCTGGTAATTCTTCAGGAAAGACATCAGGATATTCCAAAATGATTGGAAGGTCTTCAATATTTGGGTTAGGCTCGTTGATAGTTACTTGTGCTAGGTAGATGGCACAACCTTCCCCTGACACTTTGATGCCTTAAATAATATCACCTTGTCTGGTAATCCATAGTGTGAATCTCCAAGAATGGTGATCATTCACCAGATGGGGTTTTAATTTCATGAGTTTCTTATCACAGGCAATGTGGGCTTGGTTATGAGATAACCAATCCATGCCTAAGACTACATCGAACCCCACCAATTTCATTGGCAAGAGAGAGATAGGAATAGAATGATTCTTAATGGAAGATGCTGTTTCTAAAGTTCCGTCAGCAAGTTCTACCTCATAAGTTATGTCTAGAGTTTTATGGGTAAGTTTAATAGTTTACTAAACTTATGGTCTACAAAGGACTTATCTGCACCCGAATAAAAAAGAACTCTAGCATATATGTCATTAATAAGGAATGTACCTGTTATGACGTTGTTCTCGTTAACAGCCTCTCTAGCATTCATCTGAAAGACATATGCATTTCCTTCTTAGCCTCTCCAGGCTTTACATCATTACCTCTGGGGTTCTTAGGGCAATTAGGCTTAATATGCCCTTTCTCATTACAGGCATAACAGACTTCATCTTTAAGATTTTTGCACTCTAGGGTCTTATACCCTTTTCTTTCGCAAATACCATAGGGTTTAATCTGTGGGTCAGCATTACATTGCCCCAATGCATGCGGTTACAGGTCTTGCACAGAGGTCTATCATCAGACCTGTGTTAGTTCTTCTTGAACCCAAAATTTTCTCTCTTTTTGAACCTTTGGGAGTTATCATCCTCCTGTTTCCTTTTTTGGTCAGTTTCAGATCTAACTAACTTTTGCCTCACCAAGTCTAAGGTGAAAAAGAGAGAGATAGGTAAACAGCAGGCTTATAGGTACTAGGCTGAGCAGCCTTTACCATGCCCTTAATCTCGGGCGCTAACCCCTTAATGAAACGCGCAATGCGTTTGGGTTCAGGAGTGATTAAATAGGAAACTAATCTAGACAAGGAGCTGAAGTCAGAAACATACTTCCGACAATCTAGATTTTTCATTGTAAGAGTCAGAAAGTCTGACTCTATCTTCTCCACCTCATGAGGTGGGCAGTAAGTCTCTTTGACTAGGCCTACAAACTTGGACCATCCCAAGTTGTACAGGTGTACTTTACCTGTTGATTGGACCATTGTCTTCCACCAAATTAGGGTATCACCCTTGAAGGACTATGATACATACTTTACCACATCCTTATCAGCACAACCGCTGATATCCACTATTGTCTCCATTTCATCAAGTCATCTCAAGGCTTCTACTACTCCCCTTTCTCCATTGAAATCTCGGGGTTACAGGAGACGAAGTATTTGTAGGTACATCCGTCTTTAGAAGAATGGGACCTATCGTTAAATTCTAATTTCTTTGGTTCACTCTTCGTATTTGAAGAGTGAACAGAGCTCTCCTTATGAGCTGAGGATGGTGGAATAGATAAAGGTCTGGAGCAGTAGCGCTCACTTCCTTAAATTTTTCCATGGCCTTTCCAATAGATGCATCTATGCGAGCATGGAGATCATCATTATCAATGGCTATGTTTTCAGATTTGTTAGAGTTAATATCTCGGTGGCTACTTTTTGCCTCATCCGAGTTAGCCATTCTTGAAGCTTTGGTTCTAAATACCAAATTAAACTTCTCTTAGCCATGGTATTAATAACCATATTGGTCATAAAACTTAGATATGTAAATCCATTGCCAATTTAAATTGGTGTGAGTATAATCATAACTCTTAGGCTTAACATTTCTATGAATATTATCTATATTTGGCCTAGGTCTCAAAAGGACCATCATAGGCAAATTACAATTTGGACATAGTCCATATATATTTTAGACAGTGGATCTTAATGTCACAACTGCCACTGTCATAAGATAATTTATAAGTAGCTCATAGGCTTGTCACGAAGGACATTAAAAATGTGGCTCATATGCCTGTCACTATAGACTTATTATTTTGGCACATAGGCCTGTCACTGAGGACATATAAGAATACGGCACATTGGCCTGTCACTAATGGATGTCAACTATGGCGCACTACATCACTAATGGATGTGAAATATGGCCCGTGGGCACTACATCACTAATGGATGTTTAATATTATCATCGCATTGATGATATTAGCCGGGATCAAATTTAATAACATAGGCTATATAAGGTTTAGGACGTAGTCCATTACCTAGACGGTTAGTGTGGTTCCTCAAGTCACACTACCAAGAGTATGAACATTACTTGAATGTTAACTTAGGAGTATCTTAATGGTCGATTAATAGTCACGGTCGCATTGACCTTAACGACTTGGAGGCTTGAACATAGTCCACCACCTTTGGATAGAAGGATAATTCTTCCTTAACAATCATGATAGAAGGCTATTCATCCTTAACTATCATTTATAAGCTGGCTAATTAATGTGATCGATGCTACTTGGCTAATCAAAACCACTAAGATCTTTTGGAATTATATAGTAGAGCATAAATTTCGAGTAAAACCAAGACGTCCGCTTGAAGAGGATGAATGCATATATATATAATTCCAAAATATTTCATTAAATGCCAACAAAAAATTACAAAATTAGAAATAAATAAAAAATACTAATTGTCCATGCAAGGACTAAAAGAAATAACTTGTCCACAGCGGGGGCTAAAGAAATAACAATGTCCACACAGGGACTAAGGAAATAACATATTAATATAAAACACTTCATTCGTCCTTCTTTCCCTTAACCAACTTGGAGATCTTCTTGAAGAACTTATTCGTCTTCTTCTCCGTTTTCTCCGCTTGTTGTTTCATTTCTTTCATTCATTCCAAGGTCCTCATTAATGGCCTCAAGAGGGGGCGGAGGTTGTGGTTGTGGTTGAGGTACAACAGATACTGGTACCAATAACTTGGGTATCCAGTAGGTGGATAAGCAGGTGGAAAAGGAGACGGGTAAAGTGCATTATGCATGACCGCTTGCATATAAGGGTCATGCGATAGTGCCTAGTAATTTACTGGCGTAGATGGGTTAAAAGGATCATATCTAGATGTATCCGGATATGTAGGAACAGGGTATTAAAACCCGATGATGGTGGTTGAACCATAGGTGATGGTGTCGGTTCCACCACAAGTGAAGTATCGGAGGGTCCACCTATTTGTGGGTCCTCGTGAACGGTGGGGTAGGTTTTGAGCAATGGCGGCAACGAACCCGACCGTTGACTCACACGTACCCACATATGTGCTCCACGTTTCCTCCTTGGCTCAGGTGGTGGCTGAGGTTGTTCCACCGGTTCCATATGACATCTTCTTGTATAGGAGGTGTTGGGAGTGGTGGGAAGGAGTGTTAGCAAAAGTAAATTGCTTCCAATATTCGTCTCAATCATTAGGACCATGGTATGGCGATTCGGCGTAAGAGTTAGAATCGCTAGAGGTTTCGATAGGGTGTCCAAGCGATCCTCACGGTGGCATCTCCAGGTCGGAGTCCTCGTCCATTGGGTTGGGTTGATCTAACTAATTTTGATTAGCTAGGGGTGTATTGAACTAGTGGTTAGGGTTAAACTCATCATGATATGAATGATGAGAGTGATGAGAATGGTGTGATTTGTGAGAATGATATGAGTGGCATGAGTTTTGTGTGTGATAGGTGAATGTTGCGCTAGTGGCCAGGAATTCCCTGAATCCTCATAAGGATTCGAGTGATGGGGTTGTGAAGGGATGCGTCCAGATAGTCCTCCCAGCATAGGTCCTTTACCTCTTGCTCGTAATCTTGGCGGCATTTTCCTATTAAAAGTCAAGTCAAAACAATAATGATAACTTAATAATGAGATGCGTAATCCTAGGTCAAATCCTAGACGCGGAAGTCTAAGGAATGTGCTATTGTGTAAGTTGAGATTAAACACAAGAAGGCTAGTGTTTAATTCTCTCAAACGTTGGCTCTGATACCAACCTGTCACACCCCGCATTTTCAATCAAACACCGGTGGGCCCAGGTGGGGAATATCGTGACGTAATTTGATATCATCATAGTCAATTAAACACGCACAGCGGAAGTCTTGGAGTTAAATTACTATTACAATCCAAATGTTCAAAGTACGAAAAATAATATACAGACGGCTTGTAATGGAAGATCCACAGGTGGATAGTAAAATATACAAAAATGGTGTATAACAAACTTTGGGCAGATCTAAAGATTTGCAAGATCTATTATATCACTACCAAGCAGCTTCCAGCCTATTTCTTATTGTACCTGCAAGCTTAGTCTTTTTAAAATACGTCAGCTTTCGCTGGTAAATACACCCAACTGACTCATTTTAAAAACATTTTGAAATTGAATTAAAGTGCACAGGGACAAAAAATCTTTTATAACTTGGGAAAGTCAGCCTTTTAACCTTGTTAACAGATTTACATGTTTGTCCATACATATGGGGCCCAGTATAGAGATCGAGACATGATTAACGTACACACCACTTAAGAACCCACGAAGGAGTTATCCCCAACTAGTGGGTAAAAATAATTTAGCATGAGCATCTGTCAGGTGTATGCCTACACCCCGCACTTTGGTCATGGCCATTAACTAATGTAATGAGCCGAGGATATCCAGGACACGGTCTTTAACCCCACAATGTTTAAGTTATCAAACAAAACTGATTAAACGGAATATGCCAATTTACTAGCCATAATCCAGCATTCGATTGATCCCATTTTCGACCAAGCGGTAATAATTTACGGTAACCCAAGCCCGTATAGGAAAAATAAGTCGAGAGTATTTACCTAAGCTAGTCTTGATTTAAAATGCAAGATTTAATATCTCAGCCATATTCAAAATGCAATAAGTGCAGATAGAATTTACTGGAAGGCTCTAGTCTGGATTATGGCATAAGCTAACCAATTAAAATGCTAACGGTCTTATTTTAAGTCATAGACTTGGACCGACTAGCGTACAGGATCAAAACGGTATAATACGCTAGATTAAGCGATGACTGGATAGAATGTAGTTTAAACCCAACAAGTACTATGACTTGTATAATATGGGTAAACCATAAGCATTCTGGATTTTGACACTTAAAATGGTAAGGTTGAACTCGTTTCGGTTAATTTCCGTAAACTAGTTACATACACTTAACCGTGCGCATTTAAGTGATATTAAGTAACCGGATAAGTCGTGGACAAGTTCTATGGGCCATTATATTTTAGACAAGTTGTAATATCAGTAGGATATCAACTTACATGCCCGTTAAGGTTTTAAAATGAGATTATGTCTCATAAGGGCGTTTTGGTAATTATATAACGTATAAAAAGAACTTGAATATATATTGATGTTATGATCATAAGTATTCTAGAAAAATAATTAGTTTAAAATATAATATCAGTAAGATACTGATCATATGTGTAATTTATCATTTATGACCAAACTATGCACCGTAGGGGCATTTTGGTCATTTCACACATAGTTTCATAATTTATTTGGGATTCTGATTTTATATTATGTACCTACTATAAAAATAGTTTAAATAAGTTTTAAATCAGTAGGTAACAAGTCGTGGTTGATAAATATGGTTTAAAACCATACTTTGTGCCGAAACAGCGTTTATGTCTAAAAATGACGATTTATGCGAAGTTTATGAAACTGATGCTAAGACCAGGTTTATATGTTTTAGATATGTTACTCAATATAACACACAAGTATCATAAAAGGTTTAGTATAATAAATATGATTAAAATCGTTTTATACGTCATAAGGGCTTTATCGTCATTTGTCCACATAATACATTGACTTGTATGTAAACTCAGTATAATAACTGACTTGACATCCCAAATAATCTTAATTATGATATTACATCAGTAGGAAATTCATTTTCAAGTTCGTTATTGATTAAAACCTTATTTTATGTAAAAAGGACAGTTTAGTCAAAATAGGCATTATAACGGAACTTGTGCATAAACTCAGATTCTGTTTATGATAATGTAATATTACATCAGGGGGTTATGCTACATTATATTATGATTATAATTCAACCTTAGATCAGTAGCTAACTAATCTAAATCGGGTCAGAATCAAAGTCAAAGTAGAAGTTAAACTATGCGACTTTCGGTTGCGAACCGACCCTCGAACTGAAATTGACGAGTCGAACATGTTCTTACATGTTCTAATAATTACTACCAACTTGTTAAAGTGTCAAACCATGTCTTATAACATATATAAACTCAGATTATAATATTTTCAGAAACTGGCCTGTTCGACTTTTTAATAATAAAACTTTGACCCGTCAATTGTTCTAGCAAACGTGATCTTTAGGAGGTGCCCTTAATAGGGATTAACACATACCTTATTATGATCACTTAGCCATGTTCGTTACGAGCAATGGCTGGACCATAATGGTCTTAACCGAAAGTCAAGGCGTTTTCCGTAAATGCTTGACTTTTGGCTATAAAAAAGCCCATAAACGAAATGCAAGAGAAAAGAACACTTACAAGTGATTCCTAATTCTAAATAGAACTAAGTTGGATGCTCCTTTCAGTTAGGAACTTCCAGAGAGATGGAGATAGAATGAAAACGAGAAAGGTGCAAGTTCAAGTGATGAACCAAAACACCTATTTATAGTTGGGGAGCTTAAATGAGGTGATGCCAGGTGTTAGCAAGTGTTAGAGGGAGCTTACAAGTGTCCTAAAACGTGGCATAGCAGTTTGGAAGTCCATGGTTTCGAATCAAATGGTTTTTGGCAACATGTGTGGAGGCCAAGCAAAAATTCTGGGACACAGTCCTCTCGCGGCCAGCGAGAGACCAGACCCGTGTCTCTCGCGCCCCGCGAGCGCCCCATGGAAACTTCCAAACTTTGTCACATTTAGCCCCTCAACTTATTAAACCTTTAAAACACCTTTATAAGAATAATTAGCCCTCCGTAGCCAACATTTGGCATACCCGGGAGTATGCCCAGACATTGTCAAGCTCTCGGTTCATTAAAAGGTCACTCAGAGTTGACACTTTAAAACCCTCCATTGTCCAACTTTAACATATTTATAGAATTAATCTCTCTCGTCCAACCAGTGACTCATATGAGAGTTAGGACTACGTAAAGGGTCACTTAGAGGCTCAGTGTAAGCATGTTGACACTAAAGGTCACTCAGAGGCTAATTTTAAGCTTGTTAACACTAATAGTCACGCAGAGGCTCAGTGTAAGATGTTGACACTATGGTCACTCAGAGGCTCAGTATAAGCATGTTGACACTAATGGTCACTCAGAGGCTCAGTATAAGCATGTTGACTCTAATGGTCACTCCGAGGCTTAGTTTATGCATGTTAACACAAGAAAGTCAATTAGAGGCTTAGTTTGAGCATGTTGACACCTTTAGTCCTTATTAGTCCTTAATAGACTTAATATAAAAAGTAACGACACGTGTCATTATATTATTGGACACGATTTTACGAGGTGTTACAATTATCACTTATTTATTGGTGGATGTGATAAGTTTATCACTTGTTGATGGTCGTATGCAGTATTTACTCGCATGTATGGTATCATGGAAATTCTAGACTTGCGTCCCCATTATTTTTTCGGTGTAAGATTCAACCATGATTCCCAGATGATAAGAAAGCATAAAGACCGTATATCTCAGATCCTCGGCATACTATCAAACCAAATTTTGGCACCAAGACCATATGCTGATGAATGGTTCCCACCTGGCTTTTAGTCCGTTATGTTTATAACAACCTGCACATTTTAATCTGATTGTGAGCCTACCGATACATCATTAGTAGAGCTACTTATCAATTTTCATTTTATGTTTTTGACCGTATTTGACAGATCACTGGTGTATCATCATCTTCTCTTATCTTTCCAAGAAACTAATTTTCTATTTTTGGCTTTGTCACACCCCGACCCGCAGCGGAAAAGGTGACTGGGGCATGATTGGGTTATCATCAAAGCTCATGACATTTATTATACGTTTCATATTCATTAATACAATTTAATGGAAATTTACAATAAATATTACAACATGTTCTAACTATCAATCTAAGCTTCTTTGTTCTCTTCTAAGGCATTTCCTATGTTTTCCTTGCTTCAACCTGTTCACCTGTATCATGTGTAAAAGGGTTTTTGGATCAACAAAAAGTTGGCGAGTGAATCCTACGGAAAACATTTGAACAAGTTTATTTAATTGATTATGAAATGAGTGCACAACCACACATGAGTAAAAATAGATGTAAACTTACTCAACAATCATTAGATATTAAATAAAGCACACATGAACAATAATGGGACGTTGAGAGGCACACGTTGCTCAACTCGTCTCTCACGAGGAACTGATGGGCCTAATGAATGAATTGCATAAACATGATAATATGAAAGACATGACTACAAACAATATAAACTCAATGATACACACATGAACAATAATGAATTAGTTTTGAGGCACGCGTTGTTCAACTCGTCTCCCACGAGGAACTGATGGGCTTAATGAATGAATTTCATATAATTTGACAAAATGAAATAAGTAATCACAACAATATAAACAATCTAAGTTTAGATCACGATACGGTATGGCACAAGTTTAAATAAACGAGTTAATTATTTTGTGACACATGACACACCCCAAAAAGTGTAATTAAAAAGGGGGAGTTGTAAGATTCACTCACAGTGGGTGCGTTCGGTTGATGATGTTGAATGCACGCGAAGTGGTTTTAACCACGAGTGAAATTAACCTAGATAGATAGCATTATGGTTTGGTAAGTAAACAGATTTTATTAATCCATTTTAGTAGGATTGTTGGGTGTATTTTTGTGAGTTTAAGGCTATTTTCTAACCTTAAAAATGTTATTTTTAAGTATTTTTAATTGATTTTTAATTAAAATAAATAAATAAAAATAATAAAAAAATTTGACTTTTTGACCGTTGACCGTTGTCCATTGACCGTTGACTGTTGACTTTGACCGGTTCGAATCGTTTATGTGTGCGCTGAGTGAGGCTCGAACCCGAGACCTCCCGTACGTGTGAACGCAGCTCTACCAACTGAGCTACGTGTCTAACCCGAAATATTTCTGTTTTTCATTATATTTATATACTAATTAGTTTAAACAGAAAATCCTTTATTTTCTAAAAACGATTTTTAATCCAAGACTCGGTGCGCTCCACAGGTCTCGAACCCGGGACCTGTGGCTTATGCTAACACACAGTCCACCGCTGGACTGTGTGTCCAACTTGTTAACTAAACTGATTTTTATTATTCTTAAATACAAACTAAGCCTTTTCATTTATGCCGTATTTAAAAAGTTTGAATAATGGTCCGAATCGATGCAGTAGACCGGACTAGAACTCGTGTCCTGCGATTAAACATACACATAGTCCACCACTGGACTGTGTGTCTAACTTGGTTATTATTCCGATTATTAATAAACTTAACATATAACAGTGGTGACCGGTTCGGTTAACAAAAAAAGAGGCATTTTTATTAAGGCAGCGTGTGTGGGACAAGATTCGAACTCGAGACGTTAGTGTGTTTAATGTGCACACAGTCCACCGCTGGACTGTGTGTCTAACCCAAGTTATTTCTTGATTTAAATTATACTTATATGTTATCGTAACTTCATCTTCTTCGTTGAGTTTTATCCAGAAATGATGACTGACTGGTTCGAAGTTTTATTCAGGTTTCTTTAACGTTTTATGATTAATCATAGGTGAGATATAAATAAAAAGAATGAAGAAATTAGGTGTGAGGTATACCGACTGGCTTCCTCTGTTTTTCCGGCAGAACTCCGGCGACAGCAACAAATTCCGGCGTCGTGTGTCTTGCAGCAACGAGTCTTCAGAAAACTTGAAAAGGATGTGGGTGACTTCGGTATAAGCTCAGGGGGTTTAGTAAGGCTTAGAAATGAAGGACTCGGTTTTCCAGCGAGGTACAGAAGTTTTCCGGCGAGTGAGTTTTCGCCGAGAAAGGGTGCGGTTTTGAGCAAAAAAGTTTGATGAGGTTCGAGGGGGTATTTATAAGGCAAGTCGTCAATGAATTTGGTCCGATTTCCGACTTGATTCGTCGGTTAGAAAATCTCCGTCGGTTATAACTTGTGTCGCGAGTTCAGGCGTCGGTTATAACCGATGATGAGTTAAAGTTTACGTAATAACTGAAGGAATCGTTAAATTATTGGCGAGATCGCCGGGATTTCCGACGACTGCATTTGGGCGCCGGTTTTGAATTCGGAAAGTCATGATATGAATTAATTGTATTCAATATTTAACAAAAGATACAAGTGGCGCAGTGGTTTAAGTGTTGGGTGTTAAGACTTTGCTGGACCGTGACCCGGCAACTGACCCGGGTTCGAAACCCGGCAGGAACAAATTATTTTTATTTTCTTATTTTTGACAGTTTTTCAAAAAAATATATATATATTCCCATATAATAATTAATTATGTATCGTTTAAAATTATTTTGGGCATTTAATTCGCAACGAAATTTTTAACTGATTGTTCGGTTAATAAACGGAGCGGGTTTGGTAAAATCCGTTTTTTACGGATGTTACAGTATCCCCTGCTTTTTAGAAATTTCGTCCCAAAATTTAAATAGTGATATATTTGACTAAAAGAATGATGGTGTTTAGTTTGACAGTTACATACTTAGAAGAAAAGTAAGGGTTTTAAGTTTTTGTTCGAGGCGGTAACGTTCCTTGCAAGGGTTAAGTACCCTATTACAGGAATCGCTTTTTGTTGCCTACTATAAAAGTATTGATAAGCAGAATTGATTTGCTAACTATGATATCATGCATAAGAGTTTGGATATGTTTGGAAAGGTATGGTTATATGCTAAGGCAAAACTTCTAATACTACAACCTACATGGAACATTAATAAACACAACAGCTAATATCAGTAAGTTATGATTGGTTCTATGACTATAGAACATAAATAAACACAACAGCTAATATTTGAATCCACATTCTGATAGCATATATGTTTGAATGGTGGCAGTTCCTCTCTCGTTTGTTATGATGGAGAGGTTAGTTTATGTAGAAATGGAACACAATCCAATCTCTTTGAATAGCAAGATGATATAAATGTAACACAAATTTCAACCAAGGCAATACTAAATCCTACATGGAACTTCTCATAACCGCCTGATAATGCCTCTGATCCTTTGGCAAGAATACTTATATATAGGAAGTACCAGCGGCGTATCCACCATATTCTTGCCAAATTTTCATTGGTTTTATCCACAAGTTATGATTAGTTACCAAGAAACTACTAAATCCTACATAGAACTTCTCATAATCGTCTGACAATGCCTCTGATCCTTTGACAAGAATACTTATATATAGGAAGTACCAGCGCGTATCCACCATATTCTCGTCAAATTTTCATTGGTTTTATCAGTGAACTATGATTAGTCCTATGTGACTCTACAACCAATACAACAAACTCATAAATACTGAAAATGAAAAATGTCTGTGCGATCAAGGCTCAATCAAACGGAGCCGATCGTATTGCATGTACTGAAAATGAAATTGTCTGTGCGATCAAGGCTCAATCAAACGGAGCCGATTGTATTGCATGTACTGAAAATAATAAACTTAATCTACAAACAGCCTATACATGGAACCTCTCATAACCGCCTGATAATGCCTCCGATCATTTGACAAGAATACTTATATATAGGAAGTACCAGCGGCGTATCCACCATATTCTTGTAAAATTTTCATTGACTTTATCCACAAGTTATGATTAGTTCTATGTGACTCTAGTACAAACACAACAACCACAAATACTGATAATGAAAATGTCTGTGCGATCAAGGCTCAATCAAACGGAGCCGATCGTATTGTATGTACTGAAAATGAAAATGTCTGTGCGATCAAGGCTCAATCAAACGGAGCCGATCGTATTGCATGTACTGAAAATGAACAACTTAATCTAAACAACAATCACACCAACAGCCTATGCATGGAACCTCTCATAGGCGCCTGATAATGCCTCTGATCATTTGACAAGAATACTTATATATAGGAAGTACCAGCGGCGTATCCACCATATTCTTATCAAATTCTCATTGACTTTATCCGCAAGTTATGATTAGTTCTATGCGACTCTACAACAAACGCAACAACCACAAGATACTGATAATGAAAATGTCTGTGCGATCAAGGCTCAATCAAACGGAGCCGATCGTATTGCATGTAATGAAAATGAAAAATGTCTGTGCGATCAAGGCTCAATCAAACGGAGCCGATCGTATGCGGGCACGCCAGGTTCAACCGCATAATAAAATGGGGAACATGCTCAACGCTCATAAATGGGGAGTGGCGGCCTCGGCAATTGCATATACTGAAAATAATAAACAATAATTACTCTAACAGTCTACACATGGAACCTCTCATAACCGCCAGATAATGCTTTTAATCCTTTGACAAGAATACTTATATATAGGAAGTACCAGCGGCGTATCCACCATATTCTTATCAAAGTTTCATTGGCTTTAACCTTAAGTTATGTTTGGTTCTATGTGATAAAGAAAAACATAGAACTAAACGATAGGAGTTGAATCTGGATTTTCGGTAAAGAGGACTAGTTGGGTATCTTCGTTTGGGCCGTCATTATCTTCGACAGGATTGGCGTTGATGTTGAAGACTCTACCTCTTGCTGGTGGCCTGGCGGTTGGGTTTTCTTGGTTTACTTGGTTAACTGGGTTTGATTGAGCTTGAGTGTTGATGACGTTAACCAATTGAGGGCACGTGTTTTCTAAAGTGGGTAGGGTCGCCACAATTGAAACAAGCTCGAAGATATGGGAACATGGGGTATTGGGGTTGTTGGTAGGTTTGGTTCATGGTTTGAGTAGGGGAAGAGATTTGGTTTTGAAAGGTGCGGCAAACCTTGTTCAAATGACCATAGCGTCCACAAGTTGCACATAGTCGACAAGGTAAGGTAAGGGGATGGTGATAAAAACAGTTGTTGCATTGAGGGTGAGGTCCAAGATATGGTTTCTTATTTGGGTAAGTTGAGTTGGGTGCCACTTGAGTGATTGGGATAGCTTGGATTGGTATGGCTTGTAAAACTGGTTGATTACGTTGGGTAGCAGCGAAAAGTTGCCCGTCTCTTTTTCTCTTAGAAGTGGGTTGAGAAGGGGATTCGGTTTGGGTGGAGTCGGAGGTTTCAGTCGATTCTTTATCCTTCTTCTTCTCCTCCTTGAAGTCTTTGTTCTGAATTCGGTTCTCGGTGAGCTCTGTAGCTAACTCCATTGCTGCTTCCAAAGTTGCAGGCTTGGTACTTATTACAGAGTCTTGAATCTTTGACGGAAGACCACGAATGTAGTGCTCGATCAAACGGTAGAGGGGAGTGAACATGTTGGGAACCATTTGATGTAACTCGAGGAATCTTTTGTTGTATGTGGTGTGGTCTCCTTCCTTTTGCTTCAACGAATAAAATTCATCTTCTAATTTCTTGATTTCGCTCCTTGGGCAAAATCGTCTGGTCATGATTTCCTTCAATTCGTTCCAAGTTAAGGTCATAGCATCTTCCACACCTCGTTTGGCCTTCTCTGTATTCCACCAAGTAAGTGCTATCCCATATAATCGACCGGTAGCATAACGCACTTTGCGATCATCGGGACAATCGCAATTTAGAAAAGTGTTCTCCATTTCTTCAAACCAATGGAGGAGAGCGGTGACGCCTTCAGTCCCTTTGTATTTCGGAGGGTCGCATGATTTGAAATGCTTGTAGGTGCATTTAGTGGTATTTGGGGGAGAGTTGATAATGTTTTGGTTTTCTTGATTGACAGGATTAGCGGTAAGTGCTTGTTGTACTTGGATTACAATGTTGGGTATTACGGCAGCCATTTGTTGAGCGATTAGGGCAGCCATGCGTTCGCGGGCTTTTCCTGCTCTCATCTTCCTACGGGCGTGGTTAGAAGACATCTACAGGGAATACATGACAAGAGTATGAGTTGGATGCTTTTGGGTTCATGGGTCGCACTAGGAATGAACATTCATAAAGTAATTATAGAAAAGTAAATCTACTACATCCATAGGATGTCATGGGCTTTGCTCGCCATTAGGCCCTACATGCCGCCATACTTTACCTTTGTAATTATGTGGGCCCCCATGAATACCGGTTTTTTCATATGGTTCGCATGGGTTTGCCTGGTTGCGTACACTAAAACCCGGAGAAAATCGAGAAATATGTATACAACGTGTGATATTCGGAATGTGTCCAGGTGTAGACACGGTGACACCTCAAAGTGGGGTTAGTTCGAACGACGTTTGGTGTGGCATGCTTTGGCCTAATAGGTCCTTCGTACTCTCATCGTTAGTCCCCAGGTAGGCAAACTGGTCCGTTATATTGGATTTATACGAATGCCAACCTAGACAGGACGTTCCGACTACCGGTACTTGTACCCTTCCAGTTACTACATGCCCGTCGCAGAACTTACTCTGATGAGATTTGAAAATTGCAACAAAATCTTTGAATAATGAGAGTATGAAAATAAATTGAATACATGAACATTGATATATGAATAATGAATATATATAAGTATGTATGTTTGACTGTAAGTATAAACAAATATGAAACAAATAAATATCACAAGTTTGTATGTAACCACCTAATCAATGAAAATTTAGGCAGACTATAGTATAGGCTCTAAGGGTCTAATAACATATCCTATATCCCTATAGTCATGGCTCTGATACCAATCTGTCACACCCCGACCCGCAGCGGAAAAGGTGACCGGGGCATGATTGGGTTATCATCAAAGCTCATGACATTTATTATACGTTTCATATTCATTAATACAATTTAATGGAAATTTACAATAAATATTACAACATGTTCTAACTATCAATCTAAGCTTCTTTGTTCTCTTCTAAGGCATTTCCTATGTTTTCCTTGCTTCAACCTGTTCACCTGTATCATGTGTAAAAGGGTTTTTGGATCAACAAAAAGTTGGCGAGTGAATCCTATGGAAAACATTTGAACAAGTTTATTTAATTGATTATGAAATGAGTGCACAACCACACATGAGTAAAAATAGATGTAAACTTACTCAACAATCATTAGATATTAAATAAAGCACACATGAACAATAATGGGACGTTGAGAGGCACGCGTTGCTCAACTCGTCTCTCACGAGGAACTGATGGGCCTAATGAATGAATTGCATAAACATGATAATATGAAAGACATGACTACAAACAATATAAACTCAATGATACACACATGAACAATAATGAATTGGTTTTGAGGCACGCGTTGTTCAACTCGTCTCCCACGAGGAACTGATGGGCTTAATGAATGAATTTCATATAATTTGATAAAATGAAATAAGTAATCACAACAATATAAACAATCTAAGTTTAGATCACGATACGGTATGGCACAAGTTAAAATAAACGAGTTAATTATTTTGTGACACATGACACACCCCAAAACGTGTAATTAAAAAGGGGGAGTTGTAAGATTCACTCACAGTGGGTACGTTCGGTTGATGATGTTGAATGCACGCTAAGTGGTTTTAACCACGAGTGAAATTAACCTAGATAGATAGCATTATGGTTTGGTAAGTAAACGGATTTTATAAATCCATTTTAGTAGGATTGTTGGGTGTATTTTTGTGAGTTTAAGGCTATTTTCTAACCTTAAAAATGTTATTTTTAAGTATTTTTAATTGATTTTTAATTAAAATAAATAAATAAAAATAATAAAAAATTTGACTTTTTGACCATTGACCGTTGACCATTGACCGTTGACTGTTGACTTTGACCGGTTCGAATCGTTTATGTGTGCGCTGAGTGAGGCTCGAACCCGAGACCTCCCGTACGCGTGCACGCAGCTCTACCAACTGAGCTACGTGTCTAACCCGAAATATTTATGTTTTTAATTATATTAATATACTAATTAGTTTAAACAGAAAATCCTTTATTTTCTAAAAACGATTTTTAATCCAAGACTCGGTGCGCTCCACAGGTCTCGAACCCGGGACCTGTGGCTTATGCTAACACACAGTCCACCGCTGGACTGTGTGTCCAACTTGTTAACTAAACTGATTTTTATTATTCTTAAATACAAACTAAGCCTTTTCGTTTATGCCGTATTTAAAAAGTTTGAATAATGGTCCGAATCGATGCAGTAGACCGGACTCGAACTCGTGTCCTGTGATTAAACATACACACAGTCCACCACTGGACTGTGTGTCTAACTTGGTTATTATTCCGATTATTAATAAACTTAACATATAACAGTGGTGACCAGTTCGGTTAACAAAAAAAGAGGCATTTTTATTAAGGCAGCGTGTGTGGGACAAGATTCGAACTCGAGACGTTAGTGTGTTTAATGTGCACACAGTCCACCGCTGGACTGTGTGTCTAACCCAAGTTATTTCTTGATTTAAATTATACTTATATGTTATCGTAACTTCGTCTTTTTCGTTGAGTTTTATCCAGAAATGATGACTGACTGGTTTGAAGTTTTATTCAGGTTTCTTTAACGTTTTAAGATTAATCATAGGTGAGATATAAATAAAAAGAATGAAGAAATTAGGCGTGATGTATACCGACTGGCTTCCTCTGTTTTTCCGGCAGAACTCCGGCGACAGCAACAAGTTCCGGCGTCGTGTGTCTTGCAGCAACGAGTCTTCAGAAAACTTGAAAAGGATGTGGGTGACTTCGGTATAAGCTCAGGGGGTTTAGTAAGGCTTAGAAATGAAGGACTCGGTTTTCCGGCGAGGTACAGAAGTTTTCCGGCGAGTGAGTTTTCGCCGAGAAAGGGTGCGGTTTTGAGAGAAAAAGTTTGAAGAGGTTCGAGGGGGTATTTATAAGGCAAGTCATCAATGAATTTGGTCCGATTTCCGACTTGATTCGTCGGTTAGAAAATCTCCAGCGGTTATAACTTGTGTCGCGAGTTCAGGCGTCGGTTATAACCGATGATGAGTTAAAGTTTACGTTATAACTGAAGGAATCGTTAAATTATTGGCGAGATCGCCGGGATTTCCGACGACTGCATTTGGGCGCCGGTTTTGAATTCGGAAAGTCATGATATGAATTAATTGTATTCAATATTTAACAAAAGATACAAGTGGCGCAGTGGTTTAAGTGTTGGGTGTTAAGACTTTGCTTGACCGTGACCCGGCGACTGACCCGGGTTCGAAACCCGGCAGGAACAAATTATTTTTATTTTCTTATTTTTGACAGTTTTTCAAAAACAAAATATATATTCCCATATAATAATTAATTATGTATCGTTTAAAATTATTTTGGGCATTTAATTCGCAACGAAATTTTTAACTGATTGTTCGGTTAATAAACGGAGCGGGTTTGGTAAAATCCGTTTTTGACGGATGTTACAGTATCCCCTGCTTTTTAGAAATTTCGTCCCGAAATTTAAATAGTGATATATTTGACTAAAAGAATGATGGTGTTTAGTTTGACAGTTACATACTTAGAAGAAAAGTAAGGGTTTTAAGTTTTTGTTCGAGGCGGTAACGTTCCTTGCAAGGGTTAAGTACCCTATTACAGGAATCGCTTTTTGTTGCCTACTATAAAAGTATTGATAAGCAAAATTGATTTGCTAACTATGATATCATGCATAAGAGTTTGGATATGTTTGGAAAGGTATGGTTATATCCTAAGGCAAAACTTCTAATACTACAACCTACATGGAACATAAATAAACACAACAGCTAATATCAGTAAGTTATGATTGGTTCTATGACTATAGAACATAAATAAACACAACAGCTAATATTTGAATCCACATTCTGATAGCATATATGTTTGAATGGTGGCAGTTTCTCTCTCGTTTGTTATGACGGAGAGGTTAGTTTATGTAGAAATGGAACACAATCCAATCTCTTTGAATAGCAAGATGATATAAATGTAACACAAATTTCAACCAAGGTAATACTAAATCCTACATGGAACTTCTCATAACCGCCTGATAATGCCTCTGATCCTTTGGCAAGAATACTTATATATAGGAAGTACCAGCGGCGTATCCACCATATTCTTGCCAAATTTTCATTGGTTTTATCCACAAGTTATGATTAGTTACCAAGAAACTACTAAATCCTACATAGAACTTCTCATAATCGTCTGACAATGCCTCTGATCCTTTGACAAGAATACTTATATATAGGAAGTACCAGCGGCGTATCCACCATATTCTCGTCAAATTTTCATTGGTTTTATCAGTGAATTATGATTAGTCTTATGTGACTCTACAACCAATACAACAAACTCAAAATACTGAAAATGAAAAATGTCTGTGCGATCAAGGCTCAATCAAACGGAGCCGATCGTATTGCATGTACTGAAAATGAAATTGTCTGTGCGATCAAGGCTCAATCAAACGGAGCCGATCGTATTGCATGTACTGAAAATAATAAACTTAATCTACAAACAGCCTATACATGGAACCTCTCATAACCGCCTGATAATGCCTCCGATCATTTGACAAGAATACTTATATATAGGAAGTACCAGCGGCGTATCCACCATATTCTTGTCAAATTTTCATTGAGTTTATCCACAAGTTATGATTAGTTCTATGTGACTCTAGTACAAACACAACAACCACAAATACTGATAATGAAAATGTCTGTGCGATCAAGGCTCAATCAAACGGAGCCGATCGTATTGTATGTACTGAAAATGAAAATGTCTGTGCGATCAAGGCTCAATCAAACGGAGCCGATCGTATTGCATGTACTGAAAATGAACAACTTAATCTAAACAACAATCACACCAACAGCCTATGCATGGAACCTCTCATAGCCGCCTGATAATGCCTCAGATCATTTGACAAGAATACTTATATATAGGAAGTACCAGCGGCGTATCCACCATATTCTTATCAAATTCTCATTGACTTTATCCGCAAGTTATGATTAGTTCTATGCGACTCTACAACAAATGCAACAACCACAAGATATTGATAATGAAAATGTCTGTGCGATCAAGGCTCAATCAAACGGAGCCGATCGTATTGCATGTAATGAAAATGAAAAATGTCTGTGCGATCAAGGCTCAATCAAACGGAGCCGATCGTATGCGGGCACGCCAGGTTCAACCGCATAATATAAATGGGGAACATGCTCAACGCTCATAAATGGGGAGCGGCGGCCTCGGCAATTGCATATACTAAAAATAATAAACAATAATTACTCTAACAGTCTACACATGGAACCTCTCATAACCGCCAGATAATGCTTCTGATCCTTTGACAAGAATACTTATATATAGGAAGTACCAGCGGCGTATCCACCATATTCTTATCAAAGTTTCATTGGCTTTATCCTTAAGTTATGTTTGGTTCTATGTGATAAAGAAAAACATAGAACTAAACGATAGGAGTTGAATCTGGATTTTCGGTAAAGAGGACTAGTTGGGTATCTTCGTTTGGGCCGTCATTATCTTCGACAGGATTGGCGTTGATGTTGAAGACTCTACCTCTTGCTGGTGGCCTAGCGGTTGGGTTTTCTTGGTTTACTTGGTTAACTGGGTTTGATTGAGCTTGAGTGTTGATGACGTTAACCAATTAAGGGCACGTGTTTCTAAAGTGGGTAGGGTCGCCACAATTGAAACAAGCTCGAACATATGGGAACATGGGGTATTGGGGTTGTTGGTAGGTTTGGTTCATGGTTTGAGTAGGGGAAGAGATTTGGTTTTGAAAGGTGCGGCAAACCTTGTTCAAATGACCATAGCGTCCACAAGTTGCACATAGTCGACAAGGTAAGGTAAGGGGATGGTGATAAAAACAGTTGTTGCATTGAGGGTGAGGTCCAAGATATGGTTTCTTGCCACTTGAGTGATTGGGATAGCTTTGATTGGTATGGCTTGTAAAACTGGTTGATTACGTTGGGTAGCAGCGAAAAGTTGCCCGTCTCTTTTTCTCTTAGAAGTGGGTTGAGAAGGGGATTCGGTTTGGTTGGAGTCGGAGGTTTCAGTCGATTCTTTATCCTTCTTCTTCTCCTCCTTGAAGTCTTTGTTCTGAATTCGGTTCTCGGCGAGCTCTGTAGCTAACTCCATTGCTGCTTCCAAAGTTGCAGGCTTGGTACTTATTACAGAGTCTTGAATCTTTGACGGAAGACCACGAATGTAGTGCTCGATCAAACGGTAGAGGGGAGTGAACATGTTGGGAACCATTTGATGTAACTCGAGGAATCTTTTGTTGTATGTGGTGTGGTCTCCTTCCTTTTGCTTCAACAAATAAAATTCATCTTCTAATTTCTTGATTTCGCTCCTTGGGCAAAATCGTCTGGTCATGATTTCCTTCAATTCGTTCCAAGTTAAGGTCATAGCATCTTCCACACCTCGTTTGGCCTTCTCTGTATTCCACCAAGTAAGTGCTATCCCATATAATCGACCGGTAGCATAACGCACTTTGCGATCATCGGGACAATCGCAATTTAGAAAAGTGTTCTCCATTTCTTCAAACCAATGGAGGAGAGCGGTGACGCCTTCAGTCCCTTTGTATTTCGGAGGGTCGCATGATTTGAAATGCTTGTAGGTGCATTTAGTGGTATTTGGGGGAGAGTTGATAATGTTTTGGTTTTCTTGATTGACAGGATTAGCGGTAAGTGCTTGTTGTACTTGGATTACAATGTTGGGTATTACGGCAGCCATTTGTTGAGCGATTAGGGCAGCCATGCGTTCGCGGGCTTTTCCTGCTCTCATCTTCCTACGGGCGTGGTTAGAAGACATCTACAAGGAATACATGACAAGAGTATGAGTTGGATGCTTTTGGGTTCATGGGTCGCACTAGGAATAAACATTCATAAAGTAATTATAGAAAAGTAAATCTACTACATCCATAGGATGTCTTGGGCTTTGCTCGCCATTAGGCCCTACATGCCGCCATACTTTACCTTTGTAATCATGTGGGCCCCCATGAATACCGGTTTCTCATATGGTTCGCATGGGTTTGCCTGGTTGCGTACACTAAAACCCGAAGAAAATCGAGAAATATGTATACAACGTGTGATATTCGGAATGTGTCCAGGTGTAGACACGGTGACACCTCAAAGTGGGGTTAGTTCGAACGACGTTTGGTGTGGCATGCTTTAGCCTAATAGGTCCTTCGTACTCTCATCGTTAGTCCCCAGGTAGGCAAACTGGTCCGTTATATTGGATTTATACGAATGCCAACCTAGACAGGACGTTCCGACTACCGGTACTTGTACCCTTCCAGTTACTACATGCCCGTCGCAGAACTTACTCTGATGAGATTTGAAAATTGCAACAAAATCTTTGAATAATGAAAGTATGAAAATAAATTGAATACATGAACATTGAAATATGAATAATGAATATGTATATAAGTATGTCTGTTTGACTGTAAGTATAAACAAATATGAAACAAATAAATATCACAAGTTTGTATGTAACCACCTAATCAATTAAAATTTAGGCAGACTATAGTATAGGCTCTAAGGGTCTAATAACCTATCCTATATCCCTATAGTCATGGCTCTGATACCAATCTGTCACACCCCGACCCGCAGCGGAAAAGGTGACCGGGGCATGATTGGGTTATCATCAAAGCTCATGACATTTATTATACGTTTCATATTCATTAATACAATTTAATGGAAATTTAGAATAAATATTACAACATGTTCTAACTATCAATCTAAGCTTCTTTGTTCTCTTCTAAGGCATTTCCTATGTTTTCCTTGCTTCAATCTGTTCAACTGTATCATGTGTAAAAGGGTTTTTGGATCAACAAAAAGTTGGCGAGTGAATCCTATGGAAAACATTTGAACAAGTTTATTTAATTGATTATGAAATGAGTGCACAACCACACATGAGTAAAAATAGATGTAAACTTACTCAACAATCATTAGATATTAAATAAAGCACACATGAACAATAATGGACGTTGAGAGGCACGCGTTGCTCAACTCGTCTCTCACGAGAAACTGATGGGCCTAATGAATGAATTGCATAAACATGATAATATGAAAGACATGACTACAAACAATATAAACTCAATGATACACACATGAACAATAATGAATTAGTTTTGAGGCACGCGTTGTTCAACTCTTCTCCCACGAGGAACTGATGGGCTTAATGAATGAATTTCATATAATTTGACAAAATGAAATAAGTAATCACAACAATATAAACAATCTAAGTTTAGATCACGATACGGTATGGCACAAGTTTAAATAAACGAGTTAATTATTTTGTGACACATGACACACCCCAAAACGTGTAATTAAAAAGGGGGAGTTGTAAGATTCACTCACAGTGGGTGCGTTCGGTTGATGATGTTGAATGCACGCGAAGTGGTTTTAACCACGAGTGAAATTAACCTAGATAGATAGCATTATGGTTTGGTAAGTAAACGGATTTTATTAATCCATTTTAGTAGGATTGTTGGGTGTATTTTTGTGAGTTTAAGGCTATTTTCTAACCTTAAAAATGTTATTTTTAAGTATTTTTAATTGATTTTTAATTAAAATAAATAAATAAAAATAATAAAAAATTTTGACTTTTTGACCGTTGACCGTTGACCATTGACCGTTGACTGTTGACTTTGACCGGTTCGAATCGTTTATGTGTGCGCTGAGTGAGGCTCGAACCCGAGACCTCCCGTACGCGTGCACGCAGCTCTACCAACTGAGCTACGTGTCTAACCCGAAATATTTCTGTTTTTAATTATATTTATATACTATTTAGTTTAAACAGAAAATCCTTTATTTTCTAAAAACGATTTTTAATCCAAGACTCGGTGCGCTCCACAGGTCTCGAACCCGGGACCTGTGGCTTATGCTAACACACAGTCCACCGCTGGACTGTGTGTCCAACTTGTTAACTAAACTGATTTTTATTATTCTTAAATATAAACTAAGCCTTTTCATTTATGCCGTATTTAAAAAGTTTGAATAATGGTCCGAATCGATGCAGTAGACCGGACTCGAACTCATGTCCTGTGATTAAACATACACACAGTCCACCACTGGACTGTGTGTCTAACTTGGTTATTATTCCGATTATTAATAAACTTAACATATAACAGTGGTGACCAGTTCGGTTAACAAAAAAAGAGGCATTTTTATTAAGGCAGCGTGTGTGGGACAAGATTCGAACTCGAGACGTTAGTGTGTTTAATGTGCACACAGTCCACCGCTGGACTGTGTGTCTAACCCAAGTTATTTCTTGATTTAAATTATACTTATATGTTATCGTAACTTCGTCTTTTTCGTTGAGTTTTATCCAGAAATGATGACTGACTGGTTTGAAGTTTTATTCAGGTTTCTTTAACGTTTTAAGATTAATCATAGGTGAGATATAAATAAAAAGAATGAAGAAATTAGGCGTGATGTATACCGACTGGCTTCCTCTGTTTTTCCGGCAGAACTCCGGCGACAGCAACAAGTTCCGGCGTCGTGTGTCTTGCAGCAACGAGTCTTCAGAAAACTTGAAAAGGATGTGGGTGACTTCGGTATAAGCTCAGGGGGTTTAGTAAGGCTTAGAAATGAAGGACTCGGTTTTCCGGCGAGGTACAGAAGTTTTCCGGCGAGTGAGTTTTCGCCGAGAAAGGGTGCGGTTTTGAGAGAAAAAGTTTGAAGAGGTTCGAGGGGGTATTTATAAGGCAAGTCATCAATGAATTTGGTCCGATTTCCGACTTGATTCGTCGGTTAGAAAATCTCCAGCGGTTATAACTTGTGTCGCGAGTTCAGGCGTCGGTTATAACCGATGATGAGTTAAAGTTTACGTTATAACTGAAGGAATCGTTAAATATATTGGCGAGATCGCCGGGATTTCCGACGACTGCATTTGGGCGCCGGTTTTGAATTCGGAAAGTCATGATATGAATTAATTGTATTCAATATTTAACAAAAGATACAAGTGGCGCAATGGTTTAAGTGTTGGGTGTTAAGACTTTGCTGGACCGTGACCCGGTGACTGACCCGGGTTCGAAACCCGGCAGGAACAAATTATTTTTATTTTCTTATTTTTGACAGTTTTTCAATAACAAAATATATATTCCCATATAATAATTAATTATGTATCGTTTAAAATTATTTTGGGCATTTAATTCACAACGAAATTTTTTACTGATTGTTCGGTTATAAACGGAGCGGGTTTGGTAAAATCCGTTTTTGACGGATGTTACAGGGTTTTCTATTGTTTTTGTATTTTTCTAAAATTTTCTCCCCCTTAAATGCAGAAAGTAAATAAATAAAGACATAAATAAATTAAAGACATATTTTTGTATTTTTTGTATTTTTCTCATGTTTTTGTATTTTTTTTTTTGAAATTTCGCCCCCTAAAATGTTGTAAAAAGTAAAAGAAATGGAAAATCTTTTTGTAATTTTAGTTTTGAAGAAAATATTAAAAAAATAATTAGCCAATTATGATTTACTCAGGTTTCACCTTGATGCCATTGACTAAAAGAAGATAATCAAAACGTGATTTATCAAAAGCTTTCATAAACAGGTCAACACGTTGGTGATTGGTGTGGATTTTAACAACATAGATAAGTTTCTTTTCATAACAATCTCGTATGAAATGATACTTAATCTCAATGTGTTTGGTTTTTGAAGATATGGATTTAGGAGATATGATTAATATATGAATTATACAATCTCGACACGACCAAAACTTTACAAACGCAATAAACAAAGACCGTACAATTAATAACGTAACTAAGAACAAGCGACAGACATAAAAGTGTATCAACACCTACCCTCAATGTTAATCTTCCATCACTCATATCCACCATAGCCCGTGCGGTGGCAAGGAAGGGTCTTCCTAATATGAGCAGGATTTTGGTGTCCTCCTCCATATCTAGGATTACAAATCCACCGGGAAAACAAATTCCCCAACATTTACCAAGAGATTTTTCATGACACCTTGAGGGTATGTTACCGACCTATCCGCCAATTGTATTCTCATCAGTGTGGGATGTGGCTTTCCAAGACCAAGCCGGTTGAACATTAAGTTCATGCTTGTTCCTAGGTCGTCAAGTGCATTGCTAATCGGTGATCCTTCATTGGAGCAAGGAATGGTGAAGTTTTCGGGATTTATTTTCTTTTGTGGGAGCTTGTTGAGGAGTGCCGCCGAGCATTCTTCACTTAAGTTGACTTGTTGGATCGATTCAATCTTCCTTTTGTGAGTGAGGAAATCTCTCATAAACTTGGAGTAATTTGTCATTTGGTTGAGGACTTCCACAAAGGAGAGGTTGATGTGAAGTTGTTTAAGCAAACTTACAAACTTAGTGATTGCTCGTCGGTCTTTTGCGATAGTAAACAACCAGGGTAAGGGACCGGAGGAGGTTTGGTTGGTTTGGTATTTTGGGGTTGAGTATTTCCTTGGTTATTGGTTATGAGTATTTTTATGGGTTGTGAGTCGGGTTGTTGGGGTGTTGGTTCATCCTCGGGTCCTATCTTCCGGTTTCTTAAGTTGATAACATTTACTTGGGCTTTTGGGTTTGTTTCGGTGTTGCTAGGTAGAGCTACTTGTGGTCTTTGGAGAAATTTTGGGCAAGTTGGCTTACTTGTTTTTCGATGTTTTGCATACTAGCCCGTTGGTTCCTTATTTCGGCTTCGGTTTGTAGGACCTTTCCGAGTACCTCTTGTCGGATTCAGAGAAAAGGCGAGTGATGAGGTCCTCAAGCCTTTCTCTTCCTTTTTGTTGTTGTGGTTGGAAGCCTTGTTGCTCATTTCGGGGTTGTTGTTGAAAGTTGGATCGTTGGCTTTGGTTTTGTTGGTTGCTACCTCCCGAATCTTTCCAACCAAAGTTGGATTGATTTCGCCATTCGGAGTTGAAGGTGTTACCTTTTCCACCCGATGGACAAGGACGGTTGTTAAGGTAGTTCACCACTTTCGTTTGATTTTCCATTTCTTTCATACAACTTCAGTTTTCATGTGGTCCGCCACACCCTTCACAAGCCATAACCGAAACAGTTTTATTTAATTGAAGTTTCTTTATTTTTGTAGTTAAAGCTTCGATTTGGGCTTGTAAAGAGGTGTTTTCGTCCACTTTATGGGCACCCGGGGCAATTGATTTTGAACCCCTAGGGGTGTGCTAATGAAAACTGTTTCGATCAATTTCCTCGATTTGATTGTAAATTTCCTCGGGTCGCCGATTCCCAAGGAGTCCCCCAGAGTTTGAATCGAGGATTTGTCTTGTGTGTAGTAAGAGTCCATTGTAGAAAATAGACACTTGTTGCCAACGTTCACGACCATGATGTGGGCAATTCCTTAACAACTCCTTGAACTTTTCCCACGTTTCATACAAAGACTCCCCGTCATCTTGTGAGTAAGAGTTTATCTCGGTCATGAGATTGGCGGTTTTAGCCGGGGGGAGTATTTGTAAAGAAACTTTTGGGCAAGCTCATCCCAAGTGTGTACGGACCCATTTGGGAGGGTGTTTAACCAAGCTTTCACCAGGTCTTTTAGGGAGAAAGGGAACATATGAAGCCAGATGGCATCGTTGGAGACTCCGTTGATCCAAAAGGTATCACATATTTCCAAAAAGTTGGTAATATGTAGATGGAGATCTGCATCGGGTAAGCCATGGAAGGTGTTAGATCTATTGAACCCTATAAAAGAAAAGATGATTGGAAAGCCAAAACAATCTATAACATCTGATAATTAATAACCATACTTAGAAGATCTATTGCTCTAAAATCTGCTCATACTTAAAGACTGTTCATAAAATATGTTGAAGGGAAAGCTCTGCTGGAAGCAAAGATCTGCTAGACAGAACTTCTGATGAAGTTTAAAAGGCTATTGATGCAAAGGTCTGTTCAATACCAAAATAGGATACCTCGGCGGCTGTTGTTTAACAGAGTTTTATTGGGTAAATAATGTAACAGTGTTTAGGTCTAGCAAAGGTTAGAGTTTGTTAGTTTGTTAAATGTCACTTTCGTTGTAACGTCAGCCTAAGATGCTCAGTGGTTTGAAATGTACTATAAATAGAACATTCTCTGTACTATTTTATCCATTACTTTTCTTCTAAACATTTTGTACGAACAAAGAGAGTGATCTTAGGTTGAGGGGTTTGTAAATTACATGCATATGTGATTATAAATACAAAGCATGTTCTTGAAAACAATCTGTCTTTTGTTGTAATTTCAAAGTTTACCAAATTTCACTACACTATTTCATTGTTGTTTATCATCTTACATTGATTTCATCTAAACAATCACATCAATATCAAACTCATATCCTAACAATTGGTACTAGAGCTTGGTCGTTCAAATTTGATTTAACAATCAATTTGATATAAATTGGTCAGCTCTCACTGCTAATTCGTTTGTTCGTTTGTATTGAAAATGGAGTAAAAGTTTCTTTACGTTCAAAGTTTTAAACAAAAAATTGTTTGTAAACAATCAGAATATCTCAAAATCCACAAGATCCACACAACACTGGCACCATGTACAAACCTCTGATACTTGTCATATCAGAGTATAACATCTGGCAATGACGAATGGGTCACCTACTTGCACAACATAACACGGGTTGCTGGAAATCAGTTATCTTCAGACCACATGTTTCGATGGTACCGAGTGCTGAAGACCTGAAAGTTCAAGTTCCAAAGAGTCCTAAACATTACTACGAGCAAGATTTTCAGAAAATTGAGCTAGATGCAAAGGCATTTAGCATTGTGGAAACTGCTTTGCCTAATGATAACTATGCTGGCCTGTTGCATTGCAACAATGCAAAGGAGTTATGGGATGCTCTGAAAGAACAATTCGGTGGCACGGAAGAAGTTATTAAAAATAACAGAGAAGTTTTGAACCAATAGTACGAAACATTTTGTCATGTGAAAGGAGAATCATTAGCTCAACAATTTGAAAGGTTTAGTTGTCTAATTAGTGAGTTAAAACTGATAAATGTTAATTTTGCAAATTCTACTTTGAATAGCCGATTTCTTAGGTTACTACCAGATAAATGGTACATTATTGCCTTTGTAACCAGAAATTCTGTTGGGTTTAAAGAGATGAGTTTGACTCAGCTTCATGGTAGGCTTCTCACTTCTGAGAGAGAGCTTAACCAGAAAAAGAAGCTACAAGAGTCAGGAAAAGTTGCTAATGACTATGCCTTTGGTAGTACAACACTTTTTGGTCAAGAAGAACCCTCTGGTAGTAGCAAGGAATAGAGTTATGACCACTTCACTTTATTGACATAACATCTAGTGGAAATTTTAACTCTGATTCTTGCTCACCCAATTTTGCTTTTGCTGCAAATGGGGAAAACCAAGTCTCTGACAACTTATCCTTTGAACTGAATGATCTTCAACATTTTGATCCAACTAATTTGGAAGAAATCGACATATTACATCAATTGGCATTGCTGAGTGTTAGGACCAGCAAGTTTTATAAAAGAACTGGTAGAAAATTTCCAGGGTTGCATGGAGGGTTAAAAGTTGGGTTGGATAAGTCAAAGATTAAGTGCTACAAGTGTAACAAGCTAGGTCATTTTGCTAAGGAGGAGTCAAACAAATGGTCCAATTATTACACACCTAAGTCCTAGACCTCAAAACACACAAAACACTGTTCATTATTCCCAATATACCCCTGCTCCTCACATGCAAAACACTGCTCATTTTGCACACCATGTAACCACTGTTCAGGTTCAGTGTGTCCAAACCACTATTCCTCAGATATAGTTTGTTAAAGCCCCAAGTCCTCAAGTTCAAGTGCAACCTACACCACAAGTTACACAAACCTCTGCTCCTACAGAGGCTAGTCAACAGAACTTCTTTACATAAGGTTTTGTTGATTGGAGTAATAATGAAAAGAAACATGAAGATTTTTGTTTCATGGCACTAGACACAATACTTAAAGGGAATGAGTCTATGGAAGTAGTGTTAAAATCTAATGATGTTTGTGATAGTGTTATGGCAGATGTTTCAGAAGAGAAGGTTGTTGAAGAAACTATGATCTCAGTGTCAGACCCATGGGAAACCAGCGTTTGTGAAGGAGAATGTGACTGTGCCATGATGGCTGTTGCTAAGGTATCACCTCAGGTTCATAAAAACCTATGTTCAGACAAATGTATTGTTGCTTTTGCTAACATAAAAGAGGTAAATGAAAACCTTAGAAACAAATTTTTGGATGATGAAATTCAGTTTGAAAAACTTGCAAAAGAGTTAAAAACTAAATTGTTTGAAAAAGAATCTGAAATCAGTAGCCTCAAACTTGAGTAAAGAATAACCAAGGATCAACTCCAAACTATGAAAGAAAAATATCAAAGTTGTAAAAAGGAGGTTGAATCTATCCAAATCACTTGTGAAAAATGGGTAGAATCCTGCAAAGGTTATAAGCTGATGTTAGAATCACAAATCAAAGCAATGTAAAATTTGGTGTAGATTTTAGAAACATGACCAAGTTTCCAAAAACACTGTTGTAAATGATTGTGAGTTAGTTGAAACTATTCCAACAAATTTGGATGGTCAAGAAATTAAAGTCACTGAACCAAATGGTAAGAAAATTGTTTTAGAAAGACCAGCAGGATCCTCAACTATTGAGAGAATTGAAAAATATCAATTCAAACCTACCTAGTTAGATGAGTGTGACATTCTTGACAACTTTGAACTAATGGATTTTTCAACCATTGAAGGTGTAAAGACACCTTAAGTCAACCTCATTCCCTTAAAATATCTTTAGCAGATGTTACAACATCTGTAGAAAAAGGGAAGAAAAGAGAGAAAACATTAATTTGTTTTGTGATTTTTGTGAAAAGAAGAATCATGTCACTAAAAAAATGCTTTCTTCTTAAAGCTTATGATATAAGCAAAACAAGTGTGTTAATTGATTTACCAAATTGTACCATTTATGGCAGAACTAACCACAAAACTGAAGAGCGTGTTTCTCTCAAAAAGTTTGAAGTCAAAAAGAAATGAGAATAATCTAAAACACTTGAGAGTTCAAGAAAAGAAAACACTAAATAGACCTTTATCCTGTCCAAACATCTGTTACCAAACAATTGCATATAACCTCTGCTCCCAAGAGGTTCAGGTAACAGATGCACCACCAGCAAATAAATTTACAAGAGGATATGGCCAACCTGCTTACAAGAATGTACCACTTGGCTATGAGGTCTACAAAAGACCATCAAAACGAAGAGTTAATAGGCATCCTCATGGTCATGATCTTTGATAGGAAATGGTTCATATCAGATGTTACCAAAATCTGCTCAAAACACTTACCATATTCCTGGACTTGAGACTCGAATGTCTACGACCCCATCCAAAGCCAACCTGGCTATGGAAACTCACCTAAACTAATTGTTTACTAATGTGCAGGGAGTATCTACTTGCTTGATAGTTTATGGTATGTAGACAGTGAAGGTTCCAGGCATAGGACAAGATGTATAGCCCTACTCAAAGATTTCATGGCACATGGAGGGGGTGATATACCTTTGGTAACAATTCAAAAGGGAAGGTGTTAGGGTCAGGAACTGTCCAGGCTAGGAAACTCAAGTTTGAACATGTCAATCTTATTAACAATCTAAAATTTAATCTTCTTAGTGTATCAAATGAGAGATAAAGGCTATGTGTCATTCTTCACTAAGAAAACTTGTCAGATTGTTGGGCCAGAAGTGGGTTAAAAAGATTGATCAAATCATAGCTGAGAGCAAAGCACAGCTTGTTGCTCACAAGAGTGGCAATGTGTATGTGGTTGATAGGTTGAAAGATAATCTAATGTCCAATGCATGTCTTTTCTCAGTTGCATCTAACAAAGAGATAGAACTATGGCATAGAAGACTTGGTCACACAAATCTTAAAACTATCACTACACTCTCCAAACAAGGTCTTGAGAGGTCTTCCATCAAAATAAGTCACCTGTGATGAACATTGTGTTTCCTGTCTAAAAGGTACACAACATAATACAAATCAATTGAAGAGTCCAAAACAAGTCAGTGTTTGCAATTGTTACACATGGACTTGTTTGGCCCTGTAAAAATTATTAGTTTTAAAAAGTAGAGATACTGTTTTGTCATTGTTGATGATTTCTCAAGGTTTACATGGACTTACTTCATGCACTCCAAAGATGAGACTGCAGGTATTTTTGCAAAATTTTATAAAACAAGTTGAAAAACAATTTGACCTGCAAGAAAAGTCTTTAGGAGTGATAATGGAACAGAGATTAAAAATAAGGAGTTAGATAATTTCTGTATGTCAAAAGGGATTGTTAGGCAATACAGCATCCTAAGGACACTAGAATAAAATGGGTGGTTGAAAGGAAAAATAGAACTTTGATTGAAGCTTCTAGAACAATGCTTGCAGATTCAGGTTTACCCTTGTCCTTTTGGGCAGAGGATAAACACTGCTTGCTATGCATAGAATAGATTTTTAATTAACCCCAAGAATAAAAATTTTGCTTATGAAATTTTGTACAAAATCAAACCTCTAATCTCATATTTCAAAATATTTGGCTGCCCATGTTTCCTTTTAAATTTAAAAGATTCAGTTTCAAAATTTGCATCCAAAGTAGATTGTGGTTATTTTCTAGGATACTCAACCACTGCTAAAGCCTACAAAGTTTTTATTCTAGAACTAGGTGTGTGGAAGAGACCTTGAATGTAATGTTCAATGAACTTTCTTCATTAAAAATCCCAGTAAACCTGCTGAACTGTATGATTTAGATAAATTTACATTTGAAGATGTGTCTATGAAGACTAACAATGCAGGTACACCACAATCTTCACTTCAAGATTATGGATATGACATTGAGGTTCCACAATAAAGAGTCATTTCCTCCACCAGAGCAACAGATGTTACTAACAACTATGAAAACTCTGCCACTGCTGGATCAACAGTTGTTGATCCTCAAACCTCTGCCAACTTATCTAGTCAAAACTCCGTTGAAAATAGTCCATTGTCTGTGAACAAAAGTCAACCCATCTTTACCCTATTCAACGTATACATCCACCTCCATTCCAAACAGATGTTGGATCTTAAGAATTGCCAACAGATGTTAGCTCAGATGATTTCCATCTGCAGCCTTCACCTCAAGATGCCATTGTTCCATATAAGAAAGATCTAATCTACCTTAAAACCCATCCGTCGGACCAACTTATTGGCAACATCAATGAAGGGGTTCTCACAAGAAGTCAATCCCAAAACATTTGTCTTTTTTTTAGGTTTTCTATCTCTCACACAACATGTCAAGTACCAAGAGGCACTAAAAGAAAACATTGGGTAGAGGCCATGCAAGAAGAGCTCCTACAGTTCAAAAGACAACAAGTATGGGAACTTCTACCATTGCCTCAGGATGTATGTCCCATAGGCACAAAATGGGTCTTCAAGAACAAAACAGAAAGTGGCATTGTTGTCAAAAACAAAACTAGGCTTGTGGTTCAAGGTTATAGACAAGAAGAAGGCATTGATTGTGATGAACTTTTGCTCCTGTTGCAAGACTGGAGGCCATCAGATTATTTTTACCCTTTGCTGCCAACCACAACATCAAGGTGTATCAAATGAATATCAAGTGTGCATTCCTATATGGCAAGATCAAGGAAGAGGTATATGTTTGCCAACCCCCTAGTTTTGAAGATGCTTTTAATCCAGATCATGTTTACAAGCTAAATAAAGCTTTATATTGCTTGAAACAAGCACCTAGAGCCTGGTAAAATTGATAAAACTTTGTTTTTAAAATGGAGAGGAAAGGATTTGATGTTTGTCCAAATTTATTTGGATGACATCATTTTTAGATCCACATGCAATGCTATGTGTAAAGAGTTTAGAGAACTCATGACAATAGAGTTTGAAATGAGTGCTATGGGTGAACTTCAATGCTTTCTTGGTCTTAAGTTAAGCAATTGCAAAATGGTATTTCCATTCATCAAAGTAAGTATGTAAAAGAACTACTTACCAAATTTGATATGAATGATTGTAAACCATGTAGTACACCCATGGCTACCTCAGAGCTAGTCGCTATTAATTACAAAGATGACTTGGTTGATCAAACTCTGTATAGAAGCATGATTGGGTCTTTATTGTACCTAACTACATCTAGGCCAGATATCATGTTTGCTACATGTGTTTGTGCTAGATCCCAGTCAGCACCTAGTAAGTCAAATCTTATTGCTGTGAAAAGGACATTCAGATACATAAAAGGTGCTCCCACACTTTGTATCTAGTATCCTGCTAATGGGAATATTGAGCTTTCAGGTTACTCATATAGTGACTTTATTGGTTGCCATGCCACAAGGAAGTCAACTACAGGAGGTTGTCAATTTCTAGGCAAAGCAAAAAAGCAATCTGCAGTTTCAACATCAACAGTTGAGGCTTAGTATATTGCTGCTGCAAGTTGCATTACTCAACTTCTATGGCTTCAAAATCAATTGGTAGATTTTGGTGTAACTACTCTAAAGACTCCTCTCATGTTAGATAGTCAAGCAGCTGAAAACATCATTAAAAATCCAGTCTCACATTAAAAAAAACAAGCACATTGACATCAGACATCACTTTGTGAGGGATTGCAATGAAAAATGTTTGATTTCTCTGCATCATGTTCTAACTAGGATAAACTAGCATATGTTCTAACAAAATCTTTAGAGACATCTATTTTGAAAGTTTGATCTCTAGGATTAGCATGCTAAACATGGAATAAAAACAAACATTTTGTTCTCCATGAATAAAAAGCATTAAAATGTTTTCAGAAAATAAAAAAATCAATCCTTTAAAATAGCTAAAATTGAAAATTTCAATAATCCTAAAAGTGTGTCTAAACCATTGTTTCTCTAAAACCTCTGTTTGGCTTAACAATTTATCCACTGATTAAAGTGTATCCTCTGTTCTCATTTGCCACTGTTCCCATCCACTATTGGGCTTAACCCACTATTTTGCTCTATCCTCTGATTGAATAAAATCTCCACTGTTCCCAACCACTACTGGTTTCCAGCAGCTGTTTCCTTAACAACTGCCATCCATTATCCATCAGAGGTTACACGTGGACGAATGTTAGCCATCAGATATTTGAAACAGATGCCACGTCAGCATTCACTTTTTCTCTTTATATATCATTGTTCCATCCAAATAGAATTTTTACTGGCCGTCTTGAATTCAAAATTCTCAAAAGCGGTTTCCATTAATCTCATCTTCTTCATTACTCCTTACTTCCATCTCTGATCATGGCTCTAAACATCAAACTCCGACATAACTACCTCCCCACATTTGAGAAAACTAACAATAATACTTCATTCCATCCAATAATTGATGTTCTCACATACTTTAAGTACAAAGACATTATGCTTGCAAATGTATCAATTTATGTGGATACACTCCGACAGTTCAGGGGAAATGCTAAAATCGAATCCAAAAAGAAGAAGCCATATACTATCACTTCCAAGGTTGGAGAAACCCTTGTTCAAATTTCCCCATCTTCAATTTCCACAACATTTGGTCTGAATGATCTAGAAGGTAAAACCTCTTTTGGCATGCAAGAATTACATGTTGATTTTATAGAATGTGGGGATTAGGGTTAGTTAACTGGTGTTACTATCTACAAACTAAATTTTCCTGCTAAAATGAGATACTTTTTGCCATACTTTACTCACATGTCTTTCAGCAAAGACCATCTCATTTAATGAGATTCCACAAAATATTCAATTTCTGGGATATGCTATTTTGACAAAATCTGATTTCAATCTATCCCGGGTATTGTTTATGTGGCAAATTATAATGTAATTCAAAGAATAAAGCTTCTCTTTTGAATCCTAGACTCTTGAGTTATTATCTACAGAAACAACATCCAAAAAAAGATTTTAAACAAGGTGTTGTTTTTGAGATGAAGTGTCTTACTATTGAAACTTTTACAAGAATAAATAATATGGAGTCAAAATTTTCTAAAACAAAAGCAAGGGGGATGAGAAAATTTTGGATGAGTCCACATCACAAGCTTAGACCTTTGTTGTTGAACCTATTATTCCTAGTGATCATGACACTACAACCGGCACCAGAAAAATTCAAAAAGAAACTCTCCAAATCCAAAAAGCCCACCAAAACCAAAATATATAAAAAGGCATCTCTGGAAGATGAGATCCCAGAGGATAACCTTGTGGTATCACAAAAGCCACCTGAAACCACTGTTGCTACTTCCTCACAACAGTTGGAAAGATTTCCACCAAAAGGCCAAACTCCTCCTGCTTCCTCACAAAAGGTACAGATTGTAAGCACAGGGTCACCTCATTAAGAAGCAGATGATTCAATTGAATCTTTGTTTCACAGCCCCTTCTCCTAAGGCAAATTCTCTTTCTACCCCACAACCATCTCCCTCAATTCCACCTACTATTATACCTCTATTTCATGCAATTGAGATAACTCAGACACAAATCAGTTCCTCACAATCACCTGTTCATGAGAGTACACCCCCACATGTGACTGAGTCTGAGACAAATCTCATTGCTAACCTTGTGATATCAAAAAGCCACCAAAAACCACTGTTGCTACTTCCTTACAATAGTTGGAAAGATCTCCACCAAAAGGCCAAACTCCTACTGCTTCCTCACAAAAGGCACAAGTTGTAAGCACAGGATCACCTCATTATGAAGTAGATGATTCAATTGAATCTTATTTTACAGCCCCTCTCCCAGGGCAAATTCTCTTTCTACCCCACAACCATCTCCTTGAATTCCACCTACTATTATACCTCTATTTCGTGCAATTGAGATAACTTAGACACAAACCAGTTCCTCTCAATCACCTGTTTATGAGAGTACACTCCCACATGTGACTAAGTCTGAGACAAATCTCATTGCTAACCCCAAAACAGCTGAGGAGGTTACACCCCATGAGTTACAAGTAACTCTTGGTGGTAATTTAAATGAAGCATCTACTACAACTAATGACGCAACACAGTTGGACAGTGGTTACATCAATAAGACTTGATTAAAGGGAACAACTGTTGAGGCAAAAATTGTAACCTCTGCTCCAGTTAGAAGTCCCAAGTACCAAGAAACAGGGGCATTTTGTTCTGACATGGAGACTTCTCCTGTTGATGATCCAAATACAACTACCTCTGGCAGGAATTCAGATGATCCTATTAAATTAGGTGATGAATTGAGATACAAAGAATTGACGGAGAGAAGGACATCCATGGAGTCATCAACTGATGAAATAAAAACTATGATGAAGCAGATGTTACAAAATTCTCAAAGCCAACCATCTCCACAGCAAATTACCAATGAGCTATGGAAATCTGTGCAACCAATCTTTCTAGCTTAAAGGAATTTGGCTGACATCCACCATGAAACTCACATGAAGCTAATCCGAAATATGGTTGAGGCCAGATATAAAGACACTCAAGCTGACATCAGGACATTAGAGAGCATCTGGTAAAGACCACTAGTTCTGCCCCAGCAACAGTTCTACAAGAAGAAGTAGAGGATGATGCCAAAAAGGGGGAGAATGATAAGCTTAGAAAATTGCAGCCTTCATCACAAGCTAAACCAAGTGCAACAACAAACACCAGGGTTTGTTACAACCACTGCTGCAAACTCAACTTCTGCTAAAGCATCAGATGCTGGAGTTCAAAAAGGGATTGTGAGACCCTTAACAAACAAGCAGAGAAATTGTTGTTTAAAAGCAGAAAAGGCAAGATACAATGGAAAACAAGGCTTCCCAACTCATTGAATATGAACAGGCTAAGCAGATGGAAAAAGAAGATATTGGCACTTCAAAAAGAAGAAAGTCAACAAGAAATGTCACACAGCCAATATCTACATCTCCTAAAACCTCTGCTATGCCTACAACAAGTGTATCCTCTACTCCAATAAAAACCAAACCAGCACCACAAAAATCACTCAAAAGGAAACCATCATCACCACTAAAATCACCACCAAATGACAAAACAACTGATGATACAACAGATGTTCCAGCAGATGTTCCAAAGTCACCATCTCACTTAACAGATGTTGGTACAACAAATGCTCCAGCAAATATAAACCAAACTTCTGCTATGATCACATTTCCTACTTTAACCCAACTATTATCCACACCACCAAGAATTCCAATACGACCACCTTCACCATAAATCAAATTCCAACGCAAAAGGAAAACTTCTGTTGTTGAAGATGATGATGAAGAGATTCCATCACCAATCCCTTTGTCATCAAAACCTATCACTTCAACACCACCCTCATCATCTCCATATAGAACCACTTCACTTCCACCCACTTATCAACCACCATCTATCATACCTTTTGCTACTAAATATCCTCTAGAACTTATGGCTGTTCAAAAAGAAATTGAATCATTCCTCATAGTAGAGGATACTTTAAAGCTAGACTTCCCATCTCTCTTTGGATATAGAAAGCCAAGAAATTTAGATGAACACCTAAAGTTGAAAGCCAAACAGGCTGAGAACATAACCAAAGAGAAGGGCAAAGGGAAAGATGACAGGACTACTCAAGGTAGTTTATCTTATGAACTGAGCAAAGTAAGAAGGATAGAAGATTTTGCCAAAGATATGAGTAAGTCTATGTTAGAAAGGCATGTCAATGCTGAGCTTGATGAAGAACTGAAACAGGATTACCTTGACCACATAATGCAACACAAACCTTACAAAGCTACCAGAGCAGAGTTCAAATACTGGCCAACAAATGATCTCAAAGAGGAAATTGACAGAATACAAGCAATGCTCAAAGTTCCTTTCCACAAGCCAAACACCACCTGAATGGAAGAAAAACAAGTAGATGGATCAGAACAGAACTTTGAAACTTAAAAGAATGAAACAAGAACTGGTTGCTGCAAACTATGGTAGTGCAAGGTAAGTTGCTAGATGGTCTAAATCCAGAGTTGTAGATACCTACAAGAAACTGGAAGAGCTTAGAAAGAAAGATCATTCGGTTCCCAGGAAGCTAGGCTATCCAACAACAGTGGTTATCCTTCAACAGACCCAAACATTCAAAAATCATTCTTCAACCACTCTCTTATCCACACTTGCCTTAAACCAAGCAAAAAAGCAAAAGAATATAGCTGAGGATGATGAGCAGTTGTTTGAAAAACACAGAAAAGGAGGGATCAAGAATCAACTACTCTATCAGACTTATGCTGCAAGTGAAAAACTGAAAGAAACAATCTCTAACCTTGTAAGCAAATCACCTCCACCAAGCTCAGCAATAAGTCTTCCCCCAAGAAAACCAAATGATTCAAAAATTCTAAAACGGAAGTCATCCTCAGACAACCATGTATTGACTTTGCTCATATCAAATGTTAAGATTCAAAAGCCGAATATGGAGAATGCATATGGTCTGGATGCAGATGACCTCTAAGATTTATTGAACCTTGAATTACAAAGGTTTTGAAGACATGTTCTCTATGAACGTTGAACTACAGTTCAGAGGGCAAATCAGGGAATTGATGTAGAGAAATAAAGATCAGTAATAAAAGGGTTTTGGCATTATCTGTTCTAGGGGGAGATTGTTGGATCTATTGAACTATATAAAAGAACAAATGATTAGAAAGCCAAAACAATCATAACATCTAATCATTAATAACCATACTTAGAAGATCTACTGCTCTAAACTCTGCTCATACTTAAAGACTGTTCACAAGATCTGTTAAATGGAAAGCTCTGCTGGAAGCAAAGGTCTGCTAGACAGAAAATCTGATGAAGTTTAAAAGGCTATTGATGCAAAGGTCTGTTGAAGACCAATAGAGGATACATCAGCAGTTGTTGTTCAGTAGAGTTTTATTATGTAATTAATGTAACAATGTTCAGGTATAGCATAGGTTGTTTGTTAGTTTGTTAAATGTTATTTTCATTGTGATGTCAGCCTAAGATGCTTAGTGGTTTGAAATGTACTATAAATAAAACAGTGCCTGTACTGTTCTACTCATCACTTTTCTTCTAAATATTTTGTACGAACAAAGAGAGTGATCTTAGGATGAGGAAGAGTTTGTAAATTACATGTATACATGATTATAATTACAAAAGCATGTTCTTGAAAACAATCTTTCTATTGTTGTGATTTCAAAGTTTACCAAATTCCGCTGCATTGTTTCATTGTTGTTTATCATCTTACATTGATTTAATCTAAACAATCACATCAATATCAAACTCAGATCCTAACAGAAGGTGGAGGAATTTTGGAGCACTTGGATGAGGTGTGGTCGAAGCTCAAAGTTATTTGCATCGACATTAGGAGGGTTAAATGCGACTTCAAGATTACCGATCGTAGGCCGTAGGTAATCTATGAGAGTGCGTTAATCCACTATAGGTGGGTTATGGGTTGAGGCTTTTTGTCTATTTTTGGCTTCAAGTCTCTTCCGGAAAAAGCGCTTGGGTTCTTCTAGTGACACTTTATGTCTTTGTCGGATGAGGAGGTCATGCACTAGGTCGTTTTTGTGGAGAATTGAGCGAGGTGGCGTGACTTTCTGTGAATAAAAACATAAAAGTGGTTTGATCAGAAGAATAGCACGGCCCCCGTGTCAGTGTAGCACACCCTGTGCTGTCACAAAAAAAAAATTTCAGGTTCCTAGATACTACACAGCCTCGTGCTCCCGTAACACAGCCCCGTGTCTTAGTTCAAGTAACTAGCATAGATCTTTTTTGTAAGTCCCGCAAACGGATCAAACCGGTATCACTAACCTAATCAATAGCGGAAATAATGATTAGGAAGAAGAACAACTTCGAATAACTTCAACTTGCATACACCAAAAAATGTCTGATACAAGTTCTTTGATTACAACTCTCTAACCCCCTTTCATTAACCTGGCATCTCTATTTATTAGCACTACCAAGCCCACTATTTACAACCCTAGGCCCATAAGGCACTAGGAAGCCCACAAACAAACCAAAGCCCAAAATAATCCCTAATGAGTAAACCTTTAGCAATCTAAGCCCAACAGTCTCCCCCTAGCTTTACTACATTAGTCTTTCTATTGAGCGTCCACACCAAGCCTCCCAGCTATAATCCCAGCTACCGCAGCAGTCCAATCTTTCGCACAAACTTCATACAGCTCTGCAGTTCTGATTTGATGAGACGCAAGAACCTGCAAGTCTTCGTCATGAAAGCTCACTAAGTCTACCACATCGTTAACTCGGAATGCCTTCTCCTTTGTCACGATCGCAACACTTCCAACGTTAGGATCGTATAACCAAAAATTGAAATTCTTGTGAATCCCGTGAGGAAATGTAAGAGCAACTGGTATAACCAATTCTTTGTCGTTCGGTGGCCACATCACTGATTTAACTCTCTTGCCAGTATGTGCATCACGAACTCCTTTAGCAGCCCTCAAATATGGTTCCGCAGTCTTCATAGTCTTGAAACCACTTTTAACTTCACATTCTGACTTTTTGTAAAACCTCTATCCAGGTCCACGCTCGGTAGTATCATCGTCAGTATACGGAGCCCTCAACAGATCAGTCAAAGCAACCTTTGTCCATGTCTTGAATTGTGATTCCTTTGAATAATATTCACGTGTTCCATCCTGAGGCACAATAATCCACATATTCTTGACGTAGTCATACATCCAGCTGAGCACCATGGACTTGTTTCCCACTTTGCTATAATAGCTCGACCCTAGCTCCATTACATACCTTTCTGACTAATTCGTCGGATCCTTGAGCTGAAAGTTCTCATCAAGCAGATTTACATTGACATTCTCATTAGAACCATTTTTTCTTCTTCTAACCAGTGGCATGCTTTTGACTTGTAGTAAACTTCTTATGTGGGTCGCTCAGATAATCATCCAAACCAGCTTGGCGATCAGCAGCCAACTGTTCAGCTGCTAATCTCTCTTCTTCAGTCTCTTCAGCCATTCGTTGTTGCGCCGCACGATGCCTGTGCTCAATGTTCATCGGGTCGTCTGTTGGATCACTGAATTCCCTTCTGAATTTATTATCCAGCTTGGCCTTCAAATCAAATACTAGAGTCATAAGCATGGTTACATCTCCGTGCAACTGATCGATAGTCTGATCTCTGACGTCCAAACGAGTCTGCAGTGAAGCAATTTGTGCATCCTTTAGGATAACTTCTTGTTCCAAGACGACCACCCTTTTCTTTAAATCCACAACATCAACTTCCACATCATCATCATTGCACTATCCATTCCCCCGAATTCAAATTCCCTTTTCTCTGACCTGCGCAAGTAATCTTCAGAAACATCATCAATATGACCAACTCCACTTCTACCCGCTTCAGAACCGCCAGCACCTGATGAACTTCCCCCAAACTCGATCATTTGAAGTACTGTGTCAGCTAAAATAGACACAACAGTAGACTGCATAATAATAGGAGTGGTTGTCTGTGTAGGTAAAACAGATATATCAGGTATCGAAGTATCAACAACAGATTCAGCAACTGTACACTCAGCAGCAGTAGAAATGATCAACTCAGATTCAGCAGCAGTGACAGCAATAGGAGCTTCAGGTCGACTTGATGGGATACTCGACTCGGTTCTTCTCCTTTTAATCAATGGCACCTCATCTTCTTCATCTTTGTCATCTTCATCAACCAGAGCAATCGGTGCAACAATAGGTGGAATATCAAGTGGAGGATCATCTTGCTTCTCCTGAATATCCTTCAAATGAGCAATCAAAGCATTTAAATTCTTCGATGATAACTCTGGTAAAACGGGAGTCAAAGAGGCGTTGAATTCTGTGAGATCGTCAAGAAAAGCTTGCCCATCATCGGCTTCGTCATCACTAACCAAGTCCTCTATCTCTATCTCTTTCTCTTTAGGAGGTATATCGTGTTCTTCGACCACTATAGCATTGACGGAGAGGAGGAGGAGGAGGTGATCGAATATCCAAACCAACAACTTCAACGAACTTTCCAAACTTCTTCAGAGCAAATCGACCCACAAACACCGTTTTAGATGTTGAACGGTTCTTCTTCATCGTACCAAAAACATTGGCCCCATCGGCTTCATATTCAGCAAGTTGGCATCTGATGCATCCTTAGCCAAGTCTGGGTAGCAGGCATCTAAAATCAACTGGACAAAACGCAGGCATAAGAGAAACATTCGCTTCTTGGACTGTTCCAGAATTTTCTTCATGTTGTCAAAGATATAACCAGAATAGTTATACTTCCAGTCCATAACCAACGATACTATAGCAGATGTCTGAGCTTGATTCGGCTAATCAAGACCACCTTTGTTCTCCGGTACGCATTGCATGAACATATGAACAAGTAACCGCCAATAAGCTGGAAACATCTTCTTCAGTAATGGTGGATACGATCCTTCATATCCCATTTCCATCAACACAGGAAGCACCTTCTCTTTGGCATATATCGTTGGATCGCTAAAAGTGTCGGCAATTTGCAGCACCTCTCTGACACACGCTTCGTTTACCAAAATCTCTTTGCCCTATATCTGCAACGAATAAACGGTCTCCCATCTTCACCTCTTGGATGAAATCGTGCTCTTTTCCAGAACGAATGCACTATGTCTCTGTAGATAACCGGATTAGCTCTGAGAGCATATGCAATCTTACACGCGTTTAGCCCCACAATCATAGATTGGAACTCCTGAAACTCTGCTGGAGGGTCTGAAAGATACCCCGCTTGGTTGTGGAATTGCTCCTCAACCAGCATCACAGCATTGAAGGCTTCTTCAACCATATCTGTCAAGATAACAACCAAGTTAAATCCCAACTAACAAAGTTAAAGGAGTTTACCAATATGGCAGTTAAACCTAACTGGATAGTTCAATCAGATGTTAAGGTTCAAATAAATAAGAGTTCAAGTTAATTTTAGGGTTCAACAGTTGAAAAGGTTCAAACTAGATGAAAGGTTCAAAAACCTCAAATCCGAATTACTGACAGTTCAATTTTAATCCGATGAACCCTTTCATCAATCCGGATTAGAAGGAGGTCAACTACAGTTCGGACAAAGTTGTAATCCGGATTACCCATAGTATCTCGGATGAAATATCATTCTGGATGAAGATTATCCGAGATTCAATCCGAGATGAAAACTGAGTTCATCAATTCGGATGAATACCCACTCGGAATGAAATCCGAAATGCCTAAGACTTTGAAGATTTATCCGAGACACAATTTGGAATGCTTTAAACATTAATATTTTCATCCAGAATTCATAAATTTAAGCAATCTATACCTAATCCGGATGAATTTCCGAGATGCACAGTTCGAATAGAGAGTTAGAAGAATTTGGATTTCGGAATTTTGTTGATAATCCGAAATGAAATATCAGAGATACATATATACTTTCCGAAATGGGCTTGGGCCTAAAATTTCAAATCCGGATTGGGCTTGTGACAGGCCAATCTGGAACAGTAACACGGTGAGTCTGTCCGGAAAAGTCCAATTGGGCCTTTCCGGAAAAGCCCAATCCGGAACAGTAATCTGGGTTTCCAATTTTTAAGACTTTTAACCAATTTATTAGATTGGCCCAAATCCCGAAGCACACTGGGCCAGTCCAATATCTCTTGACAGAAACCATCTAACCAAAATTCATCAAGTAGACTAACCAAGCATACAACCACCTTTTAACATTCTACAAAGAAAAACTATTAACACACACATAAATATTAACACAGCCTTTCTAAGGGATCAAATCGTTTCAAAGGTTAACTAAGGAACATTTTTCAGTATGAGCAGAGTCAAATGGTCTAAGCGGTTATCAATATACTTGTCCATTTAAATCTAAAACTGAACCCTTCCAGTTCAAGCATTATGATACGCTTACGGTAGTATTATATTATGATACTCGTGTGTCCCACACCATGACATACCCCGCGATCAAGGAAAGCACAACAATTCATCGTAGCAGGTGAGTATACTGTGGTCATCCTTTTATTTTACAACATCAGGCTATTGGTCAACAGGTTAGTACTTCCGTACAGCAAAGAGACCAATAGTGACTGACGAGGGTTAGGCAAATACCTTATGTGGTATGTAAGAACTTATGAAGAAACTTCTATTCTCTTAGGTCTACATATAATCTGGATGCAACAGAAGGGCAGCCAAGATATCCCCGGATGACTGAACAACATAAAGACCCAAAACCTTAGATGTTGGCTATCTATCAACACAAGATTTAAGACCATGAAATCATACGCCTATAGTACGTGACCCACCGAGTACATAGTTCGTTATGTTTTATCATTTAATTTTCCCCATCCGGTTGAGTTTTAGACCTACCGACACATCACTTTCGATCCAAATATTTTCCCGCTTCGACACCTTACATGTGTTAGTCAAACATTTTATCACAAAAAAGTATTTCATTTCCCTATCCTTGCAAAAACTGTTTTTTTTTTTTAAGATTTCTCCCCCTAAATTTGTGCATACACATGAACAAATTTACAAAGCAATGAAAATAGAATAATATAAGAACAAGAAACAAAACACAAAGACAGAGGATGCCTAGGTAGAAAACCGAAATTATTTTGAGAAGATCCAGAAGCACTTGAAAACGCTCGTTGCTAACGGGTTTTGTGAACAAATCCGCCACATTTGCATCAGTGTGGATTTGCTTACGAGACCCTTTTCATAGCAAAATACGGATAAAATGAACTTTAATATTTATGTGCTTGGTTTTGGAGTGAAAAACAGGGTTTTTAACAATTTGGATAGCGGCATCATTATCACAATGAATTGTTGTGTTTAGATAAGTCAAACCATAATCCGCAAGCTGGTGTTGCATCCATAAAACCTAGGAGCAGCAAGTAGAGGCTGCGACATATTCTGCTTATGTAGTAGAAAGCGAAATCGTCTGTTGCTTCTTGCATTGCCACGAGATTAAGCGATCTCCCAGAAATTGGCAACCAGCCGAAGTTGAGCGCATGTCCCTATCTGTACCTCCAAGATTACTGTCAGAGAAAGCAAACAGTTCAAATTCAGAATTTTTAAGATACCCGAGGCCTAGTGATGGAGCCCCTTTAAGGTACCTAAAACTTCGTTTAACAGCATGTAAATGAGAGAGTTTAGGAGTAGCCTGATAACGAGCACATTGGCATACGGCAAACATGATATCTGACCGGCTAGCAGTGAGATACATGAGGGATCCAATCATGGAGTGATACATAGTCAGATTAAGAGGCGTTCCTTCAGCATCTTCATTTAGCAGAGGTCGTTCTGCTATAGGTGAAGCCATAGGCTTTGAATCTGTAAGCTTGAATTTGGCATGAACGTCATGGACATATTTTCCTTGATGAATTAGGATACCCTGTGGGCTCTGACGAACTTGAAGTCCCAAAAACATGGTCATCTCCCCTAATTAGCTCATCTCAAATTTCTTCTTCATGATTTCTTCGAATTCGCGGCACAAACCATCATTGGTTGAACCAAATATGATATAATCAACGTAGATTTGGACGAGACTAATGTCCTTATCAACGCGTTTGATGAACAGGGTTTGATCAATGGTTCCCCATGTGTATTCATGAGCAAGCAGATGCTCTGTAAGAGTGGCGTACCATGCGCGGGGCGCTTGATGCAACCCATACAAAGCTTTGTCTAGTTTATAAGCATAATCTGGCTTGTCAAGATCAGTAAAGCCCGATGGTTGTGCCACGTAGATTTCCTCTTTCACCTTGCCGTAGAGAAACGTAGTCTTGACATCCATTTGATAGACGGTAAAATCCATGTAAGATGGATAAGCCAAGAAAATGTGTATAGCCTCCAAACGCGTGACAAGTGTGTAGACCTCATCATAATCTAATCCTTCAATCTGTCGAAAACCCTGAACCACCAGGCAAGATTTATTTCGAATGATAACTTCAGTGTCATCCTGCTTGTTACGGAAAACCCAGCGAGTTCCGAGAGCCCGTTTTCCTTGAGGCAGCTTCACCAATTGCCAGACACCAAGCTTCTCAAATTGATAGAGTTCTTCATGCATGGCATCCACCCAAGATGGTTCCTGCAAGGCAACATCAATACTTTTAGGTTCAGTTTGTGAAATGAACCAAGAGTATAGACAGGTATTGATATCCCCAGATCGGATGCGGGTTCGAATAGCAGCGTTAACATGTCCAATAATATTTTCAATGGGGTGATCACGCTGTAAACGTTGCGGTATTGGTGTAGCAGGAACGAGAACATCGGTTTGCAGGTTGGTAACGCTAGCTGAAGCTACCCCAGATGACTCCCCCTCAACAGATGCATCAGTAGAAGTAGTTGCTGAGGAATCCACCGAACAATCGAGTGGAGTAGGCTCTGGGAACAGAGAAGAGCCCAAGACATCGGGAGTAGGTCTTTCATGTGTCGTAGGAGGCTCTGTGTTAGAAACTGCAACTTCAGAAGGATCGGTCTGAGCAGGTGAATTGATAGCTGGTTCTTGAGATTGCGAAAGGGTGGAGGAAGACGAGACAGCGTCATTAATTCCAGGAGGATCCACACTCAGCTGCTTTAAAGTCTGATGTAGCTCGGTAGCATCAGCATCGTCTTCGGATGAAATGGGCAGCGTTGGAAGGGCAGAAATTGAGCTGTTACCAGCAGACACATTGGAAGACACATCAATATGATTAAATAATTTGGAATAGTCATACAACCAATTAAGACCAATGCGTGTGTCCTTGGGATTTTCCTCCAGCCAACCCACATTGTAGGTTTCAACTACCATCTTCTTGATCTTGTTATAAACGCGGTATGACGTATTTTTAGAATAGCCAACGAAGATGCAAGGATCCCCACGTGTTTCAAACTTTCCTTTAGTGTCCATGAGCAGGAGAACACAAGGGCATCCGAACTTGCGGAAATGCTTGACGAAGGTTTGCGACCTTCAACCACTTCGTATGGAGTTTTCATATGGCGTTTATTGATCAAGGCATGATTCTGAATATAGCATGCAGTATTGATTGCTTCTGCCTAGAAAATAAGAGGTAGCTCAAATTCAACCAGCATAGTGCATGCAGCTTCAATGAGTGTGCGATTTCAGCGTTCTGCAACCCCATTTTGTTGTGGGGTTCTAGCTGCACTAAACTGTCGGTCAATCCCCTTGGAAGAGCAGAAAGAGTTTAAGGTAGTGTTCTTAAACTCTGTCCCATTACCATACTGAAGCCTTCACCGTAGAATCTGTCTGGTTTTCCATAAGCGTGACAAACTATTTGACTAACTCAGCGGTTTCACTTTTATGTGTAAGAAAGAAAACCCAGGTGAATCGAGAGTAGTCATCAATAATAACCAGACAGTAAGCCTTCCCGCCAATGCTCCGTATGTCTGTTGGACCTAAAAGATCCATATGTAGCAGTTCTAAGACTTGAGACGTGGAAGGAGAAGCTTTAGATTTGTGTGGTTGTCGACGTTGTTTCCCACGCGCACATGATTCACACTTTTCGATCTGCATGAAGTCACGAACTGGTAGATCTCCGACTAAACCACCTTTTGCAAGATGATTTAAGTTCTTCATGTTGATGTGTCCTAGTCTGCAATGCCATAGCATGGCGTCATGTCGGCTGTAGATGAGAAAGGGTAGGTGAGCTTGTCAGAAGGAGCCTGGTTCATATTAATAACATATGCATTTCCTTTTCGTGCAACTTTAAGAAGAATCCAATCATCTGGAATAATTAAACCAGGTTTGAGCACATAACATCATTTCTTGGTGAAAAGAACATCCAAATGATTGTTGCAGAGTTGATACACACTCAAAAGACTGTGCTTTAATTCTGGGACGTAATTAATATTCTTAAAGCTGAGGGCTCTGTTGCAAACAGTTCCTCTCATGGTAATCTTCCCTGTCTCTCCACCTGCGAAGGAAACAAACCCGCCATAGAAAAACTGAATGTCATTCAAATACGAGATGTCTCCGGTCATGTGCCTGGAACAGCCACTGTCAATGTACCATAGTCTAACAAGAGCGCCCCAGAGCTGTTCCTGCACATTTCAACAGGTTTTAGTTAGAGACTGGAACCCATGCCATTGAAGATCTGGGCTTTCCATTAGCATCAACGTAAGTAACCTCACGAAAGATTAAATTAGTTGAGGATGAGGTTGATGATGCTTTTGATTTATTAGAAATGGGGTTAGAAGACTGAGTCTAGGCACTAACTTAGGCCTCCAGGTTACCGAATCAGACTTCTGCACAATCCTTGGAGTGCAAGAAGGATTCTGGGAAACTGAAGGTCTCAAGGGTTTGAAAGATTGTTTCTTGGCCAAGTTCCAGTCTTGATCAGAAGACTTAGCCACAAATCGAGCCTGAGGTGGGCGATTAGGCATAGTCTTCTAAATGTCTGGAATACAAAGTTTTGAACGAGGTAAAGGTCTTTTGACAATTGCGAGCAATGTGCCCGGGAGATCCACAATTGAAACAGGTCTGCCTCTTCTGGAAGAAAACAGTCCGTTCAGCTTAGGAAATTCTGGCAATTTGTCTGTCAGTTTCTTGCTTGCGGGTACTGAAGGCTGATGCACGGTCTTGGTCTTGACGGTGTCCTACGCACAACCATCAGCACACTTGTTAGTTTTGTGATTTGAATTTAAGGTTTTTGAACATGGAGATTTTGGAAAAATTTTAACTGATATCTGGTCAGTTGGTTGCTTAACAGATTCAGTTTGCGACTGCTGAGTTAATTTCTCAGTTTGATGAGGAGACCCAGCAGTTGCCGTTTCAGTTTTCAAAGACGCCTGTTTTGTTTTCTTCTTTTTAGATCGGCATGTTCTTTGCTTCTTAGTCTTACTCTTCAAATCATATTTCATGACAGATTCTATAGAGGACACGAGTGACTCTACAGGGACATCCTGTTCTGAGATTTTACAAGATGAATGTGGAATCTCGCGATTTTGAAAAATTTTAGACTCCGATTCAGAATCAGTTTAAGATTTTCATTTGAATCATGAGAAAAAGAGTGTTCATCTTCTGTCATTTCTGAATCAGTCCCTTGTGTTGAGTCGCTCGAGTCTTCTAGAATTATGTCACCATCAACGTTCACCGAATCGGTTGCACACTGTCAACCCTAGGAGATGCATCAACAGACAAAGCCTCTGGAGAAGAACTTTTGGTATCCTCAGCTGAAACTGATGAAACCGAATCATCTGTTGATGTAGAACCTACAGCTAAATTCATTTTCTCATCACAAGAATTATTATAGTTATTAGCATCATTCAAGACATCAGTATTTGATGAAAAACCAGAATTAAAACTGTCTAAGTTCTCAACACAACCAACACTGTTTGAGCATGTAAATTGTTCAGCAAGAAATTGATTTAAAATGTCAAAAGCACACTTATAAAACGCATAATCAGCAGCCGAATTGTCTGAATTTGTATTCAGACATTCCTCTTGATCACCCTCTGTGAGATCCTCAACTAAAATTTCTTCTGCACATGGGTTAGACACATTATTATCATTCACGAATTTAGTTTGAGTATCAGAAGACTCTTTTCCGTTATATTCTGTGGAGGATGTGGATTTTTCTACCTCAGCACTACTTTCTCCAAGCCATCTGTACTTCCAGAGGGTTGATTACTAGTTTCATGTGAAAGTGGTGTAGAAGTAACAAACACATCATCCCTCTTGAGTTCAGTGGGTTTGGAAAACTTTGGGTAATAAGGCGTCCATGGTTTGGATAAATAATCTGAAGGTTTACCATAAATCATTTTTTCTGCATTTTCTACATCATCCTCAGATTCAGGCATTCTAATATACCCAAGACCTTTGGTAAAATTCTTTTGGTAGTTAAGTTGGAGGTCACATAAGTCCTTGACAAGTATACTAGATGTTTCAAATTTTTTAATGTTTATTTCATTTTCGTGAAGTTTCCCTGTCAAGGAATTTAGCTTGGCTTCTACGTCTTTTTCAGCTAGTTTTAGCTTATAGTCGTAGACCCAACATTGTTGTTGGTTCAAGTCTAGCTTTAGCTGAGCTACATCTTGTTTCTGAGCTTCGACCTTCTCCATAAGAAGGGTGTTCTTATGTTTAAGGGCGATGTTCTGTGACGCAGCTTGTTGGTATTCAGCTACTAGAGTTGAATTATGGGCGCGCATTTGTGATAATTTAAAACGACAACTATCAGAATAGAGAATTCGATTTACCGTTTCCGAAAGATCGGGCGTCTCAGTTGTCTGGGCCATCATGCAGTGGTTGTTGTTCTTGGAGAGATTCAATGTTTCCATTTGAGCTGCAGCATCTGCCCAGTTGAAACCTTCATGATGTTGGGCCACCAATGTTGTTTACTTCCCGCCCAAGCTGCTTGATGGACTTGTAATGGACTTTGAGGGAGAGACGGGAACCAGCTGTCTGTCACTGCTTTTATATCAGCGACCCTGGATGATACATACCTGGACGATGGCTTCTTGTATTCCCTGGCAAAGTGTCCTGGTTCGTGACATCGTAGCATCTAAGTTTGTCCTTGGTGAGACAAGTCTTCAAATTTGACAAGGGTTTCCTTCCATACTTCTTCTGAAACTTGTTAACTGAAAAGCAGCCATTGCTAGATTCCAAGAAACATCGATCTCGTCCAGGTCCTCCTCCATGATTTGATCAACTTCGGTTGGAAGAATGGATGGAGGAGTCATATCACCTGCCAGGAAGGCGTTTAAGCTTTTGATCATTGACGCCGCAATAGCCAGTTTCTCTTCGTTTTCTTTAGTGAGAAACGCAGAGTTGGACGCAAGTTGAGCAGGTGCAGGCGCTGGTGCAACAGTTTGAGGAGTGTTGCCTTGTTGCACTGTTTGAGGAATTGCAGGACTGAACACCATGTTTGGATACTGGGCATGGTACTGAGTGTGAACTTGAGCAGCTGAAACCATGGTGGGATTCTGAGATTGAAGACCATACACGTACTGAGTGTTCTGAGGCGTGGCTATAGGACTATAAACCACGTTTGATCTACCCGGTGTTTGTGAATTTCCATGCAGAGGACTATAAATAAGATTTGGTGACATTAGAGCCGCATTTTGCCCTGTCATCCATGCGGCCATCAAACTGCTTTGATGATTGATTTCCCTCTGCTTGTTGTCAATCTCACATGATTTGATAGTAGCTACCATCTCAATGAGAGTGACATCATTCAAGTTCTTGGTCTTTTTGATCATTCCCACATCTGCATCCTAACTCTTGGGTAGTGAGTTTAATAACTGTCTGGTCATAGCACTGTTAGTGAGAGTAATCTCAGCTGAAATCATCTGGGAAACAAGCTTAACATAGCGACGAATCTGGTTTTCAATAGTTTCCCCATAGATGTGATTAAATGAGCTGAATTCCTGATTCAGCTGATTCATCCTGTTTGCCTTCATGTCTGCATTTCCCTCGTAGAGATTTTGCAGTTCACTCCATACTTCCTTTGTGGTCTTACAGTGTCTAACCGCGATTGAGATATCAGGTCCAATGGCCATGGTCAGAGTTGCCGAGGCCTTCTCATCTTCCTCTATTATCTTGATATCCTCTGGAGTCCATAAGTGCATGGGCTTAGGAATTTTGGTTTCTGGATCCTGCTTTGTACTGTAGACTATTGTTCTTGGACCATTCATGATGCATCTCCACACACCAGGCTCTTTAGCCTTGCAATACTGTTTAAAACGAAACTTCCATTCGTAGTATTCATCCCCATATAATAAACGTGGCACTTTAGTGGGAGTGCCAATTACTTGATCCAGCTCTTGATGGAGGGCCAATGTTTGCGATTGCAGGGCAGCCAGAGTGGCATTCATCAGATCTTGTGCAATCATGTATCCAGCCATCATTATTAAATTAATTAAAATTTACCAAACATATTTAAAATTAATTTATTTTAAGTTTCTTAGATGAACAGTACCGAATCCGAATTTGATCCGGAATGGTCAACCCTGAAGTCAATTATGGTCAAATCCGGAAATAGTATCCGAATTGATGATAATCCGGATTGATGAATCCGGATTGATGTGTCCGAATTGGAGAGTCCGACTTAAAAAACCCGAAATGAAGAACCCGGAAGCTGATGGATCCAAAATGAGAAGTCCGAATGACAAATCCAGAATAAAATCCGAGATGTATGATCCGGAATAAACAAGTCTGAAGGTGAATCCAGAAAGGTGAATCCGGAAAGGAGAATCCGGAATGAAAAAAATCCGGAATGCTTGTTCTATCTGATAAATCCGTAATCCTTATCCTTATCCGTAACAGTAATCCGCCTTTCCTGCAACAGTATTCCGAAATCCAAGGAATCGATAACTGCAACAGTATCTCGGTGTAATTCGGATTGAACAACAGTCCGGGATCAATCCGAGATGGATGATCTCCTTCGTGTTCTTCGGAATCTGGAACACTAGTTGATCCGAGATGTGAGAACCTTCTTCGTGTTCTTCGGAATCTGGAACAGTACCAGATCCGAAATCTTCAAATCTTCTCTAGTTCTTTGGAGCAGTAACACTACCGACGATGAACAGTGATCCGGAACAAAAACCAATCCGAGCAACAGCAACACACTTCAAAAAACTTCTTCAATCAGCAATAACCGGAGCCTGTATTTGAACAGCAGGCTATAATACCAACTGTAAGTGTCGTAATCGGATCAAACAGGTATCACTAACCTAATCAATAGCGGAAATAATGATTAGGAAGGAGAACAACTTTGAATAACTTCAACTTGCATACACCAAAAGATGTCTGATACAAGTTCTTTGATTACAACTCTCTAACCCCCTTTCATTAACCTAGCATCTCTATATATAAGCACTACCAAGCCCACTATTTACAACCCTAGGACCATAAGGCACTAGGAAGCCCACAAACCAACCAAAGCCCAAAATAATCCCTAATGAGTAAACCTTTAGCAATCTAAGCCCAACATTTTTAGTACTATAAGTAGGACACGGCCCGGTGTTGATTAGACACGGCCCGTGTCGTATTTGCAGAAAGAAGAAAAAATTGAGAGAAAGAGGAAAAACTTGAAAAGAAATATTATACAAGTATAAATATGATTAGGCCAACGATTTAAAATTTCTTAAAATCCTTGTGTCCCCGGCAACGACGCCAAAAACTTGACGTGATGCGAGCATCGGTATATTTTTAGGTATATTTTAAGCACGATTTACTCAGTTATTCAAGCTTTATATTTATAAAAGATGATATTTACTATCACCCCCTACAACACGCTAGGGCAAGTGCACTCATCGTTGATGTAGTATAGTGATGGCAAGATACCGAGAGCGTATAATGACAGAAGAGCTTTTAATACTGGAATATCGTCGGCGTCTAATCTAACAAAATTTTGTTAGGAAAAGGTTAATAAGTAAGAACAAACTTAAATAATAATAATAATAATAATAATAATAATAATATAATAATAATAATAATAATAATAATAATAATAATAATAATAATAATAAAAGAAACAAAATAGACAAGATATTATCACTTGGTTCTGATTCATTATTTATGTATCATTTGATGATTTCCACACTTTGGGCTTTTAATAGATTATCTTAGTTAAAGTGACATGCCCCTCTTTTGGAGGCAACGCTACCCTTAGCTATATTGGTCCGAGTCAGCAGCGATACAGTCCCGCAAGGCCGGAATATTGAAAGAGAATTAAGTAAGTTATTAATGAAAATGTTGCATGTCCTTCTTTTGGAGGCAACGATACCCTCAGCCATATTGGTCTAAGTCAACAGGGATACAATCCCGCAAGGCCGGTTTAAAGTTTAATAGTAGTTTACTTATAAGGGGTTCAAGCGGTTCTTACTTCCTCCGATTTGATGCTATCTGCCTCAAGGGATATCCTAATAAGCTTGAACCAAGTCCTAACAGGATCAAATACACTGAATGAGGCAAGAACGTTACCCATACCACCCTTCTAACCCCCTTATAGTCAGTTAACACTCTTTATATAGACCGTAAAGACAAGAATGAGTGAATCAACGAAACATGAAGGATGATATAATAAAATTCACTTTCAATATAATAAAACTAGTTATTAAAGTCATTAATACATGCCCAAATAAAAAGTTTACCAAAGCTAGGAAATCAAAAGTAATACATAAATAACTTGTCTTCACCAAGTGATGTAAGAGATTAGCCAAACATGGCCTTTGATTGACAAAAACTCTTACGATCAATCTTGGATCTCAAGACTACTACACACTCTATGGTGGAGAATGGATGATGATGGTATTATGGTGGTGGAGTGGTGACTAGTGTGAGAGAAGTGGTTTGCCAAGGGATGAGTTGGAAGGAAACCAAGCACCCCTATTTATAGTTGGAAATAGTGACCTCACACGGCCCCGTGCCTTCCTTCTACTCTATCTTCATTTAGTTCTGTTGTCAGATCAGCCTGCTACACGGCCCCGTGCGTCAACGGCACGACCCCGTGGCCATTGTACTCGTTATACTATCCTAGATATGAAAATCTGGAAGTTGATCACGGTCTGTGCCCAAGGGGACACGGCCCTGTGTCTCTTGTCTTCTTCTATTTGACTTCTTTTGATCTGGAATCATGAAGGGCACGACCCCATGCTGATGAGGCACGACCCTGTGCCAAACTTCTGATTTGTCGTTTGTCTTTGGGTTGAAGCTTGGTGGGTTGGTATAGTACGTTGTCGTCCCGTCTTTCATACTTATGCTGGATTTTATTATTAATTTGTTCCTTTTGTACATTTAAGCTCTTTTAATCCTGAAAATCAAAAGTATACAAAGAAACACACTTTTTTCCAACATTAGTATTAAAAAGGGTTGAACTTACACCGTATTTGATATAATTTATATGTTGTATTTGACGCATATCAATAGATTCAATGAATATGCCAAAAAGCTACTTTATGTGAGCAAGTGCATGAATAAACAAATGTTTATTTATGACAAAAGACTTCTACCAATAGAGAAGCCATCACCGAAGGATAATGAGTTAAGCCCAGCGTTCATTACATACTATAAAAACTCCATTGCGCTTCATTACAAAATTCTTAAAGTATTCGTTTGTAATAGTCTCTAACAATCACCTTGTAAACTTTTTGCTTCAAAGTGACATAAACTTGAAAATTCTGTAGTTGTGTTTCTTGAAAGTTTGATTTCCATTTCCGCACATTATTTTCATACATGTTGAAATCACTTGCCAATAGTTAAAGAGCATTGTTATCTGGGATCAACAGTCCTCCTCCTTTATAATTCTCCAGCTATAAATAGAAGACTCAACCTCTAGGTTTAAAGATTCCTTTTCTACTCTCTCACTCTGTAACACACATTATCCTCAAAACGATTACCTATTCTCACATCGGAGGTTGGTTACAAGGAGAACCCCTATTTCTCCTCCTTGTGGTGAGTCATTGGTGTTGTTCGTTTTGTAGGAAAACTTGGAAGAATTAGTTATTTGTCGAGTGAAGGAAAGAGATTAAACCATCTTACATGAGACGACCCGACTAGATAGTACTGTGTCATCTAGTGTTTCTTCACCATTGAACAAGCCATCATAGAACACATCAGCTGCATGCACTTTTTGTCCGCTCGCTTCACGGGCCGTCTATTTGTGTCATCTAGTGTTTCTCACCATTGAACAAGCTCATAGAACAATCGCTGCATGCATTTTGTCGCTCGCTTCACGGGCCGTCTATTTTCATCACTGCACCTCGTCATGGCAGTTGTGTCAATGACAGTTCAGTCGACTCATTATATATAATTAAACAATTTTTAGATGACCGAGCTGGGCTAGCCAACGATTTTGGTGGCTCAAAGCAAAATAGAAATTTGGGCCCTTTTTTCAAGTTCCTTTGTTATAAGCCACCTTTATCCGAGTTTAGGATCATCTATAATACACTAAAAAGAACTTGTAGAGCACCTAATCAATATATAAAATAATATGGAATACCACCTAATAAAAAAATTAAGAAGAAACAATTTAACAAAGTGCTTATAAGAGACAATTAAGTCTAACCAGTATTCAAAACGAACAGAATACTCACAAGAACAGAATTTCATCTTTCAAAGTCCAATTAAAAGTCCTAATCGATAGGCTTTTCATTGTTCAAGAAGAAGATGGTGGACTAGATTTGTAGCTAACCCATCGAACTTTAATACAGACTGGCAGAGAGAAACATCGTCACCTTCGAAAACTGAGAATGCAGAGACACCTTTGAATCTACTAGGAACATGAAGAGATATGGGACTAACATAATTCCTGAGTGGATTGGGGCCCAAAGCTTAGGCTTTAGAATAATTGCCGCCCAAGCAGTTGATAGGGATTTGAGGAGGAGTGAGGTGATTAATCAAGGTTATGGTTGAGAAATTAACTTGGGAGTTGTTTAGTGATCGAAATTTTCGGAGGGAGGAGGTTGTTGGCGGGAACAAAGACCAAGATTATGAATAGTAGTTTTTAGCAAAATATAAAATACTTTGCGATTATTTAAAATAGAGTTATTTGTATAAACAGATTTTGCTATAAAAAAACAAATTAGGAAGTAGAGAAAAGAAAAAATAAAAAGTTACCATGGTGAGTTCGAACCCATGACACCTACTTTTTACATGTATACATGCACAACTGAACCACTCTACTTTTTACAGTAATAGTTATAATCTATAGATAAAGCAGAAAAAGACAAATATAAAAAAAAAGTAGCTAACACCATGCAGGTTGGAAATGTTATAGACATAATATATTTTGGCTTAAAAAGTTAAATTCAATCGTAAAATGGTTAAAAAAAGGTTTACTTGTGTTTTGTAGCTTTAATGGAGCATGATGTGTAAGTAGGTGATGTTATGATAGATTAGATTGTTGTGAGTCTTATATAGATCATAACGAGAAATACTACATTACACAAGTCTTAATAAGTAATATTAGATCTTAAAAGGGTTAGATTAGTGACCTATAAAGGCTTATAGATGTCATAGTGGAATAGGCTTAAAGAGTCATCGTAGCTTTTAATTTATAACGATGGCCTTAATATGTCGTATTAGGACTTAAACAATCATATTGGGTCTTAAGAAGATATGACCTGGCCGTTGTTGACCATCATTACTTATAATGTCCTAGTGACCATCATTATTGTAATTGACCCTAGTTGACCATCACTAACCAATATTAACCATAGTTAACCTTACTAGTTAGTGTTGACTATAATTGGCCATCATTAACCAATATTAATCTTTAACCAATATTGATCTTGGTTAACCATTATTGACCCTAAGACCATGTGTTATGGGCTTCGAAGGGGTGGCACCCCTTGCCACATAGGTTTCGCTATGGTGGCGCACCATGCAACCAAGTGTGCTCAAGGGTGTGTGGTGAGGGGCTCGGCTGGAGTTAAGGTCATCGAGGGTGATTGATGATTTTTAATTTTTATTTTTTTAATATTAAATAATACACCCATATAATCAAATATAGTTACCTCAACTTAATACCACATTTCGCATAAAGCCTTGTTAAAACCCCTTGGTTGTGTGATGGGTGAAAAAAAAGTGCACCTATATTACGCCACGTGATGTTGGGTCAAACTGGAGAATAATGTTATCAATTAAGACTATGTTAATGGTAGTGTTATTGTTTATGAGAGATATCGAGTTTAGTTATTGTAGTTGCATATTTAGCGACTTTAGAAGGTTTTCCAAGTAAGGGGCGGCTTGCTTGGAGGACAAGGCTTAGGTCTATAAATAGAATATTAGACGCCACTTGTTAGGGGCATTTGTGAGCCACCACCCAGGGAAGCTCACCTGGGGTGGATGATTATCGTTATCTTTCTTTATCCGAATTAATAAAACTTTTTTTCGTTAAATCCTTATTGCTCGTATATCTTTTAATGTTTATTTGTTTATTCTTGGCTTGAATCACCCGCTTCATCATTATTAATCGAATCGAGATACTGAAACCGGATCTACGCGGACCTATCATTTGGTATCAGAGCCTCGATGGCTCGTTTCAGTTTTGGTTTGGTTGGATCTACACCAGAAAACCGCCAGAGACGTTAATATGAGGCAGATCGTGTTTTTGAGTTGTTTCAGATCTGGCAGCTTTGGCGTATTTATTCTTTAATCTTTGTTCTTAAACTTTAGAAAAAGAAGTAAGAAACAGAGAAAAGAATGAAGATGGTGTTCATTGGATTCAAGTTCATGATGCTCCATCGACTTTAGTTGTGTATGTTATGTATAAATCAGAAAAGGTAGAAAATGAGGTGCCGACTAGGGTTTATTAATAGCCATGAGGGTTTTTCATCAACAATGGAAGATGTTACGGTGATGTGCATTAATCTGATATGTTTCTTTCTTTTCTATGAGCTATGTGTTACATTAGATATATTTACTTGTGCCTTCATCGGAGTCATGGTGAGGGTAAGTAGTCTAATTTTTACTTCGGTAGCATACAATTTTGCGATTCGATCGAAAGTACTAGGATTGTTCGGGTAGGTTTTGTTGGATAGTGTTAGGTGTATAATGATGGTGGTCAAAAACCAGTGTTCTTATTGTGCTTAAGCTTATGTTTTACATAACTTTTAGTTTCGGATAGCCTACTTTTGATTGGATTTGTGTTTTAAGGTTTACGGGATTTAAGGAGCTATTTGGGAGCTTTACGGAGCATCGGGGCAGAAAACGGGTCAACCGGGATTGCAAAACAGAAAAACAAGGTTTGGAGGGGTCGTCGGTGATGCCCCCCAGATAGTCCGTTGGCAAAATTTGTCGTAGGCAGTGGATTAGAGCATCGAGAAGAATCAAAATAACTAAGGGTCGTCGGTGACGCCCCACTGGGCCGTCGGCGACGCCCCTCCCATGTGCCAGATGCGAATTTTTCTTGTTTGATGTTTGGGGACGGGATATATGTATGTTTTTTACTATTTTTCAAGGAGTGACGGTTTTGGTGAGTTTGAAACATTTTCTTGGAGCCAATAACTCATCCATCTTCATCATTCTTCCACACCAATCATCCAATCCATCATCTTCGATCCTGACCCTAGTTCTCTACCATCATATCATCATCAATCCATTCACCATCATTATCAACCTTAAATCCTAACTATCATTCATCACCATCACGAAGCTTCAAGATGTTAAAGTTCGAGCTCTCATCAATCGTTGATCGTGTTCCGTTCACCATGAGCGCCTAATTCTCGCAGGTTTCACCCCGGTGTAGGTTTTTATAAGTTCTAGGGTTTGACATTGTTTTGAGTTTTGATTTGTGACAAATTATGGTTTGATTGTGAAACCTATGATAATTGACTTGCATTTGTATTGTATTCGTGAATTGTCGAATGAGTTATGAATTTTGACTTAGTGAAATGTTTATGTGTAATTATGCCTTGTCTAGGTTAGAATTTACATGTTCTTGGTAAAAAGTGCATTGTAGTCCTTTGTTTACAACGTCGATATCTTTTGGCACTTAAGCAACGCAACACTAAACTCGTTGATCATTTTTACAATTGAATTTAACTAAAATGTGTAGGAACCCTAGGATTTCAATTACAGAACTGGGTGTGAACCTTGTTCTAAATTACTGTTTACAATCATTCAATCAAGTATTCGTGAAAATCTCAATTGTTAAGTAGTTTTAATTGCAACCATACTTGTTGGTTAAATCCGACATTTTTATCATAAAATTTCAATTAAACAACATAGCAAGCTTCATAAATTGTGACAACCGTTAAAATCAATCTTGTCCGCATGCAAACCATAAACTCTTCGTGTTTCAACCCCTTACTACCACTAACACATTATTAAGGGTAATTCGGGATTATAAATATTATCTTTGACCGGGGCACGACACTCCTATCATATAAAGGATCCTGTTCTTGTTAAACTCAGCGGAGTTTTACAAGTTCTCTGTTTCGAGCCTGAGTTCTTGTTTAAGTCGTCGGTAAACGAAGATGATCTGAATTTATAATTCCGTTGATGGTTTCTAGATATGGGTTTGGAGGTTATCACCGGCGATTATTAGATTTTTCGACCAGTTTTCAGTGGTCTAAGGTAGCGGCACAAGGTGCAAGACGGTGGAAGATAGAGGGTGTCGATTGGTTGGAGACGATCGATGTTTTTTTGTGATGATCGGAGATTGTTGGATCCGGCTGGTTATAATTTCTGTTGATGTAATTGTAGGTGGAGGCTGGAAATGTTGGATGTTTGTGGTAGGGTTTGGAGTGTGCATGGGCTTGGACCCCACTAGCAAATGCTTACTTCGTCATTGGCCTCACATAAATTAATTATCCAAGTGATGTTTTAAGAATGGTAGTCATAAAACGTCAGCAACAGAATTATAGTTTCATGATGTCAACTAGAATATAATTGAACTTGTGCCCACCTAATTTATGAAGATCGCGTGGAATGTGGTTGCATTTCGATCAGCTAAGGTATGTAATTCATTTGGGCTGCTATTTGTTGACTGATTGTAACACCTCGTAAAATTCATGTCCGGTAATATACCAACACGTGTACAAACCCTTGGATGATGCCACACATGAATTAGAAACTCAACTCGCTCAAATGTGTCCTAATTCACAAAATTTTCATATACCGGACCGTAAACTACGGTCCCAAACTGTAAGCTACGGTTCGGCTTTGCTGTTAGAAATCAAGCCTGGCCGTAACCTATGGTCAAGGACCGTAAGCTACGGTCCAGACTTGCTGAAATCAATTTTTACTAATCGTAAGCTACGGTCTGACGACCGTAGCCTGCGGCGAGGTCTGATACTCCTTGTTTTTATTTATTTTAACTTTCAACAAATGACCTAGAGGCCCCTAGACTTCATTATTTTCATATTTCTTACATAATCAAGCCATCTCTCGTCCCAAACGACTCCGGTTGAAGTGATATCTTTTGATTTACCATCCTTGAGTATTCCACATTATCACCAAACCTTTAACTTTACTAATTTAGGTAATTTAACCCATAAAATCATAAGAACTCATATTTATCGTATTCTAAGCTAGTAACCACTTAAAAGTCACTAATGTACATAGTATAACACACGTTAACATTCGGTTATCCACACTCTTCTTCAATACACCACGTGTTGAACGAAAAGAACTAGTTTTGTCATTATGTCATTGAATATAAGTCAAGGGACAATTCATAACATTTAGTAAGACTATAATTGAGGGACTAAAAGTGTCAAAATGCTAAATTTACACTAAGCTGCCACATATCCTGCAAAATGCCACCCTCTTGCAACTCTTAACACCTATCTAGCCACTTGTATTGATCCTACAACACCTCAAAACCTGGCATCATCCTCAATCATCCTCTTGCACTATAAATAGCCCATAAATCACACTCTATTCCTTGCTCATTTCCTTTTCTTCTCTCCATTACACTCTTGGAAGCTCCTGGTCATCTAGGAGATCCCTTTGAGTTCTAAACTTCAACTTGAATCACTTGTAAGTGTTCCATCTCTGCTCTTTTCTTTTATGGGCTTTTAATAGCCAAAAGTCAAGCATTTTAGACAAATGCTTTGACTTTCGGTTAAGACCATTATGGTCTAGCCAACATTCAAATGAACATGGCTAAGTGATGGTAATTAGGTAGGCATTAATCCCTTAAAAGGGAACCTCCTAAGGATCACGTTTACTAGGTCAAATGACGGGTCAAAGCTAAGGTTTTAAAAGTCAAACGGGGTCAGATTATATAAATATTATAATCTCAGTTTTTATATGTTATAAATATGTTCTTAACACTTAAAAAGTTGGTAATAATTACTAGAACATGTGGGAACATGTTCGGCTCGTCAATTCCAGTCCTAGGGTCAGTTCGCAACCGAAAGTCACAAAGTTTGACTTCTGCTTTGACTTTCGATTCTGATCCGACTTAGATTAGTTTACTACTGATTTATGTTTGCATTATGATCATTAAAATAGTATAGCATAACCCTCTGAGGTTATATTACATGATCAGAATCATAATCTGAGTTTATGCACAAGCTCCGTTAAAATGTCAAACTTTGACTAAAATGCCCTTTTTACATGAAACAAGGTTTTAATCAACAACGAACTTGCAAATGAATTACCTACTTATATGTTAATATAATAACATATTATGATGTTATTATTCTGATCATAAACTGAGTTCAATTATAATATGGTAAATTATGCTTTTAAAAGGACTAAAATGCCCTTCGATGCATAGTTTGCTCCTAAACCACAAACCACACTTATGTGTGACATCTTACTGATAATATATCACAAATTAAGTATTTTTTTCCAAAATGTTTATGATCATAACCATCAGAATATATGCAAGTTCCTTTTATGCGTCACATAATGATGAATACGCCTTATAAGGCATAGTCTCGTTTTAAAACTTTAAATGGGCATATAAGTTATAACCTACTGATATTACAAAGTTATTTAAAGTATAATGAAATATAGAACCTGTTAATGACTCACCCGGTTACCCGATGTCGCTTATATGCGTACGGTCAAGTTTCTGTAACAAGTTTACGAAAATTTACCGAAACGGTTTAAACTTATCATTTAATCTCAAATTCCAGAATGTTAATTGTTTACCCATGTCATACAAGTCTTAATACTTGTTGGGTTTAAACTACATTATATCCGGTCACCTCTTAATCTAGCGAATCATACTGTTTTAATCCTTTAAGCTAGTCGGTCTAAGTCTATGACTTAAATTGGACCGTTAGCATTCTAATTGGTTAGTTTATTGCATCATTCCAGACTAGAAGCCTTCAGTAAATGCTATATGCACTTATCTATTCTTTAAACGGTTGAGTTAATATAAACTTTACATTTAAAGTTAACTGCTAGCTCAGGTAAATACTTTTAACTTATTTCCCCTATACAGGCTTGGGATACGGTAAATTATTACCACTTGATCGGGAATATGATCAATCGAATGCCGGATTGTGGCTAGTAAATCTGATATTCCGTTTTGATAGGTTTTTTTATAACTTAAACATTGGGGTTAACGACCGTGTCATGGATATCCTCGGCTCATTTAAGTTACTAATGGCCATGACCAAAGCACGAGGTGTAGGCATACACCTGACAGATGCAAATGCTAAAATATATTTTACCCAAAAGTTGGGGATAACTCCTTCGTGGGCTTATAAGTGGCGTGTCAGTTAATCATGTCTTGGTTTCTATGCTGAGCCTCATATGTATTGACAAACATGTGAATCTCTATACAAGGTTAAAAGCTTAACTTTCCCAAGTTATAAAAATATTTTATATGCCTTGTGTACTTAAATCAGTTTTTGAAATGTTTTCAAAACGAGTCAGTTAATTGTATTTACCAGCAAAAGCTGACGTATTTTCAAAAGACTAAGTTGTAGGTACAATACGAAATAGGCTGGAAGCGGCTTGGTAGTGATATAAGACAATCTTGCAAATCCATAGATCTGCCTAAAGTCTGTTGTACATCTTTTGTATATTTTACGATCCACCTGTGGATCCTTAGTTACAAACCGTCTGTATAATATTTTCGAACTTTGGACATTTTTGGTTTGTAATAGTATTTTAAACTCCAAGACTTCTGCTATGTTGTGTTAATTAACTATGATGATATCAACTTACGTCATGATATTCCCCACTCGGGCCCACCGAGATCTGGTTGGAAATTTGGGGTGTGACAGGTTGGTATCAGAGCCAACGTTTAAGAGAATTAAACACTAGCCTTTTATGTTTAATCTCAAACTTACACAATAGCACATTCCTTAGACTTCCAAGTCTAGGCATTGACCTAGGATTACTCATTTCATTATTAAGTTATTATTATTGTTTTTTACTTGATTTTAACAGAAAAATGCCGTCATGATTCAGAGGACAAAGTGGAAAGGAAAAGGTCCAATGAGGGGAGGACCATCAGGACGCATCCCTTCACAACTTCACAACTCAAACTCTTATCAAGATACGGGAGATTTGTCTCTTTGGCAACCAGCGAGATACTCTATCTCTCATTAATATTAGCCGCCATACTCCCAAAACTCTTACCATTCATACCACTCTCACCACTCCCATCATCCCACTCACATTCATACCATGAAGAATTTAACCAGATCTTTATTTTAACCCACCTCCAGCTGATCAGAATCATTGGATCAATTAAATGCTATGGACGAGGACTCCGATCCGGAGATGCCACCATCAGGATCACACGACACCCCATTGAAATTTCTAGTGGCTCTTACGCAGGATCACCTAATCAAGGTCCAAGTGGAACCAGTGGAGCAACCTCAGCCACCACCTGAGCCACCAAGGAGGAAACATAGTGCAAGTATGTGGGACAACGGTCGGGTTTGCTACCACTATTACCCAAAATCTATCCTACCATTCCTGAGGACTCATAAATGGGTGCACCCTTAAACACTTCACATATGGTGGAACCAACGCCACCACCTGTGGTTCAGCCACCACCGTTGGGTTTTAATAATCCTATCCCTACATATCCAAATAGGTCTGAATATAACCTTTTTACCCGACTACACCAACGAACTTAAACTATCAAGCGCTATCACATGACCCATATATGCAAGCAGTCATGCATAATGCACTTTACCCATCTCCCTTCCCACCTGCTTATCTACCTACTAGGTACCATACTAGATACCCAAGTTATGGGTACCAGTATCCTGTTGTACCTCAACCACAACCCCAACCTCTACCACCTCTTAAGGCCATTAATGAGGCCTTGGAGCAGATAAAAGAAATGCAACAACAGGCTAAGAAGATAGAGAAGAAGACAAATAAATTCTTCAAGAAACTTTCCAAGTTAATCAAAGGAAAGAAGGACGAGTGAAATTTCTTCTATTTTATATTTTGTAATTCTTTCTTTAGTCCCTACGTGGACATGTTATTTCTTTTAGTCCCTACAAGGACAACTAGTTTAATTTATTTCAGGTTTTGATTAAGGCAAGTATTGTTATTTTCTATTGATATATAATGAAATATTTGGAAGTTTATATATTTATATATATATATATATATATATATATATATATAATTGTTACGTCCTCTTCAAATGATCGTCTTGATTTTAACTCAAAATTTATGATCCGCTAAATAATTCAAAAGACCTTCTTAATGGTTTTGAATAGCTAAATGGCAAAGTCCATAATAATTGGCAAATTATAAAAGATAGTTAAGGATGAATAGCCCTTGTATCATGATAGTTAAGAAAGATTATCCCTTCTATCCAGAGGTGGTGAACTATGTTCAAGCCTCCTAGTCATTAAGGTCAAACGTGACCATGACTAGCATTAATCAACCATTAAGATAATCTGTGTTTACATTCAAGCAATGTTAACACTCCTGGTAGTGTGACTTGAGGAACCACACTAACCGTCTAAGTGATGGACTACGTTCTAACCTTATAGCCTATATGATCAAATTTGATCCGGCTAATATCATCAATGCGATGATAATGATTTAAGATCCATTAGTGATGAAGTGCCTACGGGCTATGACTTAACATCCATTAGTGATGAAGTGCCTATGGGCTATGATTTAACATCCATTACTGATGAAGTGCCTACGGGCTATGATTTAACATCCATTAGTGATAAAGTGCCTTCGGGCCATAATTTAACATCCATTAGTGATGAAGTGCCTAGGGGCTATGATTCAACATCCATTAGTGATGAAGTGCCTGCGGGCTATGATTTAACATCCATTAGTGATGATCTGCCTACGGGCAATATATATTGTCAATTAAGATAATGACAGTTCTAACCTTTTGGTTCCCTGTCCAAGGTGGTGAGCTATGCTCAAGCCTCATAGTCTATATGATCAATAAGATCACGACTAATATCATCAATGCGATGATTATCTATCTTGACATCTTAGATGATGTTAATTGAGTTGCCTACAGGTCATATTATAATGTCAAATGTAACAATGACAGTTGTGACTTTATGATCCACTGCCAATAATATATGGACTACGTCCAAATTTAGAAATCCTTTTAATGGTCCCTTTGAGACCTAGGCCAATTATACCTAAATATCTTAAAGGATATTCATTTAAATATTAAGCCTGACAGTTGTGATTCTATGCACACTGGTTCAAATTGGCAATGAATTTATATATCCAAACTTTATAGCCTATATGGTTATTAATGCCATGGCTAATGTATGCTTAATTTAGTGCTTAGTAACAAAACTTCAGAGATGGCTAATTCAGATGGGCACAAAGAAGTCGCCTGATAATAATGCTGACAATGCTAAAAACATAGCCATCAATGCTGATGATTTCCAAGCTCGCATTGATGCAGCTTTGGAAAGGTCATGGAAAAATTTAAGGAACCGAGCGCTACTCGCTCCAAACCTTTATCTATTCCACCATCTTCGGCTCGAAAGGAGAGCTCTGTTCACTCATCAAATTCGAAGAGTGAACCAAAGAAACTAGAATTTCATGATAGGTCCCGTTGACGGATGTACCTATAAATGCTTTGTCTCCTGCAAGCCCCGATGACTTTAACGAAGAAAAAGGGGCTATAGAAGCCTTGAGATAGCTTGATGAAATGGAAACTATTATAGATATCAGCGGTTGTGCTAATAAGGATGTGGTGAAGTTTGTATCCCAATCCTTTAAGGGCAAATGCCCTAATATTGTGGAAGGATATGGTCCAGTCAACAGGAAAGGTACACCTGTATAACTTGGGATGGTCCAAGTTTGCGGACCTTGTCAAGGAAACTTACTGCCCAACTCATGAGGTGGAGAAGATAGAGTCAGATTTTCTGACTCTCACAATGAAGAATCTGGATTGTCGGAAGTATGTTACCGACTTTAATTCCCTATCCAGATTGGTATCTTATCTGATTTCTCCTGAACCAAAACGCATCACGCATTTCATAAATGGGTTAGTGCATGAGATTAAAGGCATGGTGAAGGCAGAACTTGGTGAGACTAACGGAAAAAAGGAAAGAGATGATGTTAACTCCCAGAGATCAAACAAGAAGAATAAAGGGAGATTTGGATTTGGAAAGAACCAGATAGGTTGGGCAAAAAACCGACATCCTGAACTTGCAACCGCAGGCATTGGGGACAGTGCAATTTTGACCCACAGGCTAAAACATGTGGTATCTGCAAGAAAAAGGGGCATAAGACCCTAGAATGCAAGGATCTTAAGGATGCCGTCTATTACGGCTGTAATGAAAAAGGACATATTAAGACTAACTGCCCTAAGAATTCCAAGAGTAATAATGCAAAGCCTGGAGAGGCTAAAAAGGAAATGCACGGGCCTTTCAAAAGAATGCTAGGGAGGCTGTTAATGACAACAACTCATAACATGTACATTCCTCATGAATGACGTATATGCTAGAGTTCTTTTCTATTCGGGTGCAGATAAGTCATTTTAGACCATAAGCTTAGACAACTATTAAACTTATCCATAAGAACTCTAGACATAACTTATGAGGTAGAACTTGCTGATGGAACCTTAGAAACAGCATCTTCCATTCTCGATGGATGTTTTATATCCATTAAGATTCATTCTATTCCTATCTCTCTTCTGCCAGTGAAATTGGCGGGGTTCGATGTAGTCTAAGGCATGGATTGGTTATCCCATAACCAAGCCCGCATTGCATGTGAAAAGAAACTCATCGAAATTAAAACCCCATCTGGTGAAATACTCACCATTCTTGGATATTCACACTATGGGTTTCCAGACAAAGTATCATTGCTTAAGGCATCCAAGTGTCTGGGGAGAGGTTGTGTCATTTACATGGCACAAGTAACTATTAACGAGCCAAAACCAAAGATTGAAGACCTTTCAATCATTTCTGAATATCCTGATGTCTTCCCTGAAGAATTATCGGGTTTACCTCCAGATAGGCAAGTGGAATTTAGGATTGACATTCCTACCAGGAGCGGCACCTATTGCAAGAGCTCAGTATCGGCTAGCAACGACAGAAATGAAGAATTGAGAATACAATTAGACAAACTTTTAGAGAAAGGCTTTATTCAGCCTAGTTCGTCACCTTGGGGAGCTCCTATCCTTTTTGTTAAGAAGAAGGACGGTTCAATGCAGCTGTGCATTAATTACAGCGAACTAAACAAAATAACGACTCAGAATCGTTATCCTCTGCCCAGGATTGATGACTTGTTCGATCAACTTTAAGGGGCTAGTTACTTCTCTAAAATCGATTTGAGATCAGGATATTATCAACTGAAGGTTAAAAGTGAGGATGTTCTCAAGACTGCCTTTAGGACCCGTTATCGTCATTATGAATTTCTAGTGATGCCTTTTGGGCTCACAAATGCACATGCAGCATTCATGGATCTCATGAATAGAGTCTGTAAACCGTATCTGGATAAGTTTTTCATTGTCTTCATAGACGACATACTTATCTACTCTCGTAATCAAATTAATCATGAGAACATCTTCTGTGCATTCTAGAATTGCTAAGACAAGAGAAGCTTTATGCTAAGTTCTCTAAGTGCGAGTTTTGGCTTAGAGAAGTCCAGTTTCTTGGACATGTTGTAAGTGAGCATGGTATCCAAGTAGATCCCGCCAAGATTGAAGCCATAATGAATTGGGAAGTACCCAAAACTCCATCGGATATTGGTAGTTTCTAAGGATTCGACGGTTATTATAGGAGGTTCATTGAGAACTTTTCGAGGATAGCCACTCCTTTAACTACCTTGACCCGTAAGAATGTCAAGTTTGACTGGGGTCCAAAGCAACAAGAATCTTTTGAACTTTTGAAACATAAGTTGAGTAATGCTCCTGTGTTATCTCTACTTGAGGGTATTGAGGATTTTGTTGTTTATTGTGATGCCTCGCACACTGGCATGGGCTGTGTGCTAATGCAAAGAGAAAAGTGATTGCTTATGCATCACCACAACTAAAGGTGCATGAAAGGAATTACACCACCCATGACTGGGAATTGGGTGTTGTTGTATTTGCACTTAAGTTGTGGAGACATTACTTATATGGCACAAAGTGTACTATATACACTGACCATAAGAGTCTCCAACATCTGTTCAATCAAAAGTAATTGAATATGCGATGGCGTCGCTGGATGAAAACGCTTAATGATTATGATTGTGAAATTCGCTATCATCCCGGCAAGGCAAATGTCGTTGCGGACGCCTTGAAGTCGCAAGGAAAGAACTAAGCCTATTAGGATTAATGCCAAGAGCATTGAGCTCAAAGATAGCTTGAATGAGAAGCTAGTAGATGCACAAAAGCAAGCCCTGTTAGAGGCTAATATTTCTAATGAAGGATTAGGAGGAACTGTTGATCAGTTAGTGCATGGAAAATATGGAATCCTTTTAGAATCTGGGTTCCAATCTTTGAGGACTTAGGGATCAAATCCTCAAAGAAGCGCATAAGTCGGGTGGTGACAAGATGTATCAAGATTTGAAGAAGAATTATTGGTGGATAGATTTGAAGAAATCCATAGCCACTTACGTAGCTAAGTGTCTGACGTGTTTGTAGGTTAAAGCCGAACATTAGAAACCATCAGGACTTCTACAACAGCTTGAAATTCCACGTGGAAATGGGAAATGGTAACTATGGATTTGATTACCAAATTACCAAAGACCAAACATGTGATGACATGATTTGGGTCATTTTGGATAGGCTAACTAAGTCAACACATTTCTTGCCAATTAAAGAAACTTATAATGCTGACAAGTTGGCTAAACTATATGTGGATAAGATTGTGTCCCTACATGGCTTGCCGGTATTTATTGTATTCTATAGAGATACTAGATATACATCTCACTTTTGGAAAAGTTTCCAACAGACATTAGACACAAGATTAAACTTTCGTACGGCTTACCATCCACAGGCTGATGGACAGCGTGAGCGTACTATCCAGACTTCGGAAGACATTCTTAGAGCATGTGTTATTGATTTAGGCGGAAGTTGGGATGACCACTTACCCCTAATAGAATTCTCCTATAATAATAGTTATCATACAAGCATCAAGGCTGCTCCTTTTGAAGCCATGTAAGGGAGAAAATGTAGAACGCCTGTCTGTATGGCTGAAGTTGGGGAAGCCCAACTTTCTGGACCCGAAATTGTCCTAGAGACCACGGATAAGATAATACAAATTCATGATCGTCTCAAAGCTACCTGTGATAGGCGGAAAAGTTATGCAGACAAGAATCGCAAGTTCCAAATAGGAGACAAAGTCTTGTTGAAGGTATCACCCTGGAAAGGTGTGATGGCTTCGGAAAGAAGCGCAAGTTGAGCCCGAGATATATTGGACCATTCGAAGTAATCGAATGTGTCGATTCAATAGCTTATAAGCTTAAGCTGCCTGAGGAGCTCAGTGGAATCCGTGATGTGTTCCACATATCTAATCTAAAGAAATGTCTAGCCAATGAGTCGCTAGCAATGTCACATCAAGATGTGCAAATTGATAAAAACCTGAGGTTCATTGAGAAACCAATTTCAATCGAGGATCGACATGTTAAAAAGCTCTAAAAGAAGTTTATAACCATTGTAAAGGTTAAACGGGATGCCTGTCGAGGCCCCGAGTATACATGGGAGGTTGAGTCCACTATGCAACAAAAATACCCCGATCTTTTTTTGAATAATATCTCGAGGTCGAGATTTCTTTTAAGGGGGTGAGGATGTAACACCTCGTAAAATTCATGGCCAGTAATATACCATCACGTGTACGAACCCTCGGATGATGCCACAAATGAGTTAGACACTCAACTTGCTCAAACGTGTCCAATTCACAAAATTTCCATATACCAGACAGTAAGCTACGGTCCCAAACCGTAAGCTATGGTTCTGCTTTGGTAATCAGAAATCAAGCTTGACCGTAACCTATGGTTAAGGACCATAAGCTACGTCCAGACTTATTGAAATCAATTTTTACTAATCGTAAGCTACGGTATCCGACGGTAGCCTACGGCGAGGTCTGATACTCTTGTTTTTATTTATTTTAACTTTCAACAAATGACCCGGAGGCCCTTAGACTTCATTATTTCATATTTCTTACATAACCATATTTCTTACTAGTTGTGTCATTATGTCATTGAATATAAGTCAAAAGACAATTCATGACATTTAATAAAACTATAATTGAGGGACTAAAAGTGTCAAAATTCCAATTTTCTGCCATGCTGCCACATACTGCAAAATTGCACCCTCTTGCAGCTCTTGACACCTCTCTAGCCACTTGTACTGAGCCTACAACACCTCTAACACCTTGCATCACCTCAATCATCCTCTTGCACTATAAATAGCCCACAAATCACACTCTATTCCTTGCTCATTTCCTTTTCTTCTCTCTATTACACTCTTGGAAGTTCATGGTCATCTAGAAGCATCCCTTTGAGTTCTAAACTTCCTTTTGGATCACTTGTAAGTGTTCCATCTCTGCTCTAATTGTCTTTTAATAGCCAAAAGTCAAGCATTTTTATAAGTACCGATAATCCTGATCTATCAACGATATCACACGATCACCAAGGATAGGCGAAATCCAAACTTGGTGATATTCAGGAAAATCGAAATAACGAAGAACAATCAGAACTCAACTTTAACACCTTGCACACGATTCTATTACTTGAACAAGCAAAACCGTCTGGTACAAGATGGAGGCTCTCTCTAGAGAAATCTCAAAAGTCTTAACCCTAGAAATGAATAAGCTTAGCTTATATACCTAGGGTAAGGGCATGCCCCTCATGGGCTTGCCTATGGGCTTGCCTGGCTCACATGGCCTATGGCATGCCCAAATGACCTATAAAGGTCCAAACCTAATACAAACTAACCTAGTTAATCCCAGTTAACTACCATAAACCGTTTCGTATATTTGATGCGTCAGTCTCACACTTCTAGTACCTAACAATCTCCCCTAGACTGATGCATCAAATTGTCTTGATAGCATAAATTCAGCAACGTCTTCAACAGAGAATATGGTTGTCGCTATGTTGTAAGTGTTGTGGAAGTCAGTCTCAAACTTCTAGGACCTCACACTACAACGAACTCTCAGCACCGGGCATCTTTCTTTTGCTGTTGTGGTTAGCTTCATATCAGGATTTTGATCAGCTTTGCTTGAAACATCTTTGTCAAAAAGAATGTGAACTCTTTTCTTCTTCAATCTTTCTCTTTCAAGCAAGCAGGTTCTCATGTACTTCTTCAAATGTACTAACATATCAAACGATGACTAGCATCTAGTTCTTCTGACTCAGGTACAATTTGTTGTTGTGATGCTTCATGCTTTGTCGGCAACTAACAGCATCTCAATTTCAGCAACCCCTATTTCTTGATCTAAATCAAGATCTGCACATTCTCAGAAATTTATAAGCAAACATTCTTATGCAATAGGGAGAGTACCGCAGAACACTTGGTACATCCAAGTACTTGTACTCGGATCAAAATTCAAATTTCTTTCATCCTTTGATGATTAGTCAAATCTTCTAGAACGGTTAATAATTTTTAATAAAACAAATAAAGCACTCTATTTTTGGATTTTTGAATTTTCCATTTTTTTAATTTTTAAAATATAAGAATATAAACAGAAACACAAAGGAACTAACTCAATAGTTATAACTATACAATTGCAATGGGATCAAAATCGTTTCAGGTGGACCATGGAACACTTTTCAGTGCGAACTTATTCAAACTGGTCTAAGTGATTACCAATATGTTTGTCCACTTAAACTTTAACGCTCAACTTTCATTTTTCAACTTCGTGATATGCTTAAGGTAGTATTATACTATGATACCCATGTGTCCCATACCATGACACACCCCCGCGATCAAGGTAAGCACAACAATTCATCATAGTAGGTGAGTATACTGAGATCATCCTTTATCTTTTACAACGTCAAACTATTGGTGAACAGGTCAGTACTTTCGTACAGCAGAGTGACCAATAGTATCTGACGAGGGTTAGGAAGATACCTTATGTGGTATGTTTGAATTCCTAGAATTTTTTCAGAATGAGATTTCCAGGCAGATACATTATGTGGTATGTTTGAATTCCTGGAATTTTCTCAAAATGAGATTTCCTTTCTTTTAAGGTTTTGGCCCTTCTATTTTGGCTCTTTTAAGGATATTCTGACTGTGCCTAGGTCTGCATATAATCTGGATGCAACAGATTGGCAGCCAAGATATCCCCGGATGACTCAACAACATAAAGACCGAAACTTCAGATGTTGGCTATCTATCAATGCAGGATTTAAGACCATAAAATCATATGCCGAGGGTATGTTACCCACAAGATACATAGTTCGTTATGTTTGTATCACTTTGTATCTTTTAATCACTTTGAGCGTTAAGCCTACCGACATATCAAATTAGATCCTAGTCTTTTCAGCTACGACACCTTACATGTGTCAATAACACCCTTTATCACGAATATTCATTTCATTTTCCCATTTGATGCAAAAAGGCCTTTTGTATTTTTTTAGTTTTTCAAATATTTTTGTTTTTTTTTCTGTTTTTTCCCCCTCAAACAATACATATATACATTTATCGCTCTCTTCCCCCTAAACTTGTGCATCATACTTTATGCACAGATTTACCTAATAAAGAAAACGTATGTACAAAGTTTTAAATGAAAGAAAAGGAAAATATTTTTGTTGTTTTTGCTTAAACCGCTCCGTCACTAGGTTAAAGACTAATCAGTTGCAAAATTAAAGCACGAAAATTAAATTTGTACCTTTTCGCTTATCTTTTCTTACCTCATCTCCTCCAAAGGAAACATCGCACTCAAGAAAAGAATATGAACTTTTGCAACAGTGAGATGTTATCCAATATGTCTCTGGAACAACCACTATCAATACTCCAGAGATTGTCAACAGCTCCTCCTTGATTATTCCTTAAAAATAAGAACATTAGTAAAATAGTGGGACCTAGGCCATCGTGGTCATGGGATTCCCTAAAGCATCAAAATAAGACACTTCTTTCAGACACAAATCCCCTTTTGTTTCAAGGATTGGTGATGTTGCTACCACTTTGGATTTCGGTTTCCAAATCTGTTTCGTTTTAACAAATGTGGTTGTTGCCTTTGATTGAGCAACTTTGGCTGTTTTAAGTTTAGTCTTTTTAGAAAAAGATTTTTGTTTCTAAACAGCCTTGTGTTTGTTTTTGGCAACATTCCAATCCCAATCAGATGGTTTAACCTTGGGATTCACATTCTTCACTGCCTTAGGTGATGATACCTTCACGGCTTCGAATGATTGTCATCCTTAGGTGTAACCTTCTGATTTTTAACATGATACGGAACATGGGGACTATGTGTGCAGTTTCGAGCGATGTGACCAGGAATGCCGCAATTGAAGCATGTTTGTCTCTTCACATGTAAAGCATTCTGATCAGCTTGATTTGCTCTTGCAGGCCCTGAAGGATGAACTGATCCCTTCTATGCTCGATTTCCTTGCACGTTTCTTGCAGATGAAGATGAATTTGGATATCTATACTTTTCATTTGCAAGGGCCTTCTTCTATTGTGGAGATTTCTTTTGATTCTTCTTGTTTTGTTTAAACTGCAAGTCTTGTTTAGAAATCTCCTCAACCCTTCCAAAAGCTTTGCTAGCACAGTCAAAAGCATATTTTTCACATTTGCCAATAAAGACCGGCTTAACATATACATTTTCACAACATTAGCCTTTTGAGGGCTATTGCTGGCCACTGATGATTTTGGAGAGCGTGACTGTCCTTGACGTTTGGACTTCTACTTTCTTCGTCTCCGATTTGCTCGTTTCTGCTCTTTTAGCTTGCTTTGAACCTTTTCATCAGAAGTAGAAAGTTCAGATTGTTCAATTTGCGCACTTGGAGCCTTGTTCACGTCAGCTCTCTCTTCATCAGCTGAATCATTAGAAATGTCAACAGCACCATATGGTTCCCGTTCGTCTAATGTATAATCACTGGTTTTGCCGTACACCATATTCTGTGCTCTCTCAATATCTTCGTCGATTTCAGGCATTGTCGTGTAGTTGTGATTATACGGTGGGCAACCTGATTGAATCCCAAACCCTTCCCTTTGTCGCCTTATATGCCAGCTGCACAGTGCACACGTCTTGAACGAGCTTGCTGGATGTATCAAACTTCTTTATATTTGCTTCGTTTTGTTGATATTTTCCAGCAAGAAGTCCCAGCTCAACTCTTACTAAGTCGCATTCCATGGTTTTTGAATCTAATCTAGTTTTGTAATCATGGATCCAACATTTCTGTTGATTTACGTCCAGGTGGAGCTGAGCTATGTCTTTCTTTTGTGCTTCAACCTTTTCTGTGAATAACTTGTTACTTTCTCGAAGGCTGATGCAATGAGCCATTGCATTGTTGTGATCATCAACCATTTTGGAATTAAGTGCCCTGAGTTGAGCAACCCTATTCCTGCAAGGCTCAGTGCACAAAAGGTGGTTGATTGTGTCAGTGAGCAAGCTTAGTTTGTCAGCATGAGTTTGGGCTTGAGGTAGAGTTTGGGGTGCTTGCTGGGCTTGAGGTTTCTGTTCGGACACTTCTTCAGGATGAAACCCTGTTGATTTAGCGTATAGATCTTGGAGATCTTGGTTTGATTGGAAATGATCCCACAACCAAGATACAAAAGAGTCTTTGTAATCACCCAAACGCTATTCATCTCATCTCTTATTTCCTCTTTTCGCCTCCCTCGTTCAAGCAAACACATCACATAGTTAGCAACCGGATCAACATTGTAGTTTCTAATAAACTCATTCAGCTTTTCTTTCACTTCATCCCGCAGGTTCGGGTTTTGGTTTTGTGCTGAGCTGAAAACTATATTCGAGTGCTGAGCTTGGATTGTAAACATCTTCAGATAATTAACACCGCACCGGTAAAACTGATATAAATGATGTCTGAAAACTGTTTTTACCAAAATGTACCGTTAGACTCGTCTCGACGACATGAATCAATGATATATAATGTACGATAGTGATTTTAGGAATTTTCGTGCCTTTTTTTGGTCCTAAAAATCACACGAGTCTAACCGTGCAACTGGTTTGTACAGATTGTCTATGGATCAAGTTCTGTGTGCGAAAACGTTTAACTTCGGTTACATAAGCTGGTTAACTTTCCACCTTTAAGGGTACAACTTGGAACAGTACCGAATTTGGAACAGTAACTCGGATTCTCAATCCAAGATGGAATCTCAAAACAGTGATCCGAGATGGTGATTCGGAACAGTGATCTTAGATGGTATCCGAGATGCTTCCTTATTTATCCGAGATGCTTCCTTATTTATCCAAGAAGCTTCCCAAATCCGAGATGAGAGATGATCCGGAATGGGAGTCTGATCCAAAATGAGAACCTTTATCTGAAATCAACTGTATTCCGAAATTCTGATGAAGAGTTGTCCGGAATCAATCCGAGTTAGATGATCTTCTTCGTGTTCTTCGGGATCTTCAAAAATTTTAAATCCGAAATTCAATCCGGAATCAACAGATTAATCCGCAATCAATCCGAAATTCAAAGAATTTATCCGAAATGCTTGAATGTTGATCCGAAATGCTTGAAAGTTGATCCAAAATGCTTGAATATTGATCTGAAATGCTTGTTTTTCAGCAGAAACCGAACAGAATCAGTGTGGTATCAGATCTGAGCCTGAAAATAGGTTCAACAGGCTCTGATACCACTTGTAAGCCCAATAATCTGGATCTATCAACGATATTACACGATCACCAAGGATGGGCGGAATCCAAACTTAGTGATATTCAGGAAAATCGAAATAACGAAGAACAATCAGAAATCAACTTTAACACCTTGCACACGATTCTATTACTTGAACAAGCAAAACCGTCTAGTACAAGATGGAGGCTCTCTAGAGAAATCTCAAAAGTCTTAACCGTAGAAATGAATAAACTTAGCTTATATACCTAGGGTAAGGGCATGCCCCTCATGGGCTTGCCTATGGGCTTGCCTGGCCCACATGGCCTATGGCATGCCCAAATGACCTATAAAGTCCAAACCTAATACAGACTAACCTAGTTAATCCTAGTTAACTACCATAAACCGTTGCGTATATTTGATGCGTCAGTCTCACACTTCTAGGACCTAACAATTTTCGATAAATGCTTTGACTTTCGGTTAAGACCATTATGGTCTAGCCATCGTTCAAAGATGAACATGGCTAAGTGATCGTAATTAGGTAGGTATTAATCCCTTAAAAGGGAACCTCCTAAGGACCCACGTTTACTAGGTCAAATGATGGGTCAAAGCTAAGGTTTTAAAAAGTCAAACGGGTCAGATTATATAAATATTATAATCTGATTTTTATATATTATAAATATGTTCTTGACACTTAAACAAGTTGGTAATACTTATTAGAACATGTGGGAACATGTTCGGCTCGTCAATTCCAGTCCTAGGGTCGGTTCGCAACCGAAAGTCATAAAGTTTGACTTCTGCTTTGACTTTCGATTCTAATCCGACTTAGATTAGTTTACTACTGATTTATGTTTGCATTATGATCATAATATAGTATAGCATAACCTCTGAGGTTATATTACATGATCATAATCATAATCTGAGTTTATGCACAAGTTCCGTTAAAATGTCAAACTTTGACTAAAATGCCCTTTTTACATAAAACAAGGTTTTAATCAACAACGAACTTGCAAACGAATTACCTACTGATATGTTAATGTAATTTACATATTTTGATGTTATTATTCTGATCATAAACTGAGTTCAATTATAGTATGGTAAATTATGCTTTTAAAAGGACCAAAATGCCTTCGGTGCATAGTTTGCTCCTAACCACAAACCACACTTATGTGTGACATCTTACTGATAATACATCACAAATTAAGTATTTTTTCCAAAATGTTTATGATCATAACATCAGAATATATGCAAGTTCCTTTTATACGCCACATAATGATGAATATGCTTTATAAGGCATAGTCTCGTTTTAAAACTTTAAATGGGCATATAAGTTGATAACCTACTGATATTACAAACTTATTCAAAGTATAATGACATATAGAACTTGTTAATGACTCACCGGTTACCCGATGTCGCTTCTATGCGTACGGTCAAGTAAGTGTAACAAGTTTACGAAAATACCGAAACGGGTTTATTTTACCTTATCATTTAATCTCAAATTCAGAATGTTAATTGTTTACCCATGTCATACAAGTCTTAGTACTTCTTGGGTTTAAACTACATTCTATCCGGTCACCGCTAAATCTAGCGAATCATACCGTTTTGATCCTTTAAGCTGTAACATTTGTCATAAAACGGGTCTAAAACCCGCTCCATTTTGTAATTCAAATATGCGTATGATATTCATTGCACATTTATGTTAGGAGTTTTAAACTTATATATTAAGATTAGTATTAATAATAATTAAGGTAATAAAACTAAATTAATAATGTTAATAAATAAATATGAAATAATAAAAATAAATCATAAAAAAAGTGAAGACCGCGGGTATCGAACCCAGGTCTCCACCAAAACAATACACCAAACACACCATTACACCATACCAATAACACTTGCTAAACTCTATAAAGAAAATCTGTTATATGCTCGATGTACTTGTGATGATATTCAAAAGATAACCGCCCAGATCCATCAAGACACCAAATCCGTTTTTCTTTTTGAATTATCTCTTCGTAACTGACCCAAATCATGTACACGAATTCAATTAGAGGAATCAATAACTTGCAGCTGCCGTAACCACCGAGACATTTAAGATCCTTGATTGGAACCGAAACTGAAATCGAGCCTCGTCTGGCACTATAAATAGGACCTTTAGAGCTCAGTTAGTACACACCAACACTCATCTCAAACTTCCTGCAATCCACGCCTTCAAAATTCACCACCGAAAAATGGTTTCGTTGCCGAATCTCGCCGAGATCACCCATGTTCGGTAATACATTCTTGAATCTTTTTTTGTTTAATTGTCTCGATTAGTAGTAATAGATCGTTTTAATTCAAAAATCGTTGATTAAAACAAGTCGGGTTGTTGTACTGGGTCACTAGAATGTAGAAGATGAAATTGGAATAGTATATATGTATAATTAAAATCTAAGTTTATACCGGGTTAGACACACAGTCCAGTGGTGGACTGTGTGCAGCACGAACAGAGATACCCGGTTCGAGTCCCTTTACATGTGGTGGTCCGATCCGTTAAAAAAAAATTTAATAAATAAAATAACAAGTTGGGTAAGTATATAAAAGTAATAAAAAATATAGTTCAAACGGGTTAGCCACCTAGCCCAGTTGGTAGGGCTGGGTGCAACAGTATGTCGAAGATCACGAGTTCTAAACGGGTATAGGGCAGCGGCTGAATGCAATTTTGAAGAAAATAAATCTTTTTAATTAAATAAATTTCTGAAATATTCTAACTAGTATATAAGAATAATTAAAATAAGGATTATTTCGGGTTAGACACGTAGCTCAGTTGGTAGAGCTGCGTGCACGTATACGGGAGGTCACGAGTTCGAACCTCACATGCTGCCTAAACCACGCACAAAGAACCGGTCAGACCTGTCAGGTCTGACAAGATCCTAATTTTTTTATTATTTTTTTACTTTAATATTTTAATTAAAAATCATTTGAAAACACTTAAAAACAAGATTTCTTAGGTTTAAAAAAACTCCATTAAATACCAAAAAATAATCTAAAATCAATAAAACATAATAAAAATTAATTAAAACATTGCATACACCTTTATAACATAGATTAACTAACAATACAAGTGCAACGACTAAAGATGAAAATTTCCATCTACCAACCACTATCTTTAATGCCGTAACTCCCAACCACTTCATTAACTCTCAAAAGCTAATCCTTACTTAGGCTACTCGGTGTAGGTGACGGGTCTCTCTCCAGGACGACACGTCACGTCAGCAAACACGTCAGAGAGCTTGGAGGACTCCCCTCCTGGGATGGAAGCTTGGAAATGGGTGATGACCCGGCCCCACCTAGTTTTTCTATTTTCTTTATTAATTAAACTAGTTTTTTAACATTTACTTATATAAATAAAATCATTTTATATTAAAAACACACATTACATAACCTAAAAAAAGTAAAAAATAAAAAAAATACTGGAAAAAATAATAAACATAACCTAAAAAAAAACCTATGAACTCCATTTTTTTGCGATTTTTTCTTTCATTTTTTGCAAAATCGGCCGATCTTCTTCAGGATACGCGTTTATATCGGCTATCATGATCTCCCACTCTTTAAACTCGACCTCCGTTCCTTCGCTTTCACCTTTTGAGCCGTGACCTCGGTGAACACTCTGAACTGATTCATAAGGTCGTCCATTTTGGAACTGGCCCCCGGCGTGGCATGTTTTTTTCCAGCTGCCGCCCTTTTTGATTTGTCCCTGCCCGGGGGACGCTCCTCCTCTCTAACCACAAACTCTTCATCATCGAATTCAGGCTCGTCGTTTATATTTATTTGACAATGGGCGTCCGAGCCTCCACCCGCGCTGTAACTACCGGTCTCCGAGGTTTTTGTTCGTTTGGCCGTTGCAACCTCATTTGGGACCTACGCCCACTTGTTGCTATTTCGCAAAATTTCCCAAGCACGTATGTGGGGAAAACGGTTGCATGCGTATCTTCATATCGACGCATCGCCTCTTTAAACACGTCTTCATCACTCATCCCACTACGACGACCAGTATACAAATTATTGTAAATCGCCGAAAACCGGTTCACGACCGGATGCATCTTCCTCCACTTGGAAGAGACGGAATCGATGTCGCGATAATGACCTTGTTCCATTATCGCAAGAAACTTCGACAGTGCTTCCTTCCAAAACTCGTCGCCAGTTTGGTTGCTACCTATATTTTTAAATTGTAGTAAAAATTATATTAGATAAAAAGTTTAGTGTATCAATTTTTGGTATATTTTATAAAAGTTTAATGGGGCTTTTGGAAGTGCTAACCCACGCCTTGGCTAAGGCCTCCTCCTCCGTCTTCGTCCAGAGTTTCACCTTCCCTCTCGATGGTTGTTCTGAAACAACCATAGTTTGTTTTCCTTTTTTTCGTTTGGACAATTGAGGTTGTATATCCGAAACAAATTCTTGAACGTCCTCTTCGGGTTGTGGTTGCGAATTGAAAGGGTTTCGCATCATCATTTGTTGAACCGACTGCATTTGTTGCACTTGGCTCATTTGCGAAAACGCGTTCGGGCTTTGTTGAAAACCCCCAAAAGCGTTGAATGAAAATTGAGACGATGACCAACTTGGCTCCATACTAGGATAGTAGCCGGGTACGGAGAAAATGTTTTGGTTTGGGTTTGGGTTTGGGTTTGGGTTCGGGTTCGGGTTGCTCGGGTTGTATGGATTTGGGTTCGGGTTGCTCGGGTTGTATGGATCCATGACGAAGTTGAAGATTTTAAAAAAGGTGAAGAAAGTGTGTAAAAAATGGGATGGTATTGGGTATTTATATGTAAAATTATTAATTATTTTTTTATTAAAACTAGCCGTTTATTAACGGCTATATATTTAAAATATATATATGCACGCTCCGTCTCACACGTCCTCTGGAAGACATCAGCGACGACGACGTGCCACCCGGAGTGGTGTTGGGGCGTCGTCGCCGCGCGACGCGGCTGGGACGGCCCCCACACCGAGTGGCCTTAAATATACAAGTCTCCACCACCTCCTAAACACTTTCCACAACTCCAAATTACTCTTAAACACTCCAAAAATATTAAGAAATCTCCAAGTTTGGCAGAAAATTTCAAGTGTTTAAGTGAGATTTCAACTCACCTTCTTCTTATTTTTTCGTATTTTATTCTTCCATTCCACTTGGATAACCTCTAGGAATATTTTCATAAGTTTGCTATGATAAACTAAGTTGGAATATCACCACCATATTTGAGATTCAAAGTTGGATTAAAATTCTATTTTGATTAAACTTTCAAACTTAACAACATTTTCAACACCTTTCTTGGATTAACATGAACCAAATTTCATATATGTTTATTTTTCTTGATTTATTTGTTGAACGTCATACTAGATATCACTTCATACTAAATTGTTAAATGCAGGGAGAAGATACTTCATGCTGATAGCATACTATAGAAGAATTCTTTTGTACAACTACAACCTATACCATCACCTAATACTAAAAAAACAAAGAAAAATAGGAAAAACTTCAGACTACAACAGTTCTTTCTCAGGTTTTTCTAATTGTAATAAAGTCAAAGGTATTGGTTTTATGATCGATGTTTTGCGTCTTTCCCAGAAAGATGGCAGCACAAATATGGGCATGGTTGATATATTCTTCGATTTTAATTCTTCATACATGAATTATCTTTTGGTGTTGAAATGATACTTTTTAATGAGTATTATGTATTTTTAGAATTTCAGGTGATCATGCTATATAAAAAAGAAAGGTAATAAAACCTATGTTTCAAGTGTGGTTGTTGAGATGATATTTCTCCTAGTTATTCAAAACAATTATAAAACAAAACAATGTTTGAGAAACATGTCTTTTTATTTTATTTAATGACATAATTCGATTAATATAAAGTAAATTTTCCTGATAGGAAAATTCCGGGTTATAACCTAGTAAATTACAGGTGTCATGGCGTTTTAAAAATGTCCTGCAGCTTTAAGAATGAGCATCTGAATTAGAGTAGTGAAGATGGTACCTTAGCAATTCATCATTGATGGCATATGGTTGGATCTGGTTTCGCTGATAATCACTTCTGATTCAACTCGGTGGTTTAATTATCGATGTTTTGTTTGTTGTGTATTCATGTAGTTGTTAGTAAGAGAGGCCTTAGTATATTGTACACAAAACGTCCCGTCGCTCCCAAGAGCGACGATAAAAATACTAGTTATTATAATAGAAACTATTGGTAAATACAAAATGGTTTTTAGATAATATAGATATTTGATTAAGTGAAAAATAGCAAAGAAACAATGATTTCCAAAAAAAACCAAGTTTAACATACTATTGACGAAAATAATAACGTACCTGGTATGGAGAATTATGCTCGTAGTGAACTACTTCAAAAATATGTAAAACAACTAAAAATCGGTTGTCGGATTTTTGGTTTGCTGATGTACAACACCTTAAAAAAGAAGTTATTGGGTCAACCAAGATAAACCAAATCGATAGCAAGAGCTAAATGTTCATCATAAATTGTTAAATAATAATGGTGATGAATAAGGTTTATGACCATTAGGTTATTGGTTTTATTCTCACAAGGGGGTTTTTATCAGATTTATTGGGTTTTCTCCTGAATTGGTATATTAACATTATTGCCTAGTGGAGATGGAAATGATCGGATGATTTTGCTAATAGCAAGATGATACTGCAATGGTTCGTCAATTATCCAAATTTGTCGCTCAAAAAATGTTCATTATAAGTTGTTAAATAATAATGGTGATGGAAAAATAACTTACAAATTTGATTGACTAATAAATGAATGAAATTAGATAATTTAGGAAGTAAAAAATATCATGATTACATAATTAGTGTCATTTAATTTTAAAAGTAATCAAAGTTTATTGATTGGAATGAAATAAAATGAAATCTGTTAATGTTATATATATTTATTAAATGATCAAACTTACACATGAGATGGATTGAACTCATTACTGTCTTGTTATCCCAAACTTTATTCCACTCATCAAAACTAATGGGCTATTTCCAAGTGGATTATTAACGTTAATTATTAGAGTAAATTTCTGTTTTACTCTATGTGATTTGGTTGTTTTAACGGTTTTACGACAATTCTTTAAATATAGTCATTTTAGTCCCTGATCTACTTATCTTCATTTCACTCCCAATCTCTAACTCTGCTTATTTCACTCCCCATCTTTAACTCTGCCTAAAATGTTTGTTAAAGGAAAGGTATAATGGTAATTCTATACATATGTATTTAAATTGATTTCTAAAATCCAATTATTAATATATACATATGCATATGAGGAAAAAAAAAACCCTATCTTACTCACTCATTCGTCTCTCTCTCTCTCTCTCGCGCCTCTCTCTCTCTCTCTACACCCAGTCACCATCACCCCCACCAAATAGTCTACCAGAGCAGTGATGGAGATAACACTGCAGGTGGCGGATCTACCAGAGCGGATTAGACGTGACGGATTTACCAGAGCAGCGCCCAATCTTGAGAGTCAACCCTTGCCGGAACCCTAGACCACAACCAGTGCCGCCGCCTATCAATGGTTTAAGACTTGCCCTTCTAGAGATAAAACTACGAGATCTGGAACCAATTAAACCTCTACCACCATAAAGTCAAACCAAAAAAAACCCTAACTCATTGACAAGACCTGAACCAGTCAAAGCTCTAACACCATCTCTGTGGACCTAACCTCACCACCTTCACTGTCGGACCTAATCAACTCCACACACCATTTTTGGACTAACCACCACCGCTGCAGATCTCGTTTTTGGCTTTATATATGGTTTGCAAATTCCATTTGTTGTTTCAAATCTTGTTTGTAAATCTGCTCTAGGATTTTAAATCTCGCCAAAGGATTCAAATAATGAGAGATAACTTCAACAGGTGATGGCAGTAAATGGCGGTCGATAGGTGGGTTGTTATGGCAACCGGAGGTTATGGTTACAGTTGAGAGAGAGAGAGTGGTGGCAGCCAGAGGTGATGGTGGTGGTTCTGGTGGCGACGACTGGTTCTGGTGGGTGGTGGTATAGGTATAGGGATAGAGAGAGAATGAGAATCAGATATGAGTATTAGATATGCCTTATCTTTATATTAATAACAAAATAGCAAAATATCTTAAAATTTTAATATGTAATTGAAAATTTATTAAGAAATTACTAAATTACCCTTACTTTTATCCTTAGTTAAAAGATATTTTAGGTCGGGTAGTAAACTGACGGTAAAATCGAAACATAAAGGAGTAAAATGACTATATTTAAAGAATTACGACAAAATCTTTAAAACAACTAAACATAAGAAACATAACAGAAGTTTACTTTAATTATCTAATTATTAATAAGGGTAATAACTAAAGAAACTTATAGATTACAATTCATTGTTTAGGCGGTAAAACAACATCTAGTTTGTTCTAGGAATGGGACACGTGTTTCTAGTTTTTTGCTTTATTAATATTAATTAATAATAAAGATAATAGATAGATTTATTTCTTCTGAAATAGTGGAACTTTTTACATTCTTATTTACACACAACAATTTTATCGGCAAGCCCACGTAAATAAAGAAAAGGATTCAATTCTCGACCACTTATAGTTAGTTAAGTTATAATCTTAAGACCTTAAACCTAAAGAAAAGAAGAAAACTATGTGGGAGATGGGGTGGGAGAGGTGGGGGGAATTTAGTTTGCTGGAATTGAATGTATTGACATCTAAATTCCAACTAATATGTTTGATTGGTAAAGAAATTTGAATCTATCACCCTGGTCTCCACCCCCTGCGGGCCGAGGATGTTCTAAGAGCCGATGTCGATTCGGTTCAGCGGTGCGGGTTGGGGGAGGGTGGGTCTAACTGGTGGTGCGAGTCATGTCGATTCCACGGGCCAAGTCGGTGTTGGTCGGATCGCTGAGGTTGGTTCAGGCGGTAATGTGGGTTTGAGACACCAGGTCAGGTCGGCGGTGTTGATCGAGTCGGTTCCTCGGGTCAGGTTGGTTCGGGCCGACAGTGCGGGTACATCCGAGACTATAGGGCAACTTAGGCGGTCGCGAATGAGGTGGGCGAGCGGGTCGAAGGTGTTAGTGGCCGGGGTAGGGGCTATTGTCAGATTGGGTTGGCGTTAAGGGGGTTAGGGTGATAGATTCTAATAAATTTGCTAACCAAACACATTAAGAATGGAGTTAAAATTTCAGTTCCAACAAAATCTAATTCTATTGGAATGTTTAAAGTCGAAATCCAATTTCTTTAAAATACATTTCTATGCAAATTCTAATACCAAATCCGCGAACCCTAACATACCCTTTTATAAATTAAACATATCAACTCGAACCCATTTAAGATTTTTTTAAAGTTACTATTTAGATTTAATTGCGGTTATCTAAAAGAACAATAAAATTTAAAGTTTGATAACACTTAGCTTTGCATTTGCAACAACTTTATTTATAAGTTCAACTACCAATTTCAATAATTTACAGATGGTCTAATCCGAAGTTTGATATATAAAACTAAAATATAAATGGAGAATGGGAGAGAAGAAAGCATAAAAGAAAAACGTTAATTACAAAAAAAAATGTGTTTTGAGCATGGATTAATTGTTTGTTTAAAATGTTACTCACATGACGTAAACGAGTCGATCCAAAACATGGTAACATAATTTTAATTCTACCTGACATTATTATATCCATAAATATATTAACCGGGTTTAAATTCATCTATTTAACCTGCCAAGCGAAGACAATTGATACCCATAAAATATTTACTAATTCGGAGTAAAATATAGATTTGCAAAGAGTGCACCAAAAAGAGGTCCGCTTTTGCAAAGAAGAAAGTGTTTCGAGAATGGCTAAATGACGTTAACCCTAAAAGCCAGATTAAAACTTTAACTGGTTACCCGTTCCATTTGACCACCTAAACACAATAATCTCCATGAAAAACTGAAATGAAACTAATGGATTATAAATTAAAATTACCAAATTATCATTTAAATATTGGAGATAATTCAATCTAGAAGTTTCTGTGGGAGGTTGATATATTCAGATGAGAATAATGTGCATGGGTCAACAGTTGTTCCTAGTCTCATGCAAGTTCCTTGATTCTAGTTCTAGTTTGTTATTTTTGATTTGTTTCTGTTATGTATTTTTCCTGTTTAAGGTCATGCCTTGCATTGAATAAAATAATCCGAGCGTATTTGAATTATTGTGATTATTTGCTTGTGTTTGCTCAAACAATTGGTATCAGAGCGAATCCAGGTTATAATCATTCTCACTTCTTAATCTTGTATTCCCTCTTCTGTCGATCTTTATTGTTCTCATGGCTAATAATCAAAATAATGGTGCACCTAATCCTCCTCTTCCAATCTTTAAGGGAGCAGGATACGAATTCTGGAAGCTTAGAATGAAGACTATCATTATGTCACAAGAACTCTGGGATGTTGTGGAAAATGGTTACAATGATACTAATGCTGACCAAACCAGATTGAGAGATGATAAGAGAAAAGATGCACGTGCACTCTCTCTCATCCTGTAGGTCCCCTAGTCCTTATGGATCTTGATAGATACGTCTATCTAATGTAGAGTGCGGAATCCCCTAGATCAGATTTCACAGAAAACAACAAGAATACGAACACAATTCCTTTAAACTGTCTCCTATCGATTATCCAACACTATGTGTTTACAATCAATTCAAGACTCTCTAGAAATCCTCAGCCATTCTCTGTAGATTTCTTCTAACCAACTCTCTGTCTCAACTTGTCTAACCTAAAACTCTAATGCACCAAATGCATATATACTACATGTTTACATACTAGGCTTTATACTGGGCTAGGCCATTCTCCAAGCCCATTATAACTCTAAACAAGCTAAACACAAATACTAAGCCCAATACAAAATATCCAAAGACTAAACTATTAAACTATTAAGCTGTTGTCATCAATATGCACCAACAGACTCCCCATTGACAATAGCTTCATAGTGTAACTTTGTCTTCAAACATCTTGTGATCTTTTGGTCTTTGATAGCTTCAGCTAGACACAAATTCTGACATCAACAGACTCCCCCTAAGCTGATGCATCCAATCACCAAATCTTCCATTCCTTGTAGATTAGTGAGCTAGCGTTCTCTGGTTAATCTCATCTCACCAAATTCCTCTATATCTCCCTTTGCAATGTAGTAGAAGGATCCTACCATGCATCTTCACACATCCTGCACTCCATTCTTAAGATGTACTTTACTTGAATTCTGCACTTCATTTTGATAACTGCATCAATCTGTTTAGAAACACAAGCAAGTAACTCGAAAAACCATTAGTCCTTTCTACATTAAAGATAAACCAATATTTTATCTTATCATGCAAAAATAAACAACTTATCAGATCAAACTGGAAGAATTTAAAAAGAAATCTTTTTGTATTTTTATATTTTCCAAAAAAAATAACTAACAAGAAAATAAACACTCTGTTTTTGTGAGAATCACCATTAAGAAGATCATATCAGCACTATTAAACTGTTTTCACACTATCTGATTATTTTATATGTAATATTCATGAATAGCAGTCCAAGACGATTACTAGTATTATTTATCCACTTAAACAAAACACAATGAACATTTCAAGTACCATTACCTCGTGATCTGTTTAGATAATTTATAACTGATATACTAGTGTGTCCCATTTCAGGACATACCCCCGCGATCAAGGTATGCACAAAAATTCATCGTAGTAGGTGAGTATACCGAAATTCATCCTTGTTGATTGACAACGTTAGATAATTGGTGATCAGGTCAGTACTTCCGTACGGCAAAGAGACCAATATCCAACGAGGGTTAGGACAAATACCAAATTTTGGTACAAATAATGCAATTTGCACATTTGAATGACTCTCTAGGAGAGCTTCTTCAATATTTGGGATTTGGCATTTTATCTCTTTTAAGATATCCTGGTTGTGCCTAGTTCAACATATATCTGGATGCAGCAGAAGGACAACCTTGATACCCCGGATGAAATAACGTTATAATGACCTAAAACCTCAGATTTTGACAATCTATCAACGCAAGTTTTAAGGTTATAAAACCATACGCCACTGATATGTTACCCACTCATACACAGTTTATTATATGTGTATCACAAAGGTAAGTTGACTATTTCATGCCTTTTGCCTACTGGTACATCATATGATGAAGCTGCTATCACACTTAAGCAATTTTCTTTTAATTTCAGTGCGACAGTCTAACTTGCTGATGTAACTTTCATTTCTTCTTTTTCACACAGTGAAACCTCATTTTTCATTTCTAACAAAAACTTTAAATTTTTTAACTTACTCCCCCTAAACTCACGCACTAACTAAAACTCTTTTTGGCTTAGGGAAATTTCTCCTCCTAAATTTTTGTTTTTATGGAGTAAAGTTTTAAAAACAGAAATTTAAACACAAACAGACTCCCACTTTAACCTGACAAAAGTTTTTTCACTGTTAGTAACCATTTTCTATCGCAGAAGTAAATAATTCGTTACCATGTGTAACCTACTATTCACCTCAGATGGTTTATAGGAATAACCACTGTTGAACACGTCAACAGTCCTTCTTGGTCATCCTGCACACACTCAACAACTTAGTTAGACTGGGGATCCAAGTCTTAAAGGTCTTGGGTCGTCCAGATTCATCAACCACTGGAACATCAATCCAATATCCATCACACCCTACTGGTGTCTTAGAAGTCTTCCAAGTTGTTGAACACGATTTATAATTTTCACGAGATCTTTGATCGTTAGAGGCCCAATAAACTCTCGGATTTTTCGACCTTTGAAAATTATTATCTCGAAACCTACTTCTCCAATTATCATAATCTGATCTCTGAAAAATTTTTGGATTGTTTTGAACATTTGAGTTACTAAAACCCCTATATTCGTTTCTTCTTTGAAAATTTCGATTACCAGAAGTCTGGTATCGTTTTTGGTATCCAAAACTTTTCCTTGTAAAACAATTTGATTTTCCATTAACATGACTTGATTTAGGAGAAGAGTTTCTTGAACCAACAAATCTTCTTGATGTTGAAGGTTTAGGTTGAAATCTTGGTTGATTTGTCTGAAAACTGGATTTAACATTTTTATTTGAACCAACCTGATTTCCATCCTTAACCTCAACCTCAGCCTCTGCTTTCTTACCCTTTTTAAAAGGACAACAACTAGCCACATGCCCTTTGTTGTGACATTTAAAACAGGATCTCTTCTTAAAAGTTTTCTTTCTGTTAGATCCCTTTTTAAATGATTTGACTATTTTGTCTTTAGTATCCTCATCCACTTTATGAGGTGTACTATTAGACCTAACAGATTCTTTCAAAGAGCCAGGACTATCAGGTATGTCAACTGTTATCGGATCCACTATAGCTGGTATAGTAGGAACAAAATCGTTAGCTCTTCTTCATTTGGTAAAACGGAGTAATCCTGATCCTTAGAAGATGGAGCTTTACTAAACCCCACTCCTGTTTTATCACTACTCCTTTCAAACTTTTCTGAATTTGAGTCCTGACTAACGAGGATTCTCCAAATTTGTCTAACTTTCTATGAAGTTCAACAATTTTGGCTTGTGCACCAGCCAATTCTGTGCACTTTTCAGAAAGCTCGTTAGTCTTATCCTTCACAGTTTCACGAGCCAAATCAATGATCTGTAACAGTTCATTGACTTTGCTGGTCAAACTGATGATTTCTTGTTCAGTTGAACTTAGTGTATTTAAAAAATTTGACTCCCTTTTACTCAAAAGAACATTTGACTCTTTCAGTTTTTCTAATTCAGCTAATAGAATTTTGTTTTGCTCTGATAATTTGTCAATTGTACCCTGGAGTTCAGTGCAATTATGACAAGTATGACTTACAGATTGACATTGTACATGTACCTCTGCTGTAAGCTCATCTGTATCATCCATGCACATTGTAGCTTTTGCATTCTTGAGTTCCATTCTCTCCTTCTCAGCTTCATTCTTCTCTTCTATCTTAGCAGCTTCTTCACCAATCTTCACAGCTGCAGTCTCACTCACACATGTACTTTGTCTTGAAGCACTCTGATAACGTTTTTCTAAAGCTTCCCACAGCTTTCTAGACGATCCATACCTATTACAAATGTTTTTCATATCAAATGGCAAGGACATCTTTATCGCTGCTAAAGCCTTCTTCTCAGCATCATATATATGTTTCTTAGAATCTTTCATCTTCTCATATGAGAGAACCATAATTCTTCCATTAACTCGACGTGTGGGAGCAATGTAACTATCATCATACAATTCCACATCTTAGTATCTTCACTTTGAACAAATGCCTCAAACTGCTTTTTCCATTCTACATATTGTTCAACATTTATCAGCTTTGGCCAGTTTTTAACACCCTCACTTAGATTGTTTAATTTGCCCATCTTTAACCCGCAGCTAACAGTTTAAATGGATTTTGGTATACCTGTGTCAAAATCCAAATCTAACCCACAGCTTATCATAACCAAACCGTGAAAAACGTTCAGAAATTTGTCCGAAAAATGTGATTACCAAATTGTACCATTAGACTCGTCTCGAAGATACGAATCCAATGATATATAATGTCTGATAGTGATTTTAGGAATTTTTGTGCCTTTTTTGCCCTAAAAATCACACGAGTCTAAACGTGCAACCGGTTTGTCAAGATTGTTTGTGGATCAAATTCTATGTCCGAAAACGTTTCACTTTGGTTACGTCAGCTGGTTAACTTTTCACCTTTTTGTGTATAACTCGAAATAGTACCAAATCTGAAACAGTAACTCGGATTTACAATCCGAAATGACAATCCGGAACAGTAATCCAAATTGCTAATCTGAAATGGTGATCCGGAATAGTGTTCCGAGATAAAATCTGGAATGCACTGTTCTGATCCGAAATGGAAATTCGAATAGACTACTCTGATCCGAGATGGAAACCGGAATAGTCCTTATCCGAGATGGAATCCGGAATGCATTTCTGATCCGAAATTCAATCCGAAATAGCTTCTGATCCGAATTTCAGTTCGAAATGGAATCCGAAATGGCCTTTTCTGATCCGAATTGCAAGTCTGATGATCCGAAATGCAGGTTTCTGATCCGAAATTCAAGTCCTCAATCCGGAATACTATGCTTCCGGAATGCAAGTCTTCAATCCGAAATGCTTCACTTCTTATCCGAAATGCCTTTCTTCAATCTGAAATGCCTGCTGTTAATCCGAAATACCTTTTGAAAACCTAAAACAACCGTCAAACACTCCAAAACAACCTCCTAAAACTCCAAAAACACAGATTTTTCTGCTGTTACGATTCTGAACCGAGCAAATCAAGAGCCGAATGCTCTGATACCAATTGTAGGTCAGCTAGTCCTTATGGATCTTGACAGAATCGTCTATCTAATCTAGAGTGCGGAATCCCCTAGATCAGATTTCACAGAAAACAACAAGAACACGAACACAATTCTTTTAAACTGTCTTCTATTGATTATCCAACACTATGTGTTTACAATCAATTCAAAACTCTCGAGAAATCTCTCAGCCCTTCTCTGTAGATTTCTTCCAACCAACTCTCTGTCTCAACTTGTCTAACCTAAAACCCTAATGCACCACATGTATATATACTACATGTTTACATACTAGGCTTTATACTGGGCTAGGCCATTCTCCAAGCCATTACAACTCTAAACAAGCTAAACACAAATACTAAGCCTAATACAAAATATCCAAAGACTAAACTATTAAACTATTAAGTTGTTGTCATCAATATGCACCAACATATCTAGTCTGGTGTACATGATGAGTTGTTCTCTAGAATAGCTGGGGCTACCACATCTAAGCATGCCTAGACCTTGTTGCAAAATGAGTATGAAGGCGATACAAAGGTTCAAATGGTGAAATTGCAAGGTCTGCGAAGGGAATTTGAAACAATTCATATGAAAGATGGAGAGCATGTGGGTGACTTCTTGTCAAAGGTCATGAAGATTGTCAATCAACAAAGAGCGTATGGTGAAACAATGACAGATCAGAAGGTGGTGGAGAAAGTATTGAGAATCTTACCTATAAATGGGATCACATTGTTGTTACTATTGAAGAATCAAAGGATCTTAGTGTAATGACCTTTGATCAATTGATGGGATCGCTGCAGTCCCATGAAGCTAGAGTGAACAGAAGTTGTGAGAATGTTGCAGAAAAATAAGCTCTTCAAGTTAAGGAAGAAGAGACAAGTCTTTTCACACAAGGAAGAGGAAGAGGATACTCAAGAGGACGTGGATGTGGAGGAAGAGGCAGAGGTAATGATAGAGGTAAAACTAATGTCCAATGTTACAATTGCAACAAATATGGTCATCTCAGCAGGGACTGTTGGAATGAACCTCAAGCATCACCGGCTATTGGTGATGAACATGGTGAAGAAGAAGGTCAATTGTTCATGGTCATACAGGAGAATAAAGAAAACCAAGCCCTGATGATAACTAAAGGTGATGCCAGTCCTCCTAATATTTAGTTTCTTCATAGTGGTTGTTCAAACCACATGACTGGACAAAAATCTTTATTTAAGAATATTGATAGAACAGACACTGTTGCTGTTCGAATGGGTAATGGAAGAGAATCAATATAGAAGGAAAAGGGTCTGTGAGTCTTGAAGTTGCAGGTGGAAAATACAAGACTCTGACCGATGTCCAGTATGCTCCAGACTTGGGGTATAACCTTTTAAATGTTGGACAGTTGATGAAAGGAAGACACAAATTGGTGTTTGATGATGGAGCATGCACCGTATTTAAGAAGAGCACTGGTTAGACAGTGTGTACAATTCCTATGGCAAGTAACAAAACATTTCCACTTGATGTGTCAAACTCAAATCATGTGGCATTTGCTACCATTGTTGACGATTCATACTTGTGGCATTTGAGGTTTGGGCATCTGAATGAAAGGAGCTTATAAAGTTTGGGTTCAAATCAACTAGTTTATGGACTACCTAAATTGAAGCACTGGAATGTTTGTGAAAGTTGTGGTCATGGCAAGTTAACCAGGGCCTCGTTTCCTGTTGAATCACCGGACAATGGAAGTGTTGGATCTTATTCATGCGGATGTCTGTGGGCCCATGCCTACGAAATCTTTGGGAGGCAACTTGTATTTTCTTCTTTTCACTGATGATGCAAGTAGAATGACCTGGGTTTATTTTCTACAAAACAAGTTTGAGGTGTTTGAAAAATTTTAACTATTTAAAGCCAAAGTTGAAATAGAAATGAGTAAGAAAATCAAGGCATTTAGAACAGACAGAGGAGGAGAGTTTTGTTCAAAAGAATTCATGGTTTTCTGTGAGAAGGAAGGTATAAGGAGGGACTTAACACCTCCTTACACCCCTGAACATAAGAAAGAATCGAACTGTTGTTGAAATGGCTTTGAGCATGTTGGATGAAAAAAATCTGAGTAACATATTCTAGGGAGAAGCAGTGGCCACTACGGTGTATCTCCGGAATATGTCTCCTACCAAGGCCCTTGATGAAGCCACACCATTCCAAGTGTGGTATAATCGTATTCCCTTAGTTCATCACTTAAAGGTATTTGGTTGTGTGGCTTACTGCTTGGTTCCAAAACAACAAATAAAGAAGTTAGATGACAAGGCACGAAAGTGTATCTTTGTTGGTTATTCTTAGAGTTCCAAAGCCTATCGTTTATATGATCCAGTTAAAAGGTGTGTTATCACAAGCATGAATGTTGTTTTTGATTAATATACTAAATGGAATGACAAACAAGATGATAAGTATGGGATACCATCAGAGTTTGTTTAACATGTGGGAATCAAATGAAAGCGAAGGTTCTGGTGAGCTGAATAACGAAGAAACAAGCAATGCTGACCAAAGTACAAATAAGAATGAAAGTAGCAGCAATGAAGTCACGGGCAGTAACAGTAGTAGCAGTGTAGATACAAGGGTCAGACCATTAAGCCAAATATATGATGACACAGTTCCATTTGAGATAGAACAAGTTCAATAATTATATGAATGTGGGTTGGCGCTTTCATCTATGGAACCCACATTGCATGAAGAAGCTATGTTGTCAATGTCTTGGAAAGAAGCTATGAAGGTTGATTTGCAGGCTTTAGGGAAACACAAGACATGGACCTTGGTTGATCCGCCAAAAGACAAACAAGTCATTGGTTTGAAGTGGATCTTTAAGGTCAAGCTAAATGCAGATGGTACGGTTCAGAAGTATAAAGCTAGAACAGTTGCAAAGGGGTTTGCCCAGGAATATAGGATCAATTATGAAGAAACTTTTGCCCTAGTGGCAAGATTTGAAACAACACGGGTCATCTTGTCTCTAGCTGCTCAACAAGGTTGGAGTATCCACCAGCTTGATGTGAAGTCTGCGTTTTTAAATGGATATGTTCAATAGGAAGTGTATGTCACTCAGCCACCTGACTTTGAAGTGAAAGGACAGGAAGAGAAGGTGTACTGGCTTCATAAGGCCCTCTATGGTCTTAAACAGTCACCTAAGGCTTGGTATGATCGGATTAATTCTTATTTACATCTTAATTCTTATTTGAGAATCACTAGTGAACCTACCGTGTATGTCAAAAAGACTGATGAGGATGGTATAATTATTATATGCATCTACATTGATGATATAATTTATACTAACTCATCTCAATTGTTAGTAGAAGAGTTCAAAGCAAAGATGATCAAGGAGTTTGATATGACTGATCTGGAAAACTAAGATATTTTCTTGGATTAGATATTAATCAAACTGAAAGTGGTGTTTCTGTCTCTTAAAAGAAGTATGCAACTGATCTTCTTAAAAGATTTGGTATGTGGGGCTGCAAAGGTGTGGTAACACCAATGAACAAAGGCGAAAAGTTGCAAGGTGATTGTTCTGGAAGAGTTAATGAAGGAAGGTTCAGAAGTTTGGTTGGAGGTCTGTTGTACTTAACACATTCAAGTCCTGAACTGGCCTTTGCTGTTGGATTCATTGCTAGGTACATACAGGCTCCTACTTCAATACACTTTGGAGCAGCAAGAAAGATACTAAGATATGTTGCAGCAACTGTTGATTATGGTTTATGGTATAATAAAGGAGCTGAGGTTAAGCTGATAGGTTTTTCTGACAGTGACTGGGCACGGTCGACTGAGGATCGCAAAAGCATTTCAGCATATGTGTATTTTGTAGGAAGTAGTGTAGTGGCTTGGAGTTCGAAGAAACAATCAGTGGTTGCTCTTTCATCGACTGAAGCTGAGTACATCTCAACCAATGGTGCAGCTTGTCAAGCCGTTTGGATGAGGCACTTGTTAAGTGAGCTTGGTTACAAACAAGAGAAGGCAACTGAAATTTTTTGTGATAATGTTTCAGCTATATTTTTATCAAAAAATCCTGCATTGCATAGCTGGAGCAAGCATATAGACATCAAGTTTCACTACATCAAGAGTCTGGTTGATTCCAATCAAATTGTGTTGAAGGCTTGTAGAACTGAAGAACAGGTTGTTGATTTGTTAACAAAGCCCCTTGGGACTGAACAGTTTTGCTATTTAAGGGATGCTCTAGGAGTTAGAAAGATTGAATTAAAAGGGGGTATTGGAGATAATTCAATCTAGAAGTTTCTGTGGGAGGTTGTTATATTCGGATGAGAATAATGTGCATGGGTCAACAGTTGTTCCTGGTCTCATGCAAGTTCCTTGTTTCTAGTTCTAGTTTGTTATTTTTGATTTGTTTCCGTTATGTATTTTCCTATTTAAGGCAGTGCCTTGCATTGAATAAAAATATCCGAAAGTATTTGAAGTATTGTGATTATTTGCTTGTGTTTGCTCTAACAGTAATATGTAGACATAGGTTCAAAATATACACGAGAAGGTGCCGTATCCTTTTAGATAACCGAAATGACAAATTAACAAGAGATGACCACCAAAGATGAAAATATTATTAGAAGTGAATGCCATTGGATGAAAGGAGGCAAGTACTATTATAATAAAGTGTCAACAAGACCACCATTCTAAAACTACACTACAAACACATACATGGCTAAATAAAAAAAAGCCTAAAGCTTGAAGAAAGTTATGAGTTTTAACTTAAATTCTCTTGATCATAAGGTTTTAGTTTACTCAGAAATATTCCATAAAAGTACGCAAAGTCAATACCCGAACCCATAACCTTCAACGGATGGTGAAAACAGCTTTCTTGATGTTAAAACCATACGCCAAAGGATTGTTTTAGGTGCGTTCTTGACTTCTTAGATTCATTAGTTTCAACTGATGAGAGTAAACATCGCCTGCTAAATCTATCTCCCCCTTCATCTCACCCCTTGGTTCACACTACAAAGCACACAAACTATAGAGCAAAGAGTCAGAAACTAAATCCATCATTGTGATGGAAAACGTGTCACTAAGTAGACAAAGTTGTCGCTAACTCACATTTACAATGATTATGGGTCGCCAAAGTTGTTGAACAACGTCTAGTTGCTAACATATCACACCTGGTAAAAAGTAATGTCTATTTTTAGTTGAAATTCAAAATTTACTTATACTATCCCAAAAGTTTCAAATGCATAAATTGACAACATATTTATACTTGTTTAAATATATATAGATATCTTAACACTTCTTACAGTAATAAACTTTCTAAAAGAAATTTTTATTTACACATAAAGTAGTTCTAATTAATTGATTTTGTGATCTTTTATTTACCATGATATTATGGATTATCATATCCGTATTATTTCTTATGTTCATATTTGAGATTTTTTGTGTCGAAAGATATGTAAGTAAATTCATTTAATGTATATCATGTCGTTTTAGTTAAATATTTGTTTATGTTTCAAAGTAAAGTAAGTAACAAATATATGTATGTAAGATATACTTATGATTAGTTTATATAAATTATATTTATTTGTTTATTATTGATGAAAAAAAATATATCTTATTTTATCGAGTTTTATTATAACTTGTTTTATATAATTACATGTTATAATATCATAACTTGTTTTATATAATTACATGTTATAATATCATGTGATATTAAGTAATGCCAATTATTTTGCATGTTATAGAATATTTATATGTATTGTATTATATACAACTAAAAAAACTAAGTTTTGTTAATACCTGTTATTGTCATGATATTAAGTTGATATGACTTATTACTAAGTCACTTAAGGTGCAATATAAATTCATGAACCCAATCTTTTTTTTGTAATATATGTGTTTACTGAATTGCATAACAATGTTAACTAGTTGAGTATGATATAACAAATTATATGGTTTTAGTGATAGTTGTTTATTTCATATCTCATATGTTTTATATATGTTTGTATCCTTCTTATGTTTTAAAATAGAGTGAGAAATATTTTTATACACGTGATTGGTTATGAAGTTAAAACATCAATTAATCTTTTTATTTATAAGTGATAGAAAAAAATCTTTTCATAAAGTATTAATATAACTTGTTACATATGATGACGTCTTATAATGTCATTATATATACACCTTCTATTCTATATGTTATGTTTATTATAGATATTATTTCATAGAATGGTTAAACCAAAGTTGTGGTTTACTATCAATCTCATAGAAAAGTATAGATACGTTTAGACATGACTCCCGAGGTGTCAACTCCCTAATGCTCATTCAAGTTTTAAAGGGTTGTAAGATGTTAGACCACTAAATATTACATGACTCGAACATTGAAATACTTCTTAGTAGTGATGTTATGTGAAAAAAGTTTATTTATAAAGAAAGCTTGATAAAAGTTTTTCCATTTGTCACGCCTGAGATATGGTTTTAAAGTAGCAATATTGTTAAAAGGGGTTGAAGGCTTGACATGACTTTATATTCGTATGTCCAAGAAAATAATAAAAATCATGAAAGACTTGATATGATTTTAAATCTGTATACTGAGAAAATAATGAAAAGCCATGAAACTTGTTTGGTTTTACTCTGATCCAAGTAAGGGATATATATGGACCATTGTGATCGTTAACATTATTGAGAAAATTGTAATCATGGAAATTTTAAAATGAGATCGACCATCAAAATTGCCACGATGATTATGTAAATAATGAGATTGAACACTACAAGTAGCAAATAAAGAGAGTGATTATAATATGATGGATTGAACTTTGAAGTTATAATATATTCTCTCATATCTTATGTTTTGTATTACATACGTGCAAGTAATACATATACGATTATAAACCCAAAAAAATTTTTATGGGTTATGGTTATTTAATTAATTGGCATGACCGGTCAGACCACACCGAGTTAATAATGTGAATTTTAAGTTAAAAATTACATGCAGTGTTTGCTCTTAAGGGTAGTTAATTATTTGGCAACTAAAATAGGGTGTAAATCCCTAAATTAACTGGAAAATGTTAAAGGATTTGTATGTATCCTAACATAAAACCATTTAGTATTTTGAAATCAATGCATCGTCTAAATGGTTATTAAGTTCGCAACTTGAAGTAGAGATCGTTTATAGCTTAGCTAATAAGATAACAAGCATGTTATTCAAGATTGGCACATTTATTTTGTATATAATGATGAATTTGATTCCCATGTTATTAATGGTCATTGGCATAAGTGTTATTATTGAGATGATCACCCAAACGTTTACAAGTGATTAAAAACCAATTGATCATAAAGCAAAAGGTTCATGTTTATATTTAATTTTACATGTATTCACATCAAGCTAACAAGTTATCATATTTCTTCCTCGTTATAGTTGGTTTTCGTCAGGAACCTAATCTGTCCCCACTGACGAAGACGCTGGCAGAGGTCCTCAGCACTGAAGACCATCAGTTCAAACAGCCGGCGTCGATGTGCAATAAGAAATGTCAAGACCCCAACCTTTTCTACGATTATCACAAGGATACGGGGAACACAACTGATAACTGCATCTCCTTGCGCATGGAGATCGAAAAAGCACTCAAGAGTAGGAAGCTCACCCATTTACTAAAAAACGTGCGCAAGGAGGTGCGCTAAATCACTCGAGGCGGCGAGGGGCCGAGTAATAAAAAATGAAGTCTGCTCATATGATCCAGGGTGGCCCGTCGCGCAAGCACGGCCACCAGAAGAGCTGCACGCCTTACTAGCGTGAGCAGCAGGTCATCTTCCCCGTAGTTCCCGTGGGCCCACAAGAAGACTGACGGTAGTGATAACTGGCATCTTTGGCCACTACCGCACCGACTATATGTTCATAGACCCTGGGAGCTCTATGGACATTATCTATGAACAGTGCTTCCAGCAGCTAGACCCGGAGGACAAGGCGCGCCTAGAACCGGTGGATTTCCCACACACTGGTTTCTGCAACGAGGTCGTTTTTCCTCTAGGCTAAATTTCTTTTCCGGTAACTCTTTCCGACGGGAGACCCTCCCGCACGGTCTCGGTAAATTTCATGGTCATGCCCACAACCTCGCGCTATGATGTATTACTAGGCCGGCGCGCTCAACGGGAGTTCAGCATAATCACTTCCACTCCCCACGCCGCCTGCGGTTTCCCCACAGAAACCGGGGTGGCCATTATGTACGCATGAAGGAAATCATGTCCGTTGAAGAGGAACCACCGATGGAGCAAACAAAGCCATCATCCAACAGTGAACAAGAAAAGTGGGTGCTGAACAACAAGTACCTGGAGCAAACAGTCCTATTAGGACCCGCCATGACTCCCACAATCAAGGCGCAGTTAAAGCAACTATTGTTCCACAATATATATTTTTTTGCATGGTCACCGGCGGATATGATTGGAGTGCCAAGGGAAATCGCTGAGCATGCATTGCACACATTCCCTTCAGTTCAGCCCATAGTTCAGCAGTTTCGGTCCTGAAAAGACCTGCGCCCTGAACGAGCAAGTGTCAGAACTTTCCCAAGCAGGAATCATCCGAGAGGTATGCTATCAAACATGGGTAGCCAACCCGGTCATGGTACAAAAGTCTAACAGCAATTGGCGCATGTGCGTCGATTTCAAGGATCTTAACAAGGCATGTCCCAAGTGCTGCTACGCCTTACCTGAAATTGACAAAAAGGTGGACTCACTCGCTTCATTTAGGTGGAAATGCTTCCTTGATTGCTACAAGGGTTTCCACCAAATCCAAATGAAGAAAGAGGATGAAGACAAGATTGTTTTCCGAACCGACAAAGGGATTTTTTGTTACACAAAAATAACTTTCGGGCTGCGCAACGCCAGAGCCACATATTTATGGATAAACTATAAATATTCTGGATTTTGAGACTTAAATGACAAGGTTAGACCCATTTCAGTTAATTTTCGTAAACTAGTTACATATGCTTAACCGTACGCATATCAGCGATATCGGGTAACCGGATAAGTTATGCACAAGTTCTATGTGCCATTGTATTTTAAATAAGTTATAATATCAGTAGGATATCAACTTATATGCCCGTTAAGGTTTTAAAACGAAACTATGCCTCATAAGGGCATTTTGGTAATTTCATACCTTATAAAAGGGACTTGAATATAATTTAATGTTATAACCATAAGTATTCTGTAAAAAATACTTATTTATAATATAATATCAGTAGGATATTAATTATATGTGTAATTTATCTTTTATAACCAAACTATGCACCGAAGGGGCATTTTGGTCATTTTACACATAGTTTATAAATTATTTGGGATTCTTAGTTTTTATCTTGTACCTAATGTAACAATATTTAAAATAAGTTTTAAAATCAGTAGGTAACCTGTCTTGGTTGGTAAATATGGTTCAAAACCATACTATGCGCCGAAATGACGCTTATGTCGTAAAATAACAATTTGTGTGATGTTTTAACGAAAACTGATGTTAATTGTAAAGATAATATGTCTTAGAGATGTTATTTAATATAACATATCAGTAGGTAAAGATTTTTTTGAAAAGATATAAATGAAATCATTTTATAAGCCATAAGGGCTTTATCGTCATTATCGACATAATACAAGGACTTGCTCATAAACTCTGTTTATAACCTGATTTTACATCCCAAATAATCCTACTTAGGATATTACATTAGTAGGTAATTCATTTTCAAGTTCATTATCATTTAAACCTCATTTATGCATAAAGGGCATTTTAGTCAAAATGGCATAATACGGAACTTGTGCATAAACTCAGATTCTGATTATGATCATGTAATATAACCTCAGAGGGTTATGCTACATTTTATTATGATCACAATGCAACTTTAGATCAGTAGCTAACTAATCTAAATCGGGTCATAATCGAAAGTCAAAGCGGAAGTCAAACTTTGCGACTTTCGGTTGCGAACCGAACCTAGAACTGAAATTGACGTGCCGAACATGTCCTTACATGTTCTAATAATTATTACCAACTTGTTTAAGTATCAAAACAGGCTTCATAACATATATAACATCAAATTATAACATTTCCGAAAAATGGCCTGTTTGACTTTTTAACATAATAACTTTGACCCGTCAATCGGTCTAGCGAACGTGATCTTCAGGAGGTGCCCCTTATAGGGACTAGCACCTACCTTATTACGATCACTTAGCCATGTTCGTTATGAACAATGGCTAGGCCATAATGGTCTTAACCGAAAGTTAAGGCGTTTTCCGTAAACGCTTGACTTTTGGATATAAAATACTATAAACGAAAATGCAAGAGCAAGGAACACTTACAAGTGGTTCCTAGAATGCAATAGAACTAAGTTGGATGCTCCTTTCAGTTAGGAACTTCCAGAGGAGGGAGATAGAGTTGTGAGTGAGAAAGGTGCAAGTTCAAATGGTGAACCTTGGCACTTGTTTATAGTTGGAGAGTTGAAGGAGGTGATACCAGGTGTTAAGGGGTGTAAGAGGAAGCTTACAAGTGTCCTAAAACGTGACATAGCAGTTTGGAAAGCCATGGTTTCGAATCAAATGGTTTTTGGCAATTTGTGTGGAGGCCAAGGCAATTTTCTGCAGACACTGGCGTCTCGCGCCCGTGAGAGGCACATGCCTTGCCTCATGGCCAGTTTCAAAGTTTGACACTTTTAGCCCCTTAACGTATAAAATCTTCTAAATCACCTTTTTAGCATTTTTAGCCCTCCGTAATCAATATTTGGCATGCCCGGGAGTATGTCGGACATTGCCGAGCTCTCGGTTCGTTAAAAGGTCACTCAGAGGTATAAATTAACATGTTGACACTTTTAACCCCTCCATCATCCAACTCTCACATATTTACGGATTTAAACCCTCTCGTCCAACAAACGAGACATGTGAGAGTTAGGACTTCGTAAAGGATCACTCAGAGGCTCATTATATGCGTGTTGACATATCAGTCACTTAGAGGCTAGGCATGTTGACATCTCAGTCACTCAGAGGCCAAGTTTAAGCATGTTGACTTATTAGTCACTAAGAGGCTAGGCATGTTGACATCTCAGTCACTCAGAGGCCAAGTTTAAGCATGTTGACTTATTAGTCACTAAGAGGCTAGGCATGTTGACATATCAGTCACTCAGAGGCCAAGTTTAAGTATGTTGACATATCAGTCACTCAGAGGCTAGGCATGTTGACATATCAGTCACTCAGAGGCCGTTGTTTGAGCATGTTGACACCTTTAGTCCTTATTAGTCTTTAAATAGACTAAAAAATACAACACGTGTCACTATACTATTGGACACGATTTTACGAGGTGTTACATCCTCACCCCCTTAAAAAGATGGGGGTACTTTTGTCGCATAGTGGACTCAACCTCCCATGTATACTCGGGACCTCTAAAGGCATCCCTCTTAACCTTTACTGTAGGTATTAATTTCCTCTGGAGCTTCTTAACCTGTTCGATCCTCGATCGAAATTGGTTTCTCAACAAACCTCATGTTTTCATCTATTTGTACATCTTTGTGCGACATTGCTGGTGACTCATCTGCTAGAGATTTCTTAAGGTTAGATATGTGGAATACATCATGAATTACACTAAGCTCCTCCGGTAGCTTAAGCGTATAAGCTACAGTGCCGACACATTCGACTATCTCGAATGGTCCTATATATCTTGGGCTCAACTTGCACATCTTTCCAAATCTCATTACACCTTTCCAAGGTGATACTTTCAGCATGACTTTGTCCCCTACTTGGAACTTGAGAGGTTTACGCCTCTTATCATCATAGCTCTTCTGCCTATCACGGGCAGCTTTGAGACGATCACGGATTTGCATAACCTTTCTTGTGGTCTCCAGGACAATCTCAGGTCGTGATATTTGGGCTTCCCCAACTTCTGCCCAACACACGGGCGTTGGACATTTTCTCCCATACAAAGCCTCATAGGGAGCAGCCTTGATGCTTGTATGATAACTATTATGATAGGAGAATTCTATTAGGGATAAGTGCTCATCCCAACTTCCACCTAAATCAATCACACATGCCCTAAGCATCTCTTCCAATGTTTGGATAGTACGCTCACTTTGACCATCAGTCTGCGGATGGTAGGCTGTATTAAAATTTAATCTTGTGCCTAAGGATTGTTGGAAACTTTTCCAAAAATGAGAGGTATATCTAGTATCTCTATCAGATACAATAGATATTAGCACACCGTGTAGGGACACAATCTTGTCCACATACAACTTAGCCAATTTTCTGAATTATACGTTTCCTTAATTGGCAAGAAATGCGCTGACTTAGTCAGCCTATCCATAGTGACCCAAATCATGTCATTTCCACATTTGGTCTTAGGTAAGTTGGTAATCAAGTCAATGGTTACCATTTCCCATTTCCATGTGGGAATCTGAAGTTGTTGTAGAAGTCCTGACGGCTTCTGATGGTCCAGCTTTAACTTGCGAACACGTCAGATACTTAGCTACATAAGTGGCTATAGATTTCTTCAAACCCATCCACCAATAATTCTTTTTTAGATCCTGATACATCTTGTCACCACCTGGGTGAACTGAGTATCTCCTATAAGTGCTTCCTGGAGAATTAGATCTCTAAGTCCCCCAAAGACTAGAACCCATATTCTTCCATTAAATCTAAGGATTCTATCCTTTCCAGGAGCTAACTAATCAACAGTTTCACTTAATCCTTCATTAGGAGCATTAGCCTTTAATAGAGCTTGCTTTTGCGCATCTAATAGCTTCTTCAAGCTCTTTTGAGCTCAATGCTCTTAGCGTTAATCCTAATGGGCTTAACTCTTTCCTTGTGACTTAAGGCATCAGCAACGACATTTGCCTTGCCGGGATGATAGCGAATTTCGCAATCATAATCATTAAGTGTTTCCATCCAACGGCGCTGTCGCATGTTCAATTCTTTCTGATTGAACAAATGTTGGGGACTCTACACTTGGTTCCATATAAGTAATGTCTCCACAGCTTTAGTGCAAATACAACGGCATCCAATTCTAAATCATGGGTGGTGTAATTCCTTTCGTGCACCTTTAATTGTCGTGACACATAAGCAATTACCTTGCCTTTTTGGATTAGCACACAACCCATGCCAGTGTGCGAAGCACCATAATAAACTACAAAATCCTCACCACCCTCAGGTAGGGATAACACCGAAGCATTGCTCAACTTGAGTTTTAGAATCTCAAAGGATTCTTGTTGTTTCAGACCCCAAACAAATTTGACATTCTTACGGGTTAAGGTAGTCAAAGGAGTGGCTATTCTTGAAAAGTTCTCAATGAACCTCCTATAGTAACCAGCCAATCCTAGGAAACTACGAATCTCCGATGGGGTCTTGGGTACTTCCCAATTCATTATGGCTTCTATTTTGGCGGGATCCACGTGGATACCACGCTCACTTACCATGGGTCCAAGAAATTGGACCTCTCTAAGCCAAAACTCACACTTAGAGAATTTAGCATAAAGCTTTTCCTGCCTTAGTAGTTCTAGATGCACCGAAGGTGTTTCTCGTGATCAACTTGATTACGAGAATAGATAAGTATGTCATCTATGAAGACAATGACAAACTTATCAAAATATGGTTTGCAGACTCTATTCATGAGATCTATGAATGCTGCAGGTGCATTTGTAAGCCCAAAAGGAATTACTAGAAATTCATAATGACCATATCGGGTCCTAAGGCAGTTTTAGGAACATCCTTGTTCCTAACCTTTAGCTAATGATATCCTGATCTCAAATCAATCTTAGAAAAATAACTAGCCCCTTGAAGTTGGTCGAATAAATCATCGATCCTGTGCAGAGGATATCGGTTCTTAATTGTTATCTTGTTCAATTCTCGGTAATCAATGCACATCCGCATCAACGTCTTTCTTTTTAACAAAAATAATTGGAGCTTCCCAAGGTGAGGAACTAGGCTGAATAAACCCTTTCTCTAATAGTTCATCTAATTGAACTCTTAACTCCTTCATTTTCGTCGGTGCTAACCGATATGGAGCTCTGGCAACAGGTGCTGATCCAGGTAGGATATCAATTCTAAACTCCACTTGCATATCTGGAGGTAGGCCTGGTAATTATTCGGGGAAAACATCGGAATACTCTGAGATAACCGGAAGGTCTTTAATGTGTGGTTTAGGCTCGTTAATAGTTACTTGTGCCATATAAATGACACAACCTCTCCCCAAACACTTGGATGCCTTAAATAACGACACCTTGTCTGGCAATCCGTAGTGTAAGTCTCCAGGGATGGTGATCGTTTCACCATATGGGGTTTTAATCTCAATGAATTTCTTATCGCAGGCAATGCGGGCTTGGTTGTGAGATAACCAATCCATGCCTAAAACTACATCGAACCCTGCCAATTTCATTGGCAAAAGAGAGATAGGGATAGAATGATTCTTAATGGATATAGAACATCCATCAAGAATGGATGATGCTTTCTCTAGCGTTCCATCAGCGAGTTCTACCTCATAGATTATGTCTAGAGTTCTTATGGGCAAGTTTAATAGTTTACTAAACTTATGATCAACAAAGATTTATCTGCACTCGAATCGAAAAGAACTCTAGCATATACATTATTGATGATGAATGTACCTGTTATGACATTATTGTCATTAACTGCCTACCTGGCATTCATCTGGAAAGCACAAGCATTCCCTTTCTTAGCCTTTCCAGGCTTTGCATCATTACTTTTGGGGTTCTTGGGGCAGTTGAACTTAATATGCCCCTTTTCATTACAGTTGTAGCAGACGGCATTCTTAAGATCCTTGCACTCTAAGGTTTTATGCCCCTTTTCTTACAGATACCACAGGGCTAGTTTGTGGATCAATACTACACTATCCCTAATGCTTACAATTGCAATTTTTACATGTCGACATTACACCCGACTTATCTTGGTTCCTCCTGAACAAAAATCTCCCTTATTTTACTTATTAAATCTCTGGGAGTTATCATATTCTCTCTTCCTTTTCCCGTCAGTATCTGATTTGACTGACCTCTGTCTCACCACATCTAGGGTGAGGGAGAGATAGGTCAACAGCAGACCTATAGGTACTAGGCTGAGCATCCTTTACCATGCCTATTATCTCAAGCGCTAACCCATTTATAAAACGTGCAATGCGTTTGGTTTCAGGGGTGATTAAATATGAAATTAACCTAGACAAGGAATTGTGGTCAGAAACATACTTCTGACATTCTAGGTTCTTCATTGAAAGAGTCAGAAAGTCTCTAATTTCTCCACTTCATGAGATGGGCAGTATGTTTCCTTGACTAAATCGACAAACTTAGGCCATCCTAAGTTGTATAGGTGTACTTTACCTGTAGATTAGATCATGGCCTTCCACCAAATCAGGGCATCGCCCTTAAAGAACTTTGATACATACTTGACCACATCCTTATCAGCACAACCGCTGATATCTACAATCGTTTCCATCTCATCAAGCTATTTCAAGGCTTCTACTGCTCCTTTTCCCCATTAAAATCTCGGAGCTTGCAGGAGATGAAATATTTGTAGGTACATCCATCTTTTGAAGAACGGGACCTATCAGCAAATTCTATTTTCTTTGGTTCACTCTTCGCAAGAGTGAACTGAGCTCTCCTAATGAGTTGAGGATGGTGCGATTGATAATGGTCTGGAGCGAGTAGCACTCGACTCTCTAAGTTTTTCTATGGCCTTTTCAATGGCCTTTCCCATAGCTGCATCTATGCGAGCTTGGAAGTCATCATTATTAACGACTATATTTTCAGCTTTTTTAGAGCTAATCTCTCGGTGGCTACTCTGTGCCTCGTCCGAGTTTACCATTTTGCAGCTTTGGTTCTAATCATCAAATAAAAATTCTCTTAGCCATGGTATAACAACCATATTGGCTATAAACATTGGGTATAACAATCCATCGCCCGTTAAGCTAGTGTGAATAACATCACAACTCTTAGGCTTATCATATCTATATTTGGCCTAGGTCTTAATAAGACCATCAAAGGAAAATAACAATCTGGACATAGTCCATATATTATTAGACAGTGGATCGTAATGTCACAACTGTCATTGTCATAATTGACAATTGTATATAGCTCATAGGCTTGTCACTAATAGACATAATAATATGGCACGTTGGCCTACATCACTAACAGATGTAATCCATGGCTCGATGGCCTACATCATAGCAGATGTACTTTTATGGCACATTGGCCTACATCATAACAGATGTAAATTTATGGCATGTTGGCCTACACTTGTCATCACATTGATGACTTTAGCCGGGATCACATTGATCACAAAGGATAAATAAAAGGTTTTAGGACATGGTCCTTTTACCTAGACGGCTAGTGTGGTTCCTGAAGTCACACTACAAGGAGTATGAACATTCCTTAATGTTATCATAAGAGTACCTTAATGATTGATTAATGGTCCCGGTCACGTTGGACCTTAACGACCTTGGAGGCTTGAACCTAGTCCACCACCTCTAGATAGAAGGATAACTTCCCTTAACCATCCTGATAGAAGACCTTTTATTCTTAACTACATTTCTTGGCTAATGTGTCGTATGTGCCACTTGGCATAATCAAATCCATTAAGGTCTTTTGGAATTATATAGCAGAGCACAAATTTCGAATAAAATCTAGACGCTCGCTTGAAGAGGATGAATACATATATATATATATATAATTCCAAAAATGCTTCATTAAATTTCAATAGAAATTACAATACTATAAATAATTAAAATAAACCGTCCATGCAAGGACTAAAATAAAAAAATGTCCATGCAGGGACTAAAGAAATAACAATGTCCTCGCAGGGACTAACATATATTAGAAGAGACTTCACTCGTCCTTCTTTCCCTTAACCAATTTGGGGAGTTTCCTGAAGAACTTATTCGTCTTCTTTTCCGTTTTCTCCGCTTGTCGTTGCATTTCTTTCATTCGTTCTAAGGCCTCAGTAATGGCCTCGAGTGGCGGCAGAGGTTGTGGTTGTGGTTGAGACATCATCGGATACTGGTATCCGTAACTTGGATATCCAGTGGTGTCACACCCCAGATTTCCTATCCAAATCCATACACCGGTGGGCCCGGGTGGGGAGTATTGTGACGTCAGTTGATAACATCATTGTCAATTAAACATGGCACAGCGGAAGTCGTGCAGTAAAATTACTATTACAAACCAAATGTTCGAAATAAAATAATATACAGGCTCGTAATAGAAGATCCACAGGCGAATCATAAATTGTCATGGAAAGAATATAAAACAGACTTTGGGCAGATTTAGGATTTGCAAGATCCTCTATCACTACCCAGCACCTCCGGAGTCTTTTTAAAATACGTCAGCTTTTGCTGGTAAATACACCCAACTGACTCATTTTGAAAACATTTCAAAAATGTTTTAAGTGCGTATCAGCACAAAATCTTTTTATAACTTTAGTTAATTGACCGTCCAACCTTGTTAACAGGTTTACATGTTTGTCATACATACGGGGCCCGGTACAGAGACCGAGACTCAATTAACGTACACAACACTTTGGACTCACGAAGGAGTCAATTCCTCCAAACCTTGTGGGAATGCATAATCGATCGGGTGTATGCCTACACCCGCGCTAAGGTCGTGGCCATTTCTATTGTAATGAGCCGAGGATATCCAGGAAACGGTAGTCAACCCCCGATGTTTAAATTATCAAACAAATCTGATTAAAACAGAATATCCGGATTTATTATCCCCGAACCGGCGTTCGATTGAATCCCATTTCCGACCAAGCGGTAATAATTTACCGTAACCCAAGCCCGTATAGGGGAAATAAGTCGAGAGTATTTACCGGAGCTAGTCTTCTTTAATTTTTAATAACTCAGCCGTACAAAAAAAGGACTAAGTGCAGATAGCATTTACCGGCAAGTCTCTAGTGTGGATTATGGCATAAACTAACCGATTAAATACTAACGGTCTTATTTAAGTCATAGACTTAGACCGACTAGCGTACTTGATCAAAAACGTATGACCCTAGATTAAACGATGATTGGATATAATGTAGTTTAATCCCAACAAGTACTTTGACTTGTTTAATATGGGTAAACTATTAACATTCTGGATTTTGAGACTTAAATGACAAGGTTAAACCCATTTCGGTTAATTTCCGTAAAATAGTTACGTATACGTAACTATGCGTATATTAGCAATATTAGGTAACCAGATAAGTTACGGACGAGTTCTATATGCCATTATATTTTTAATAAGTTATAATATCAGTAGGATATCAACTATGCCCGTTAACGTTTTAAAACGAAACTATGCCTCATAAGGGCATTTCGGTAATTTTATACCATTTAAAAGGAACTAGATTATAATTTAATGTTATAGTTATAATTATTCTGGAAAAATACTTTATTTATAATATAATATCAATAGGATATCAATTATATGTGTAAATTATCTTTTATGACCAAACTATGCACCGAAGGGGCATTTTGGTCATTTTACACATAGTTTATAAATTATTTGGGATTCTGAGTTTATAACATGTACCTACTGCAAATATGTTTAAAATAAGTTTTAGAATCAATAGGAAACAAGTCTTGGTCCATTAATATGGTTCAAAACCATATTATTCGCCTAAATGGCGCTTATGTCGTAAAATGGCGTCCTTATGCGATTTTCATGAAAACTGATTGTTAAGATTAGATTAAAATGTCTTAGATATCTTATTTAATATAACATATCATTAGGTAAAAGATTTACCTTGAAAAGATTAATTAAAACTAGTTTATGAGCCACAAGGGCTAAAATCATCATTTCTCGACTTAGTTTACGAACCTGCTTTAAAACTCAGTTTATAACTTGGTTTAATGTCCCAAATAATCCTAATTATAATAATACATCAGTAGAAAACTTATTTTCAAGTTCATTACCATTTGTAACCTTTTTTTATGCAAAAAGGATATTTTGGTCAAAGATGGCATAATTATGGAACTTGTGCATAAAACTTGGATTCTGATTATGATCATGTAATATAGCTTCAGAGGGTTATGTTACATAATATTATGATCATAATGCAACTTTAGATCAGTAGGTAGATAATATAAATTGGGTCAGAATCGAAAGTCAAAGCAGAAGTCAAACTTCGCGACTTTCGGTTGCGAACCGACCCTAGAACTGAAATTGACGAGCCGAACATGTTCTTACATGTTCTTACATGTTCTAATAATTATTACCAACTTGTTTAAGTGTCAAAACAGGTTTCATAACATGTATAAGATCAATTTATGATTTTTCTGAAAAATGGCCTGTTTGACTTTTTAATATCATAATTTTGACCCGTTAATTGGTCTAGCAAACATGATCTTCAGAAGGTGCCCTTTATAGGGATTAACACCTACCTTATTACGATCACTTAGCCATGTTCATTTCAAACAATGGTTGGACCATAAGGCTATAAAAGCCTATAAACGAAAATGCAAGAGCAAGGAACACTTACATGAGGTTCCTACAATGCAAGAGAACTAAGTTTGATGCTCCTTTTAGCTAGGAACTTCCAGAGGAGGGAGAAGAGTGAATTAATGAGAAAGGTGCAAGTTGGAATGTGAGCTTAAGCACCTATTTATAGTTGGAGAAATCAAAGGAGGTGAAGCCAAGTGTTTAGGGGTGTAAGAGGAAGCTTACAAGTGTCCCAAAACGTGGCATAGTAGTTTGGGAAGCCATAGTTTCGATTTAATGGTTTTGGAGTTTTGTTTGGAGACCAAGCAAAACTTTCTGCAGCAGACCATTTCTCACGCCCCGCGAGGGACCCAGGCCAGGTCTCTCGCGACCCGCGACCGCCTCATGGCCAGTTTCAAAGTTTGACACTTTAGCCCCTTAACTTTGAAAAGCATCTAAAAACCTTTTTAAACACCTTTTTGGCACTTTTAACCCTCCGTAGCCAATATTGGCACACTCGGGATTATGACAGACATTATCGAGCTCTCGGTTCGTTAAAAGGTCACTCAGAGGTATAAATTAACATGTTGACGCTTTTAATCCCTCCATTATCCAACTTTCACATATTTACAAAATTGAACCCTCTCGTCCAACAAATGGCACGTATGAGAGTTAGGACTTCGCAAGGGATCACTCAGAGGCTTATTATAAGCATGTTGATTCCGATGTCACTCAGAGGCTGGGCATGTTGACATATCAGTCACTCAGAGGTCAAATTTCAAGCATGTTGACATATCAGTCACTCAGAGGCTGTTATTTATGCATGTTGACATCGGACCGTCACTCAGAGGCTCAGTTTGAGCATGTTGACGCCTTTAGTCCTTATTGGTCTTTAATAGACTATATTTAAAAATACAACCCGTGTCACTATACTATTAGACACGATTTTACAGGGTGTTACATCCTCACCCGATTAAAAGAAATCTCGACCTCGAGATTTTATTCAAAAAGATAGGGGTACTTTTGTCGCATAGTTGACTCAACCTCCCATGTATACACGGGACCTCTAAAGGCGTCCCGCTTAACCTTTACTATAGGTATCAATTTTCTTTGGAGCTTCTTAACCTGTCGATCCTCGATCGAAATTGGTTTCTCAAAGAACCTCATGTTTTCATCAATTTGCACATCTCTGTGTGACATTGCTAGCGACTCATCGGCTACACATTTCTTAAGGTTACTGATGTGGAACACATCATGGACTCCACTAAGCTCCTCTGGCAACTTGAGCTTATAAGCTATAGTGCCGACACATTCGACTATCTCGAATGGTCCAATATATCTTGGGCTCAACTTGCCCTTCTTTCCAAAACGCATTACACCCTTCCAGGGTGATACTTTCAGCATGACCTTGTCCCCTACTTAGAACTTGAGAGGTTTATGCCTCATGTAATCATAGCTCTTCTGCCTATCCCTGGCAGCTTTGAGACGATCACGGATTTGCACAATCTTTTCCGTGGTCTCAAGGACAATCTCTGGTCCTGATAGTTGGGCTTCTCCAACTTCTGCCCAACACACGGGCGTTCATTTTCTCCCATACAAGGCCTCAAAAGGAGCAGCCTTGATG